>OX359296.1:655000-975000 GCA_947179395.2 Pulicaria dysenterica
AGAGGAACCTACATCATATAAACTTCCTATTTACATTCAATATGAACCATGAATTCAGAAACGAAGATTAAAACCATAAAGATCGAAACTTTGATTAACAAACATGAAGACTAGAATCAATCCATACTTTAATCAAGAAAACCAAGCCATATATCACTAGAGTTTGATCATAAGATGAATACAAAAGATGACCAGCCCATAATTAGGCTTAGAACAACAAGAAATCTCAAGAAACACATGATTAAACTAGAAAATAACAAAGATATAGACAACCCAAATGATATTCAACGAATATTGATGTTTGATCTTCAATCCTTCACCTGTAATGGTGTATTATGCTCCAAAAGTGTTGTTAATATAAGTCCTAGGGCCGGCCAAGTGCAATATATATTGGATATGAAGTTCAAAATTCAAATTTAAAGTGATAAGGATATGGACGACCGAGATCGTAGCGCGACCGGCTATTTGTCGTGGCGCAACGTGCCTCAAATCCACATTCCAAAACTTTTCAAACGGAGCGAGTCACGAGCTTCACTACGCTAGCACTAACGCGACACGTACAGGTGCCCGACGCGACGCGTCCGGGACCTTTTTCACAGGTTTTTCTATCTTCTTTGTTTTTCGCCCTTTCTTCGATTCTTCCATCATATTTAACCTAAAACATCCCAAAACATAATTTAGTGTATATTTTCGCTCATTTTCCAATAATAAAAATGTAAAACTTGCAATATTTACCGATAAAAACCTAGTTAAATCAGGAAATATCATTCATATTTCTTTCGTCTTATCTGTCGATAGAACTTGAATTGTTTTTGTTTGTGTTTTTTATCAACAATTACGAAAGGCATGCTTCACAATTCAAAATTTTCTTCTTCAATCTTTTAACTTTTTCTTGATTTGCTTCGTGTTTCTTGCATATTAACAGCCCTTGGTAATCTTGAATATCTTTTGTGTGGGTTTGTTTTCAAAGAATCAGAAAGGTATGCTTCAACATTTAATCTCGTTCATCATCTTTTCTTCATTATGTTATTTTAATTTTAGTTTTCTTCTTATTGCTTTTGTTTTACCAACTTGTCGTTGATATAATCTAGGTTAACAGGTTTCTTTATGTTTATTTTATTGCTTTATGTTAAGTGATGTGGTGCGTTTAGGTGCGTACCGGATTTCACAACGGTACAAATGCACACGGCACGGCTGGGCAGAGAACCCATCGCGTGTAGCAAGATGTGCTGGTAAGACCGATGATTTATATCGAACACGGGTAAGCGTAAAAGCTATGGCTACTCTTATTCCAAACTGCTGTCTAGTTAGATAGAAAGGTGAGGGTAAAAACAGACTAAATACTAGGCAGGAAAGTAAATAAAGCAGGAAAGAAAGTGTCAAGTCACGAATCCTCCAAATCAATATAAATAAGTAGCATTACCTAATCCGGTTATATAATGAATGGAATTATTAAGATGATTTCTAAAGTTGATTCGGTACCAATCATTTATTAATTTATAACAATCTTAAGATAACTCTGATTTAATCCCTGTATTATTAAAATACCGGTTAGATAAAACCTCGCTTCCCGGGTGTTATCCCGTTTTACTTAAAAGGTCTGTATTTATCTCCTAATGAAATAATAGACAAGATAATTACCATTGTTTGTCAACATACGGTAATAAGATATATATTTAGGTATTAAGATAATATATCAGTTCAACACCTCAAGTGGGTCTATGAGCAAATGTCCCTGTATACACATACCAGACTTATACGTATCATACACCTCAAGTAGGTCTATGAGCAAATGCATATAAATATGAGTCTGTTTGAAAATATATATGTATAAGGATACAGATATCCTAAGCAAATGGTTTTTCAACATTTACATTGCCGAATATCCGCATGAAATGATAATATTATAAAATAACTAATTATAATGTTTCATTATTTCAGAAATACCAAATCTTGAATAAAATCATCACAATATAATCCTACTCATAACAAGTACATATTTATATCAATTCGGATTCATTGTAACGAAGCGAAAATAAAGGAAAGAGAATACCAGTTCGTATTATACAAGGTAGAAATACATCTGGACAGCATCCTGACTCGTACAAACTCGCTGGAACTCGTTTCCGAAGACAGAAAAACAACTACAGCTACGAAAACTATAAACCTACGCTACAAGCTACGTATTTACATGGATAAGAGGCGAGAAAACCTCCAGAGCAGCCCGAAGGCGCCCTGGAGTGGCCTGAGTTTTTAGAGAGGTGTTGGTTGGTCTCTGGAGGTGTGTTTCAAATGAGCTGCCAAGAACTCTTTATATAGGCAAGATCTGGGGGGCTTTGCGATCGCATGGCATACCCATGCGATCGCATGGACCATTTTGTCAAAATATTCTCTGCCAACGTCGAATCTCGAGGTCTGACAAAACCGTTACGCAAATTTTGGTGGGCGCGGTCCCTTGCGGTCGCAAGCAATCCCTTGCGGCCGTAAGGCAACAAATCTTCGCGCCGCGGAAGAAGATAAGGTACGCGCCGCGTAAATAGCTTTTTCAGAATATCTTCGCCTTTTGCGCGGTGTTTTCTTGTTTTAACGCGTTTTATCCATTTTTCCGTATTGTCTCCCTGAAATAGCCTTGAATAAAATAAGAAAGCATTTAAAGCTCATTTTGGCTATATTTTATTTATTTAAAACAAATATTGGCAGATATCAGATATATATCTTATGTATATTTCTGCCATGGTGGTGGTGCGTAGATCGGAAGTCAGTGGTGGTGCGCAGATCTCCTTCGAAGATCTCCATCGATGATGCCTTCACGACGATGGCGATGGTGGTGCGCAGATCGGAACTCGGTGGTGGTGCGCAGATCTGCCATGGTGGCACTCGATTCAAGTCGTGGTGATGGACTGAATCTTGAAGCATGCCCGATGCATATTATTATTATTATTATTATTATTATTATTATTAAATTGGGTTTAGAATTACCCCTAATCTTAGGCATATCCATACCAAATTGATCACAGAATTCTCCTAATTGTTTTCTTTCTGTGAGACTATTTCTTTTAAGTTGCTTATTCAACTTTATTTCATTACATAAAGCTAATCCTTCTTGTATAACAATGCCTATTAATTTACCATAAGTAAAATCATTATAAATGATACTGCTATTATTACCTCTAAGATTTTTCCTAATTCTTTCAGCAAATAAATTAGGTAATCCATCTATAAACCTGGATTTCCAGTAATCATTATTAGCATCTGGGAGTTCCATAACTCTGGCCAAGAAAGTGTCTTTATACCATCTAAATGATGTTAAAGTCTTACATCTGAGACCATTTAATAGAGTTCTGATATGTTCAGAATTCTGGGACCATCTTCCTGTAAAATGTTCTATAATATTAACAATTAATGTATAAACTGCATTCGCAGAGATATGTCCTTCACTATCAGTTTTTATAGAACTGATAATATCATTTTGATTTTGAGTAGTGAGATAATTATCCCACCATCCTTTTAACTGTCCTGTAAAACCTGCTATAATCATGTTAGCAACAGTTTTATCATTATTACCATTGTTTTTAGCAATAGTGTTGTACATCATCATTCTATGAACCATATTATAGACTTGTTTTTCAGTATAACCATCTAAATTCCATTCATAAATGTTTTTACCATTATAACTATTATTAATAGTATACTCATGTTCCTCATGAAGAACATCTTGTGGAGTAGGTCTAGGATAATAAAACATCCTTTGAGTAGGCTTATTAGCATATCTACTCTTATAATTTTCAATTTTATTTAATTGTTCATTTACCTTATTAACAGAATCCATTTCTGAATCAGTTTCATAACCAGAACTATAATCTGTTCCTTTTAAAGTATTAATATTTAATTTACCAAATTGTTGTTTCAAAATATTTTCAATCTCAGAAGTAGATTTTAATTTAAAATCTGTAACTTCTGGTGGTGGTTGAATACTTGGAGTAATTTTATCATCATTACTCTGTCTGTTATTATCCATTTTTCCTATTAATTCCTCAACTTTTTGATTAAGTGAAAATATTTGTTCACCTAAAACTGTTAAATAAACATTTGTATAATTTTGCTGTTGTAAAATATTATTAACATGATCAGTAGTAATCTGAATAATATTACTATCAAACAATTTTTGATAAGGAGCACAACTTAAAATTATATTTCCTTTTTGTATTTGAAAAGGTTGTTGTGGTGGAAAAATAGATTTCTGAATATTACCATTTGAAAGATTATAATTTCTTTCTAAAGTAGAAATTTGATTTGTGAACCATGGAATAACATACCTATTTATAAACCATGAAACAAAATGTATAATTTGATTTATTTCAGAAAGTTCTTTATAAAATTCTTCCTGAATATCAAATCTTTCTTTTCTACTAGTATTATCAAATAACCATTCCTTAAATGGTTTCCATTTATCTTGAAAAAATTCATTTTTTATAATGGATCGAGCATCAGATCCTGTGCTAAAATCTATTTGAGGACTTTTATCCATTAAAAGCCAGAAAAGTTTAATTCTGAGGCTGTCATATCCTCATGAACAATATTATTATCATTAATTTTCAAATTTTTAATTTTAGAACTAATATCTTCTCTTATTTGAGAAGTAGAAGCCCTTGAAGAAATAGTAGAAGGAATATCGACCTTATAATCTAAAGGTGAAATATAAGAATATGATCTATTAGATCTAGATCATCTAAGAAGACTATTATCTTCTTCATAAATATTATCATCATCAAACTCAATTTGGATATTACCATCAGTCATTTGTATTATATTTGATATAGAATCATTGATTCTAGGTTGAGGTTGAACTGCCTCTTCTAAAATCCAATTTTGAGGAAATTCTATTTCATTCCATTTAATTGTTCTTCTAGTTATAACTTTAGAAGAATCTAAATTACTTTCTATTATTATAGTTTCATTATTAGATTTACCAATCCTTTTACAATTAGGAGCCAAAGTAACCAAGGGTTTATAATATATTCTATAACAAAGATTTATAACTTCACTTCCTAACTCATAATCATAACCATTAGTTTTGATATTTAAAGTTAATGACTTTAAAATATTAATATCAGTTAATGATAACTGTAAATCGGGATAAACATTAAAATAAACAGGACCATGAGCCAAACTAGATTGCATGATTCCCATTAATGATTGTTTCCAATTTCTATTGTGTCCATCACGCAAAACAGCTAAAAAGCTTTCTGGTAAACCTTTTAAAGTTAAAGGTTTCAAAGCAATTTGAACTAATGCAATATGCAAATATTTATAATTTTCTTGTTGATATTTATAAATATCCTTTTGATCTAAAAGTCTTATCATCATTTCATTGTTATTTAATGAAATAGTTTCTTCAGTAGTTTTTACTGTCTGTATTAATCCTAATTCCTCAAAAGCACCAAGTTTATATAAAACTTTTGTTGGTATTTTAGGAATAGACCATTTATTCAAAAGATCTAAATCTTTTGGTATATGATATTCTTCATTTAAAGAATTTTTGACAGAATTTATGTCCTGTTTAGCAAACAGCTTCATAATATTCATAATAAAATATGTTGAATATGCTGAACAAACTTTTCTCATAATTTCCTTTTTCTTTTTTTTTTTTTTTTTTTTTATGGGTTAAGCATCACCATGGCTCTGATACAATACAAGGCCAAGGGTGCACTGGATGACACAAGTACGAGTCAAAGGAATCGATTTACAGAGAGTCATAGTGGGTTTTCTAAGCAAACAGGATATGTCAATGATAAAGCCCCAAACGCCAAAACGCCTTCACACGGCTAATAGGCTCAACTGGGCAACACGACGAAGTCCATGCTTATCAAACACCACATATGAAACCCCGACCTTGACTTAGCACTTGTTTGGCCAACTAGTACACATGGAACTCATATTTAATTTCACCATGATGGGATTTAGAGTTATAAAATATTTTTGTTTAGGAAATCAGATTGAAGTGTTCAACATATTCAACAAGGATCTAGCCTATCATTAGGCTGATCAACTAAACAATAAATTAAAATTAAGAAAACTTACAGATATGCAGAATAACTTGAAAAATTGAAGAACACCAGTCGGCAGGTGTATTTTTATTATACTAACATAATTTTTACAATAGAGAGAGAGTAGAGAGTAGAGAGAGGTTGGAGGATTTCCGGATGCCTCTCTAAGTGAATTCCATCCTCTATATATAGAGTAAGAATGGATTTCAAAAGAAATAAAAATCTAGCCTAATTTGACTAGAAATAGTAATCAACATGATTACTCCGACAAATATTTTGTCTTTTTACAAATTTTTCAAAAAGTAGATTCCTACTTTAATAAAGTAAAACTTTAATTATGATTTCTTGTCTTTTGCATTTGACGAAGATGCTTCGTCTTCAGGGATCTTCATTCCTCCGTATTTTTTAGCTTTTTTCTTTAATTCTTCAATTAAGAATTCAATTGGAAGATCTGTATCATCTTCATCTTCTTCAATTGGTTGGGATTCTCCTGAAAGCAATGCTGCATATGTATTACTCTTCATGGAAACATCAGATTTTCTATCATTCTCTTTATCTTTCATCATTTCTTGGATCTCATCACACCAAGCTTCTATAATTTCAGCTTTTGAGGCATCTTTCTTCTCTTTTATTTTTTGCAAGTCATTAAGTTTGTCTTGCCTCATTAACTTATAAGCTTCAATTTTCTCTTTGATATTATCAATGGTATCAATAGACTTTAATTTATTAGTTTCTGGATCTTTCATAATCAATTGTTTCCAGAATTTAGCAAAGAATTTTCTTTCTAAAGCTGGGAAGTTATCATAATCCTTATATTGGACATCTGGACTCCATTTCCAGATCCAGGGGATTGAGAACTCAATCATAAAGTGCATTATGAACACTTTTTCAAGATTCGTATAACCAGAGGTTTTGATTCCATTTCTTCCATTTTCTATTGCAGTAATCATCTGTGGACTAACTGCTTGCCATTGTAACATAAGATCCTTATAAAGATCTGGCAAAATTGTTTTTGGAGGACCATATGAATCCCACCATATACTGAACCAATTTGGCCAATGCTTATAATAGACCTTAGAACATATTTTTATCAACCAAGTATGTTTTCTACTTGGATTCTCATATAAAAAAGCTTTATTAAAGCTATCAATATAATCATAATAATTATATTTTACCACCATTTTGTTGTGGTTGACATATTGTCTTTCTTTCAATGGGCTAATACCCCATTCATTGACAGTTATTATCTTCTTAATAATCGCCTTGCTGAAGTTTATAACTTCTTTTGTATCTCTAGGATAAAAATGTGTGATTTCACACGAGCCTGAATCCATAAGAATTTGCTCGTAATAGATTCTCTGCTTATATGAAGTTGCTGGATAAGAAGCAGTATCCAGATATCTAGTCATTAAGGACCATGGATCATTATCCATTTCAAAATAATGCATAATATCAATGCTTTCCAATGTCAAGATATGTTCCTTATGAGGAATTTCATTGTATTCAAAAGGATCATCATAATCTTCATTTGCTATTGCAGCATAGGAAGTATTACTTCCTTGTTTCTTTTTATATTCAAGAAACTCTTCATATAAAGGATCATTCTTCTCAGAGGAAGAATTGGCTATATTAGTACCAATAAGTCTTTTATTACCATGTTGAATTAGGAAAGACGTATTACGTCCTCCTCTACCCCCATTGGGGCCTCTTCCTCTTCCTCGAGGAATCATTCCTGCAAATATTCACGGGTCAAAAAATCAGGATGACTATTATCAATTCCTTTCTTATAAATAATTGTAAAATCAAATGGGGCTAAATGAGCCTGCCATCTTGCAATCATTTGCTTAGAAACATTATGTTTAAAGTCTTTATTAAACATAAACTTTGCAGCTTGGCAATCTGTCTTTATTATAAAATGTTGATTATATAAATCATCTTGAAATTTTAAAATACATTTAACAATAGAAAGAATTTCTTTAGCAACAGTAGAATATTTCTGTTGTCCTGAATACCATTTTCCAGAGTAGAATCTGACTAATAATTCCTGTTTATTATCTGGATTAATTTGTTTTAGAATACCTCCATAACCTATTTCAGAGGCATCTGTTTCTACTATTTTAACCTAATTAGGATTGGCTAATGATAAACATGGAAGGTTAATAACTTTCTGTTTTATAATTTTGACTGCTTGAGTATGAGCATCCGTCCAAGGAGCAGGATTCTTCTTAAGTCTATCATATAAAATAGTAGTATCTTGAGAAAGATTTTTATAAAATGGAGATATATAATTTAAGCTTCCTAAAAATCTTTGTAATTGAGTTTTATCCAGTATATTATCTGGAAATTTAGAAGCAAAATCAATACTTCTATTAATAGGAATTATACTTCCTTTTTCTATATTATGACCAAAGAATCTAACCTTAGTTTGGAATAATTGCATCTTTGGTTTGGATATAACCAAACCATTGTTTATAATGACTTTCTTAAATATATCTAGATGTTTGAAATGAGATTCAATATTTTTAGAAAATATTAAAATATCATCGATATAAACAATCATAAAATCACTATAAGGATTAAAAATATCATTCATAATATTCTGAAATTCAGAAGGAGCATTTTTCAAACCAAATGGCATAACATTCCATTCATATTGTCCAAATGGGACATTAAAAGCAGTTTTATATCTGTCTTTCTCATCAATTTGTATTTGCCTGACTTTAAATCAAATTTTGAAAATATAATAGAATCATGTAATCTATCCAATAAATCCTTTTTATTAGGAATTGGATATCTAATCCATTTTAAAACTTTATTAAGAGGTTTATAATTTATAACCAGTCTAGGAACACCTCTTTCTTGTTCTGCATGTTTATTAACATAAAAAGCAGTACATGACCATGGAGATTTAGAAGGTTTTATTAACCTTTTCTCTAATAAAGAAGTAATTTCTTTTTTGCATAATTGCAGATATTCAGAATTCATCTGACAAGGTCTTGCCTTTGTTGGAATCTCTTTTTCATTAAAAGTATCTTCATATGGAAGACTGACAATATATTTCTTCCTATCCCAGAAGGCATTGGGATGATCATTACATATTTGTAAAGAAAATTGATGTAATAACAATTTAATCTTATCCTGTAATCTAGGATTTTGTAATTTATCATCAATTGTCAAAGATTGTATTTCTTCTTTTAAAAAATTAATTTGATTATGTTTTGCTATAAGCAAATCTTTTACTTCTGAAATTATTCTAGTAAAAGGATGAGTAGTAAAGCTAAACATCAATTCTTTATCTTGAAAGGTTCCTATAATACCTTTTTTATCAATGTTTTTGATTGAGAAGATTTTCTGTATAAAAGGAATTCCCAAAATCATTTCATTTGTCATGTTTTTTACTAATAAAAAACTTGTAGGAATACAAACCTTTCC
This sequence comes from Pulicaria dysenterica, assembly GCA_947179395.2. Lineage (NCBI taxonomy): Eukaryota > Viridiplantae > Streptophyta > Magnoliopsida > Asterales > Asteraceae > Pulicaria > Pulicaria dysenterica. Next base: position 664,480 of record OX359296.1, read on the forward strand.
TTGACAAATCTTAGCATTAGACAATTTATATTTAATATGTAATCTCTGCCCATTAGCAGCACTCAGAGAATGAGTAGTTTTTTCATAATATTTAGTAGGAACAAGACCTTCTTGTATGCAATTTAAATCTGCACCACTGTCAATTAAAGCAATAAATTCTTTTATAAAGGTGTTATTAACCAATAATCTAATATTAACTAACCATTTTTGAGAAGTTATTAACTCTAAAGTAGATAAAAATGGTGTATCCTCATCTTTCCCTATGACTTCAGGAATTTTCCCTTTTTCTAAAATAGTAATTCTCTTTTCAATTTTTTCATTATAATTTTTTAAATTCTTAATTTCTAACTTCAAATTATCAATTTCATTAGTCAAGTCAGAAGTAGTAGCTGATTTATAAATCTGCTTTTTATTATGTCTATCATCTAACATTTTATAAACTTCCTAGATATCATAAGGATCTTTAGGCAAATCTGTATTAACTCCTGATGTAGAAGTTTCTCCTTTATTCTGGATTAATTGATCAATCATATCCGATCTCAATTTAGGATCTTTAATAGATTTAAACATATCTAATATATTATTATCTATAACATTTATTTCAAAATCTTGAAATTGAGATTGGAGCTTATAAATCTCCTCTTCCGTATTATTATCACAAGAACATTCAGAATCAGAATCTGAACTATAATTATCATCATTAAGACAATTAATATCTTCTTCTGAATTATAATCATCCGAAGAATAAGAGTTTAACAACAATTGTTGTAAACTTTCCTTTATATTATCATCAATATTTAAATTCTTTATTTTTTCTTTCATTCTACATTTATTAGCAAAATGACCAAATTTTCCACATTTATAACAGGTTCTATTATTCTGAAAATCTTTTCCTTTATTAAAAGAACTATTTCTTTTATTCTTAAAAAATCTCTTTTTAGAATAAGAATCTTTCTTATAATTTTTAAAATTCTTATTTCTTTTTATTTTCAAATTGGGTTTAGAATTACCCCTAATCTTAGGCATATCCATACCAAATTGATCACAGAATTCTCCTAATTGTTTTCTTTCTGTGAGACTATTTCTTTTAAGTTGCTTATTCAACTTTATTTCATTACATAAAGCTAATCCTTCTTGTATAACAATGCCTATTAATTTACCTTAAGTAAAATCATTATAAATGATACTGCTATTATTACCTCTAAGATTTTTCCTAATTCTTTCAGCAAATAAATTAGGTAATCCATCTATAAACCTGGATTTCCAGTAATCATTATTAGCATCTGGGAGTTCCATAACTCTAGCCAAGAAAGTGTCTTTATACCATCTAAATGATGTTAAAGTCTTACATCTGAGACCATTTAATAGAGTTCTGATATGTTCAGAATTCTGGGACCATCTTCCTGTAAAATGTTCTATAATATTAACAATTAATGTATAAACTACATTCGCAGAGATATGTCCTTCACTATCAGTTTTTATAGAACTGATAATATCATTTTGATTTTGAGTAGTGAGATAATTATCCCACCATCCTTTTAACTGTCCTGTAAAACCTGCTATAATCATGTTAGCAACAGTTTTATCATTATTACCATTGTTTTTAGCAATAGTGCTGTACATCATCATTCTATGAACCATATTATAGACTTGTTTTTCAGTATAACCATCTAAATTCCATTCTTAAATGCTTTTACCATTATAACTATTATTAATAGTATACTCCTGTTCCTCATGAAGAACATCTTGTGGAGTAGGTCTAGGATAATAAAACATCCTTTGAGTAGGCTTATTAGCATATCTACTCTTATAATTTTCAATTTTATTTAATTGTTCATTTACCTTATTAACAGAATCCATTTCTGAATCAGTTTCATAACCAGAACTATAATCTGTTCCTTTTAAAGTATTAATATTTAATTTAACCAAATTGTTGTTTCAAAATATTTTCAATCTCAGAAGTAGATTTTAATTTAAAATCTGTAACTTCTGGTGGTGGTTGAATACTTGGAGTAATTTTATCATCATTACTCTGTTATTATCCATTTTTCCTATTAATTCCTCAACTTTTTGATTAAGTGAAAATATCTGTTCACCTAAAACTGTTAAATAAACATTTGTATAATTTTGCTGTTGTAAAATATTATTAACATGATCAGTAGTAATCTGAATAATATTACTATCAAACAATTTTTGATAAGGAGCACAACTTAAAATTATATTTCCTTTTTGTATTTGAAAAGGTTGTTGTGGTGGAAAAATAGATTTCTGAATATTACCATTTGAAAGATTATAATTTCTTTCTAAAGTAGAAATTTGATTTGTGAACCATGGAATAACATACCTATTTATAAACCATGGAACAAAATGTATAATTTGATTTATTTCAGAAAGTTCTTTATAAAATTCTTCCTGAATATCAAATCTTTCTTTTCTACTAGTATTATCAAATAACCATTCCTTAAATGGTTTCCATTTATCTTGAAAAAATTTATTTTTTATTATGGATCGAGCATCAGATCCTGTGCTAAAATCTATTTGAGGACTTTTATCCATTAAAATCCAGAAAAGTTTAATTCTGAGGCTGTCATATCCTCATGAACAATATTATTATCATTAATTTTCAAAATTTTAATTTTAGAACTAATATCTTCTCTTATTTGAGAAGTAGAAGCCCTTGAAGAAATAGTAGAAGGAATATCGACCTTATAATCTAAAGGTGAAATATAAGAATATGATCTATTAGATCTAGATCGTCTAAGAAGACTATTATCTTCTTCATAAATATTATCATCATCAAACTCAATTTGGATATTACCATCAGTCATTTGTATTATATTTGATATAGAATCATTGATTCTAGGTTGAGGTTGAACTACCTCTTCTAAAATCCAATTTTGAGGAAATTCTATTTCATTCCATTTAATTGTTCTTCTAGTTATAACTTTAGAAGAATCTAAATTACTTTCTATTATTATAGTTTCATTATTAGATTTACCAATCCTTTTACAATTAGGAGCCAAAGTAACCAAGGGTTTATAATATATTCTATAACAAAGATTTATAACTTCACTTCCTAACTCATAATCATAACCATGAGTTTTGATATTTAAAGTTAATGACTTTAAAATATTAATATCAGTTAATGATAACTGTAAATCGGGATAAACATTAAAATAAACAGGACCATGAGCCAATCTAGATTGCATGATTCCCATTAATGATTGTTTCCAATTTCTATTATTATTATTATTATTATTATTATTATTATTATTATTATTATTATTATTATTATTATTATTATTATTATTATTATTATTATTATTATTATTATTATTATAGTAAAAAAGAATTTATACATCAATTAGAATGGAGAACTTATATAAATCAAAATAATATTCATTTAAAAATTTTTGAATGGTACGAAATATATTGCAAACAAAACAATATATCATATCCTTTTTTAAATGTATATGAATCTCCAAAAATAACTCAAGAATATGTAGACATAATTACAGAAGAAAAAATAACCGCTATTCATCCTCCAAAAACCAAAATATTAATTCAAAATAAATATTTAGCTACACCATTTACCGCAATTAATGAAAAGATGAATAAAGAAGATATAACCAAACAAACCATATATCAAAATAATTATACAAATGAAATCCTTAATACTATGAGTCAACAACTTAATAGAATTGAAAGTAATAATAATAAGACAGAAAGTAGCAAAACTGAAAACAGTAATACAATAAAATATTATGAAGAAAAACCCATTTTTACACCACAACAAATTGATTCAACAATTAATTTAGGATACAACAAAAAATTAGTTAACGAGTTAGAACAAAAATTAAGTGATATAAAAATTAATGTAATTAATCAAACTGATGAATCTGAAGAAGACTCTACATATAATGATGTAAAAATTTCTCAATTACAAGAACAATTCTTAATAAATGTTAACAAACTTAGAAATACAAATACAAATACCTACAACAGACCAACTACTTTAAACTACTACCCAAGACCTAGTTTTCCAGATATACAATATGAAGAAAAGGAATTCACTTTACAAAGAAGTGCTTATGATGGAACATCTGTTTATGAATGGAACATAGATGGATTTTCTGAACATCAAATCTTAAATACACTTCAAGAACAATTATATATAGAGTTTGCTATAAAACTATGTCTTCAACAATAGAACCTAAATCTAAAATAGTTAGTCCTAAAAATGAAACAATAATTTTTGAATCCAATCCACAACATACTAAGGTTCAAATACCAAAACGTCTCAAATGGAATGAAATAAGTCAATCTTGTAACTGGAATCTTCAAGATATTAATATACCCAAACCCATAGGAGAGTCTAATAGAGCATCTAGTGTGATAGAACATGAAGATGGTTCTGTACAAATAAGTTTTGAAAATATTCCAATTACTTCTTCAAGATTTTCTACCGGTTCAACTAATAGTACAATTGATTTAAGAAATCCCTCTATCAAAAAATCAAAGTCCTTAAGATATATAGATTATAATCAAAACATTCCACAATCCATTTATAACGAAGATAAACAAAGTGAGTCTGAAGGATATAGTCCAACTCAATCAGATTTTATAACAGAAATTAATAATTTAAGAAATCAAATATGAGTAATAAGACTCAAGTTTTATGTAATTCTAATATCACAAAAATAACAGAAATAAAATCATATTGGAAAATTATTCATGACTATAGATTAGAATTGATAGATATTGAACAAGAATTTCAACAAATTATATCATCTTCTAAAAATCAAAATGATATTCAATGGGAACAACCTAAAGACTTAACAAATGTCCAATGGGTACAACTAGCAAATCTCACAGTAAGAAATAATCATATAATTGATAGAATTAGATTACATCTCTCATGGATTAATCAAGCTAGATCTGAATTAGTTATTTGTTAACATGAGTCATTATTCAGAAAAACTTAAATTAGAAATAAAAGATACAATTTCAAGGATTAAACAAGTTAATCATAGAATAAAAATACTAAATTACGAAATTATTACTGGAGAAAATGTTTTTAGCAGATTTAATCATATTCGAGTTTTAAATATACAAAAAACTGCTCATACAATACTAATAAAAAGATTAAAAACCCAAATTCACTAAAATGAGTTCATATTCTAACAATATTAAACGATGTATAAAAGAAAGAAGAAACAGAATAAAACAATTTAATAATATTATAGAAAGGCTCGAACTTGAAATTACTGAAGAAATTAGAGCTAATAAAATTACTGATGCCTCGTCATCTTACTGGGATAACTCACCACTTTTCGAAGAAATTTTATTAAATCATCGTCTTCGTGATAACTTAATTCTAACAATTGAAATATTAAAAGAATTAATTCATTAATAAATGACTGAATCATACATCAACATGGAATATCTTAAAAATGAATTTTATGCAAATCATAATGAAGAAAAAAGAGAATATTATTATAATACTATTAATGATAGTAAAAAAGAATTTATACATCAATTAGAATGGAGAACTTATATAAATCAAAATAATATTCATTTAACATTTTTTGAATGGTACGAAATATATTGCAAACAAAACAATATATCATATCCTTTTTTAAATGTATACGAATCTCCAAAAATAACTCAAGAATATGTAGACCTAATTACAGAAGAAAAAATAACCGCTATTCATCCTCCAAAAACCAAAATATTAATTCAAAATAAATATTTAGCTACACCATTTACCGCAATTAATGAAAAGATGAATAAAGAAGATATAACCAAACAAACCATATATCAAAATAATTATACAAATGAAATCCTTAATACTATGAGTCAACAACTTAATAGAATTGAAAGTAATAATAATAAGACAGAAAGTAGCAAAACTGAAAACAGTAATACAATAAAATATTATGAAGAAAAACCCATTTTTACACCACAACAAATTGATTCAACAATTAATTTAGGATACAACAAAAAATTAGTTAACGAGTTAGAACAAAAATTAAGTGATATAAAAATTAATGTAATTAATCAAACTGATGAATCTGAAGAAGACTCTACAGATAATGATGTAAAAATTTCTCAATTACAAGAACAATTCTTAATAAATGTTAACAAACTTAGAAATACAAATACAAATACCTACAACAGACCAACTACTTTAAACTACTACCCAAGACCTAGTTTTCCAGATATACAATATGAAGAAAAGGAATTCACTTTACAAAGAAGTGCTTATGATGGAACATCTGTTTATGAATGGAACATAGATGGATTTTCTGAACATCAAATCTTAAATACACTTCAAGAAATGAATATGGCTTCTAATGCCTACTTAATAAAAGGAAATAACCAAAAGAAAATAGTTGAATTATTAACATATGAGCTAGCTGTATGATTTGAAGAAAAAGGTCTGGGTTTCTGTTGAAAAGGAGAAATAGTAGTAGTAGGTTTGACAAGTGAAGAACTTGAGGATCCTGGTATTGAGATAGGTGTTTTGACTAACGATGAGTATGATGATTTTTGTGAAGGAGGAGTGATTGGAGAGAATCTATTTTGAATAGGCAAAGGAGTAGGTGTTTTGGCTTTTGAATGGGGAAAGAACTGATTTTTTCTTTTGATCATGAGTAGAATTTTGAGTATTACTTTGAGACGTCATTTGCCCTGTAAAAATTCTCTTGATAAGAAATCTGGTAAAGAGTTCTTCTTGCCTTTGATAAATTCGATTTGGAAATCAAAATTGCTAAGCAAGGCTTGCCATCTTGCAAAAATTTGTTTTGAAATAACATTTTTAATATCATTTTCTAAAATAGGTTTTGCAGATTGACAATCAATTCTTAATAAAAATGGTTTCATATATAGATCATCTTCGAATTTATTAATACATAAAACAATGCTTAAAACTTCTTTTTTGACTGTTGAATAATTTTTTTGAGTATCATTCCAAGCACCTGAAAAATATCTAACCAATTTTTTTGACTGTTGAATAATTTTTTGACTGCTCTTGTATTTCAAATATCCCAAATGCTTTCTGGGATAGAAAGCAACATATTGTTAGATTACCATATATAAAAGATTTTAATGAAAAAGATATACCTTCAAAATCAAGAGCTATTCATATGTCTGCACAATTACAAGAATATTGTAAAAAAGAAATTCAAGAATTATTAAATAAAAAACTTATAAGAACATCTAAATCTCGTTGGTCATGTTCAGCTTTTTATGTGATGAATGCCGCTGAACTTGAAAGATAGTAATTAATTACAAACCATTAAACAAAGTCTTAGAATGGATAAGATATCCAATACCCAACAAAAGGGATTTATTAAAAAGATTACACGATTCAAATATTTTTTCAAAATTTGACATGAAATCCGGATTTTGGCAAATACAAATTCATGAACAAGATAAATACAAAACTGGTTTTAATGTTCCTTTTGGACATTATGAATGGAATGTTATGCCTTTTGGGCTTAAAAACGCTCCTTCAGAATTCCAGAATATCATGAATGACATTATTATTCCTATAAGTAACTTTGCTATTGTTTATATAGATGATGTTTTAATCTTTTCAAAATCCATTGATCAACATTTTAAGCATTTAAATATATTTTATGAACTGATTCATAAAAATGGATTAGTTGTGTCTGCCTCAAAGATGAGTTTATTTCAAACACAAATTAGATTTTTAGGACATGAAATTATTAATGGAACCATTAGACCTATTCAAAGAAGTTTAGAATTTGCAAAATCACCTAAGTTTCACCACACACTACCAGCAAGTATGACTAGATCTGGTAGTAGTATAGCCCAGCCAAGTAATGGGTATCGTATTCACGGAGAGCAGTGCATCACCAAAGAGAATGATAGACTAATACTTAACCTAAAGATTACGGCTCTTTCAGTTTTAAGAGGAATTAACTAGAAAAACTAAATAAAAACAATTAAATAAATTAATGAAAGATACTCTTGCAAAATGACCAAGTAAAGGACAAGTACTCACCTTAATCTCTCCCCCTAGTTCAATATGCCTCAAGATCAATTTAAGTAACTACATGTATTGACTTTACTACACTTAATTTCCGATTTCATGCAGTTAATGTGTAAAAAGTTTGACAAACAACTTCTTATTGATCGTCTTAAATTAGATTAAACTAAACTCATTCATGTCCGTGATGGTAAAGGTCAGATCTTCAAGTTTAGGATATGGAAACTAGATCCTATCACTTTTCCGAGTAAACCTTTAAACAATTCATAGACAAATCATTTAAAGAGGAACCTACATCATATAAACTTCCTATTTACATTCAATATGAACCATGAATTCAGAAACGAAGATTAAAACCATAAAGATCGAAACTTTGATTAACAAACATGAAGACTAGAATCAATCCATACTTTAATCAAGAAAACCAAGCCATATATCACTAGAGTTTGATCATAAGATGAATACAAAAGATGACCAGCCCATAATTAGGCTTAGAACAACAAGAAATCTCAAGAAACACATGATTAAACTAGAAAATAACAAAGATATAGACAACCCAAATGATATTCAACGAATATTGATGTTTGATCTTCAATCCTTCACCTGTAATGGTGTATTATGCTCCAAAAGTGTTGTTAATATAAGTCCTAGGGCCGGCCAAGTGCAATATATATTGGATATGAAGTTCAAAATTCAAATTTAAAGTGATAAGGATATGGACGACCGAGATCGTAGCGCGACCGGCTATTTGTCGTGGCGCAACGTGCCTCAAATCCACATTCCAAAACTTTTCAAACGGAGCGAGTCACGAGCTTCACTACGCTAGCACTAACGCGACACGTACAGGTGCCCGACGCGACGCGTCCGGGACCTTTTTCACAGGTTTTTCTATCTTCTTTGTTTTTCGCCCTTTCTTCGATTCTTCCATCATATTTAACCTAAAACATCCCAAAACATAATTTAGTGTATATTTTCGCTCATTTTCCAATAATAAAAATGTAAAACTTGCAATATTTACCGATAAAAACCTAGTTAAATCAGGAAATATCATTCATATTTCTTTCGTCTTATCTGTCGATAGAACTTGAATTGTTTTTGTTTGTGTTTTTTATCAACAATTACGAAAGGCATGCTTCACAATTCAAAATTTTCTTCTTCAATCTTTTAACTTTTTCTTGATTTGCTTCGTGTTTCTTGCATATTAACAGCCCTTGGTAATCTTGAATATCTTTTGTGTGGGTTTGTTTTCAAAGAATCAGAAAGGTATGCTTCAACATTTAATCTCGTTCATCATCTTTTCTTCATTATGTTATTTTAATTTTAGTTTTCTTCTTATTGCTTTTGTTTTACCAACTTGTCGTTGATATAATCTAGGTTAACAGGTTTCTTTATGTTTATTTTATTGCTTTATGTTAAGTGATGTGGTGCGTTTAGGTGCGTACCGGATTTCACAATGGTACAAATGCACACGGCACGGCTGGGCAGAGAACCCATCGCGTGTAGCAAGATGTGCTGGTAAGACCGATGATTTATATCGAACACGGGTAAGCGTAAAAGCTATGGCTACTCTTATTCCAAACTGCTGTCTAGTTATATAGAAAGGTGAGGGTAAAAACAGACTAAATACTAGGCAGGAAAGTAAATAAAGCAGGAAAGAAAGTGCCAAGTCACGAATCCTCCAAATCAATATAAATAAGTAGCATTAGCTAATCCGGTTATATAATGAATGGAATTATTAAGATGATTTCTAAAGTTGATTCGGTACCAATCATTTATTAATTTATAACAATCTTAAGATAACTCTGATTTAATCCCTGTATTATTAAAATACCGGTTAGATAAAACCTCGCTTCCCGGGTGTTATCCCGTTTTACTTAAAAGGTCAGTATTTATCTCCTAATGAAATAATAGACAAGATAATTACCATTGTTTGTCAACATACGGTAAGAAGATATATATTTAGGTATTAAGATAATATATCAGTTCAACACCTCAAGTGGGTCTATGAGCAAATGTCCCTGTATACACATACCAGACTTATACGTATCATACACCTCAAGTAGGTCTATGAGCAAATGCATATAAATATGAGTCTGTTTGAAAATATATATGTATAAGGATACAGATATCCTAAGCAAATGGTTTTTCAACATTTACATTGCCGAATATCCGCATGAAATGATAATATTATAAAATAACTAATTATAATGTTTCATTATTTCAGAAATACCAAATCTTGAATAAAATCATCACAATATAATCCTACTCATAACAACTACATATTTATATCAATTCGGATTCATTGTAACGAAGCAAAAATAAAGGAAAGAGAATACCAGTTCGTATTATACAAGGTAGAAATACATCTGGACAGCATCCTGACTCGTACAAACTCGCTGGAACTCGTTTCCGAAGACAGAAAAACAACTACAGCTACAAAAACTATAAACCTACGCTACAAGCTACGTATTTACATGGATAAGAGGCGAGAAAACCTCCAGAGCAGCCCGAAGGCGCCCTGGAGTGGCCTGGGTTGTTAGAGAGGTGTTGGTTGGTCTCTGGAGGTGTGTTTCAAATGAGCTGCCAAGAACTCTTTATATAGGCAAGATCTGGGGGGCTTTGCGATCGCATGGCATACCCATGCGGTCGCATGGACCATTTTGTCAAAATATTCTCTGCCAACGTCGAATCTCGAGGTCTGACAAAACCGTTACGCAAATTTTGGTGGGCGCGGTTCCTTGCGGTCGCAAGCAATCCCTTGCGGCCGTAAGGCAACAAATCTTCGCGCCGCGGAAGAAGATAAGGTACGCGCCGCGTAAATAGCTTTTTCAGAATATCTTCGCCTTTTGCGCGGTGTTTTCTTGTTTTGACGCGTTTTATCCATTTTTCCGTATTGTCTACCTGAAATAGCCTTGAATAAAATAAGAAAGCATTTAAAGCTCATTTTGGCTATATTTTATTTATTTAAAACAGATATTGGCAGATATCAGATATATATATTATGTATATTTCTGCCAATATCATTAAGCTGATATAAAATTTTGCAAGATCGATAACAACTGTAACAGCCTAATTTAGGGTCTAGTAGTAAATATTTGTACCTTGTGTTTGTTAAATTGCACGTTGACTTTAACCAAGTTGTTCGTGATATTCCGGTGATTAATTGTTGTTAGTTGTTGGTACACGTGGTTATGTGGTTAAAGTTGGAAATGTGTCGTTAGTAGATAGAGTTGGTTAATTATTGAACGGTTTCAGATAATGATTCCGAAAATATCTCCGTTAGTTAAAACGGATAAACCTAAGTTGCTTTAAAAGTTGAATAGGAGAACAAAATACCCTCGTGGGGTATAAGAGTTACTTGGGTCGGTTTGTGTGTTTCCCTTATCCCCACACACAAGTACACACACAAGCATATGTACGTACGTAAGAAAACATACATACATAACTCTTGGAGATTTGATAGAGAAGTCAAGGAAGGAAGCTAAGGTTCTGATTTCCATCTGTAGATACAAGCTTTAAACACTGTCCTTCTTCCATTTTGGTAAGTTCTTGGTATTGAAAATCTAACTTGTGTGTTTTGTTGGGGATGATGCTATTTTGGGTATGAATCAAGTAGTTGGTTGATGATTTAAAGTAAGAAATATGTAGGTAATGTTGTATAGATGTTAAAAGACATGTAGGAACGTTTAAATCATGATTTCAGTTTATTATGTGGTCAAAAACGTTGAGTTGCAGGTGCTGTCCTCGAACAGGGCTGAACCTTATTGTAACAGATGTTCCTACGGTCGTAGCATATGCTCTCTACGGCCGTAGGGGGGTTGTCATAGTCACTGCGGCTGTAGGCAGGGTTATCTGCGGCCGTAGTAATGTATTTTGTGTGGTTTACCACCTACGGGTGATGGAAAGAAGCCTACGGGTGTGGGTACATAACCTACGACCGTTGGTGCCCATAGAATCACTCCTACGGGCGTAGGGTATGGTCCCTTCGGCCGTAGGATGTGGTTTCTTGGAAAGAAACTCTTGCGGGCGTAGGATATATTCCTACGGCCGTATGAGGTATTTGGAAGGTGTCCTGCGGCCGTAGGACACATCCTCTGCGACCGTAAGAGATGTTCCAGGTTGCTTGTTGTTCGTTGTACGTTTGTGTAGAAACAATGATAGTATTTTTAGACGTTGACGGAACCTACACATGATGTGTTAGGTGATTCGGACGATTCCGTGTGCTCCTGGGATTCCCGAATTCATATCTGCCTCCTGTAATCTCGAAGTGAGTACCGGTTTCCCATAAGTTTCGGTAAGTAGCGTTGTCTGTTGTTTATTGAAATATGTTGACGATGTCGCACACGTGCGTATATGAGGTATGTTATACCATGTTGTTATGTACTGTTGCCATGCTAAGTTGCTTTACACGTTGGTTATAAATCGCATGCGTATCGTTGGACCCGCTACGGGTCGTTGTTGCTTATTGTCTTGGTCCGGATGGTTGATGGCATGGTTAAGGTCAGCTTTCTTCCCGAAGGCTGGATCCCTTAGATGGAATATTGGGGATCAACGGTACTCGGTGTGCAGCACACCGGGGTGGTCTTGCAAACCGCCGCTCCTTAACGTGAGTTGGGATCTTAGCTTTCGTTGAGATCCGAGATGTTGAGCTTCGAGCTTTGTGACGCAATGGTGGACTGTTCTTCGCTCCCCCACCATTGCGGATAGTTGTTGCTGATGGTCCCAGTTTGAGTCGTTGAGCGGGGCCTCCCACCCTGCAAGATATGATTCCTACTGACTCGTTGGCGCGACGTTATGTGTTAGGATAGCCTTATGTGTTGTCCCCTAGTTGGGATAACCTGCTTAGTGATGCTTATTTGTAATCTGTACTCACTAGCTAGTGGTAGCTAACGGTGCCTGAATTTCCCTTTTTGCAGGTGCGTAGCTGTTGGCCTATGTGAGGCGGGACTGTTGGTAGCTGTTGTAAATATCTTTTGCAGAACACTGCTCGTTGTATATTTATGCGATCCGATGGTTGGTAGTTGTCGATTAGTTGGTAACACCAAACAGTTGAACTTGGCGTAATTCTTTTGTTGTATTATAATTGCCAAGTCAGTTAACACTGATAATATTTTATAAATGATGTTTACTTCCGCTATGCGTTTGTTTTAAAAAGCTTAAATTTTCCCTAAATTTAAGCGCGTGAAAAACCGGTGTTACAACAACCCGTAGTTCATGCCTTTGGTGTCAGATTTGTGAGTAAAACTGATGGATAATGCCATCCAATTTGAAGTAATTCGCCTCATGTATTGAAACCTTTTAAGTCAAAGTATTATGTGAAATGTTGTTGTATATCAATTAGGGTTATGGTTCTTTTCATCTGATACTCTGCCAAACTTTCTTGAAATTGTTGGCTAGTCTACAAAATTGGCTCCATTAACTCTAGAGTCTACAAATTGGAATTGGAACATTATCGGTTCAAGATTTGAATTTTATGAGCTTAAATATTCCATTGACTTCTCTTTTCACTGTCTAATTATTTAAAAATTTGAATTTTTGATAACAATAAACTGTTTGGAGGTGGGTTAGATATGATTTATTCTGATATCTTTGCCTTTATAAATTTTATTGTAGAATTTTAATTTACTATTTTTATTGTAAGGGGTTCGTGTTAGTTTGTTACTGTGAATCTTAATCAATTAAACAAGTTAATGTGTCTTTCATTCATTGTGAATTGTGATCCTTTAGATTGGATATCTATGTTGTCGTATATATTTATTGTTTTATGTATAGTGTTGAGTTTTAGTTTCTTTATCATTACTACTAAAAACAGATAAACTTTCAATTTCTAAAATTTGTTATGATTACTATCATGTTTCAATAGTCTTTTAATCTTACAGGTTCTTTTTTAACGGCAAATCTTACAAGTTTTTTTGTTTCAAGCTTATGTGATTGGAAATAAGTCATTTTAATTATTAGATGTTGATTGGAAATAAGCTTATCTTTTTGTTTCAAGCTTATGCTAATTATTACCCGATTGTGACCAGAGACGAGTAGTTGGTCCGAGTTGGCCTTCCAAGCGAAGGTAGACCACTGCCGAGCGAGAACACGGCCGAGTTGCCCTGTTTTATTGTTTGTTATTTTATTATCCAACATAATTGACTACATTAAAATTAACTCTTTTGGTTGACTGAACATCGTACGACGTGAAGTTCCGGGTGCGTAACCTCGTCACGAACTTTGAATGAATTAATGTGGTTTAATTATTCTTACTTATACTTGTATATTATATATTTTATGTATATATATATATGGGAGGGTTCGTACGAGAACTGTTTTTCGTACGAGAACTGCAAGAACCAATCTCAGCCGTTCCTTGAATATGGGAAGTTCATGGATGGAGAGCGTGGAGGGGATCAAGTGTGGCAGGGTGCATGTGAGGAATTCATGGGTGGGCAATGACATTAAAGGAGGGGAAATTAGACGGCTCACATTGGTTCTCGTAGTTCTCGTACGAAAAACAGTTCTCGTTTGAACTTTTACCTATATATATATATATATATATATATATATATATATATATATATATATATATAGTGGGAGGTTAAAATGAGAACTTAAATATTTTTAAGAATGGGAGACTCAATCTCAGCCGTCCAATTCCCCCTCTTTCAATGTCATTGCCTACCCATGAATTCCTCACATGCACCCTGCCACACTCGATCCCCCACGCTTTCCATCCATGAATTTCACTTACAAAATGAACGGCTGAGATTTAGTCTCTCATTCTCAATTAAGTTCTCATTCTCTTTTGAACCTTCCCCTATATATATATATATATATATATATATATATATATATATATATATATATATATATATACACACACACATCGTACGTGGTATATATATCAGGTGAGGTTATATATAGAACATAAGCAAAACTGGAAGATAAAAAATAAAAGCACAGCCACGCACACCTAGAAACCTTTAAAAAAACCCATACAACTTTAAACAATCATAACTCATTCGTTTTTAATAATTTTAACTAAAAAATTATATTATTAGATTCCGTTTTTCTTCCTATTTCAAACAAGACTAGACTTGATATATTTTTGAAACTTTTTTTTTTGAAAATGCATTTTTTTTATAATTTGTATTTTCATGTGAGTTTCATTTCAAAATTTGCATTTTCATATGGGTTTCATTACAAATTTTGCATTTTCATGTGGAGTTTCGTTTCAAAATTTGCATTTTCATATTGGGTTTCACTAAATTAGCAAATGAAAATGCAAGTCAACAATTCTTATATGCATTTCACAATCTGATTCGAATGAAAATTTTGCCCAAAATGCAAATTACATATTCAAACCAAAAATGCAAAATTTCATACACAAATAACAAAATCATTCTAGAAGGAATCATCAACCAATTTTTTGGAGTTTAACGTAATGAAAAATCAAACCTAATTCAGCCCAACAGATCTATGCATTTTCTAAACTAAACTGAAAATGCAAAATCAAAATGAAAATAAAAGCAACCAAAAGTAATGGTTTCAAATTCAAAAGCATCTATGCATTTTTATAACAAAATCCATTTTCAAAACTAACTTGAAAATGCAACATCTTAAGAAAGAACAATTATC
The DNA here is from genome assembly GCA_947179395.2 of Pulicaria dysenterica. Lineage (NCBI taxonomy): Eukaryota > Viridiplantae > Streptophyta > Magnoliopsida > Asterales > Asteraceae > Pulicaria > Pulicaria dysenterica. The sequence continues at coordinate 680,120 of OX359296.1, forward strand.
AAGGCCATAAATTGAACGACGGTCGGGAAGAAATTTGCTTTTCTTGTGGCCTTGAACGATGGTCGGGAAGAAATTACCGCGGCCGTGGTCTTAGGTCTTTACTTCTAATGAAAAGAATAATATCCAAATCCAACTTTCCGGAGTTGTCCTTGAATGAGAAGCGTTGGAATCGTCAACGGTGAATAGTCGTACACATTGTCAGCGGCTGTTTTAGATCGGGGAAAACATGGACCGCTTCAAATTGCTGGCCATCACAGACTAAAGTTACGAAGTGTTGGTGGCGAAATCAACACCAGAGGAACAAGTGCTTGAAACCAGGTTGTCTATGGAAAACAAAAAGAAGACCTACATGAGGGATCTACGAGAAGAAGATTCAAATGAATTGAAACCCACTTCCACCTATTAGCATAAATGGTTCATGGAGAAATGATGATATTGAAACTACAACCAGGAGAAAGAAATGGTGCATGGGGAAATGAATATATTGGAACTAGAACCATAGAATCTTTAATTTGGGGGCATAGGGCATGGGAAGGATAGGTGGTTTTTTTATGTCTAAATTACCCTCACAAAACTAGTTAATAGATATGCTCCACTTTTTTGAACTAGTCAAAGTGAATATTTAATCTCAGCCTTCCATTAATCTAATTCAATGATTATTATTGGTTCTTTAGGTTATGTAGTTAAGACTAAGTTATATATATATATATATATATATATGGGAGGGTTCATTCGAGAACCGTTGTTAGCGCGAAAACCAATCTCATCTGCTCCTTTAATATGGGAAGATCATGGATGGAGAGCATGGAGGGAAAGAGTGTGACAGGGTGTATGTGAAGAATTCAAGGGTGGGTAATGATATTGAAGCGGGAAAGTGGACGGCTCAGATTGGTTCTCGCACTAAGAATGGTTCTCAAATGAATTGATTCAAAAACAGTTTTGATGTTTAATATTCTAGTGCTTTTTGCAAAATCAGGAGTAGGTAGGGGCGAAGCAAAAACAGGTTGAAAGGGAGGGTGTAAGGGTGGGATTGAGATTTCACATATCAATAACATATGGAAGGTTTAAATAAAAATGTATATTTAGGATGTGAGACTCAATCTTAACCTCCTTTTGATTGATCACATTGTTTACAATTGCCCCTCATTTACTTCTTACTCAACCATGAATTGCGACGACATAAATTATGACAAATGATTAAGACAATCAAATCTAATAGATCAGGGCCGGTTCCGAGATTTTGGAGGCCCTGTACAATTTAACAAAAATAGGCCCTATAAATAACAATAAAATTCCGATTTTTCATTTAATCTTACACTTAAAACCCGATAATCAGAGGAGACTAATTCACTAACCTTGATTAGTCTATTCCTCAACCCTCTAACAGAAATTAAAATCATCAAAATAAAATCCAAAACTCAAACAAAAATTGAGCTTCTAGAACAAAAATTAATCATTATATTAATAACTAGAATAAAAAAACATAATCAGAAACATAATAGTTTGAAATTTTCGATTGCCTAATGCATAAACAGACTTAATTTTTGATGGTTGGGGTTACCTCAGTACCTCACGTTTTCTGGTGTTGACTGTTGAGTGTTGGACCTGTTGATGTATAGAGATGGCGATTGTGTACAATAGAAAAAGTGCAAGAATGAGAGAGCAACAGTTGCAGTCGAATGTCGATGCCTCGACGGTGTACAACAGAAAAATTGCAGACGAATGTCGATGGTGTATTGGTGTACAACAGTTGTATAGTAGAAAAAAAGTGCAAGAATGAGAGAGCAAGAATGATTGAATGAAGTTATGAAGAAAACAACAAGAACGTGTAGAGAATACGCTTTCATCTTCGGAGGAGTAGCAAGTATCAAGATGAAAATCTTGGAAATCAACAAATCAATTCTCAAAAACCCCAACAGTCGTCTGTCATCGCCGAGTCCGAAGTCAATATCTTGAAAACTCCAACGACGGTCGTTCGATCTCTCTCTGGAAGTCGACGGAAGCTCCTTGGAGTATGGCTCTGTGCGTATGCCGTAAGTCCTATCCTAGTTCATGGAGGCGCCTCGACGAGTTGGGCCCAGGTTTGAAGATAAAGGCTGCTCAGCTGCTGGGCCTTTAATTAGGTTATTCAAAAATCAATATATATACATATGGAGTTTTAAAAAAATTGGGCCCTAGGATTTATTAGGCCCTGTGCATGGGCACACCCTGAACTAGGGGTGTTAAACTGTTAATGGGTCAGATATTGATCCAAATCCGATCTGATCTGCTCCATGTATATGATCCAACGGGTCATAAAACTAGATCCATTGACCCAATTAGTGATCCAATAGATCGATCCATTTACTTGGATCATTACGTAGGACGATCCAAAATCTGTTTGGGTCGATCAATTTAATGTTAAGCTACAATTTATTGTAACAACCACCATCATCAATTTATCATTCACCACCTACCACTCGAGGCCCCACCACGTCACTGCCCACCACCCATCACCCGGTCGTCATCGCCACCGTCACCGACATCACCACCACTTGCCACTCGCCCCTGCCGCACAACCACCCACCATCGCCCATCATCGCCACGACACCACCAAAACCCGTCGTCATCACTATCACCTCCACACACCACCGACCACACCATGCCACCACCACTACTTACTATTTACTACCGCCACCACCACCTATCACCGCTTGTTACCTCCACCCACCACTGCTTGTTACCTCCACCACAAACTACCAAGTCAGAAAGAATTTTTTTATGAAATTTGGTTATTATATGTACAACGGTGTGGTTTATTTACGACAAGATAGATTGGCAAACAACACGTCGTTTTCGTCATGATTGGTTTAGACGTGGTATGATAAATTCTCATTATACTTGCAGACTAATTTGCGACAATATAAATGTTAAAACTATATACAAAGATTTAATTAAAAAGTCTTCATAGGTACCACACATTTATTGGAGAATAAATTTGACATATGTAGGAGTATTAAAATACGATTTTTAGCATTTTTCAATTACACGTAATATATGTCATTTGCGATATTTGATGGTGGTTGTTTCTCCTCCATTCACAACTACGAATTGAAAGCGTCAGTAACAATAGTGAAAATAATTCAAAATATTGTTGCGAGTTGGAGGCTTAGATGTGAAAATTTATTTATTAGGACGGTGTGGGAATTTTCAAATAATAGAAAGCGGCGTAAGCAGCGGTGCAGGTGGTAAAGGAGGCGGTGGTTGTGATGGATGTCAGGCGGCAAATGGTGGAGATGGATGGCGGCGGCGGTGGTGGTGGTGATGGGTGACAGCGGCGGCGAAGGTGATGGGTGGCGACGGCAGAGGTGATGGTGTGGTGGTGAGAGTGAGAATTATTTGATATATTTATTACATAAACAAAAATAAATTAGTAATATTAAATATATAATATTAAATTGGTCGCTCCGGGTCAATGATCCATTAATAATTGATCCGATCCAAATCCAGTTAATGGATAGTCATGTTAATGGATCCGATCCGATCCAAATCCAATTAAATGAGTCAAAGAGTCAGGTCATATCTTTAACCGATCCGATCCGATCCGATCCAACCCATTGACAGCCCTACCCTTTGGACCGGGCCTGTAATAGATCAACCGATGACTAAATTTATTCTATCATCCTAACTTAAAATATCCATTCTTATTGTAGACACTTTTCTATAATTTTATTGTTATTATTTTATCTTATAAAAAAAGAAAAAAGAAAATAGGGATTGAATTGTGAGGACGGTGCGGCCACACAACCCAGGCCCGGGTTGTGGTTTCCATATTATGATATTCATTCCCCTTCCCCTCCCCTCCCCCGGTGGATCTCAGCACTTCCCTTCAATCGCACCGTTGCTTGTACGACGAAACCCATTCGTTCAACATATTTTGCTCTTGATCCGCTCAACCTTTCTTCTTCTATCCCTCGATTTTTATTTCTTTCTGCTGTTTATCTTCATTCATTCCATATTGATTTCGAATTTGAACCATCTTGCTACTATCAACAAACCAATCTGTTTGTTTGCGAGATTAGAAACCCTTTCCTGGTGATTATTAACAAAAACAGACAAGAAGGAAACAGCAGCAGCAGCTACGACTAAGAGGATCATCATCATCATCATCATCATCATCGTGAATGCAAGAGAGAGAGAGAAATAATCTTCAGGTGATGATCAGGAATGCTATATCTGAAGCAACCAAACTCTCTCCATGTCTTCGGGGTTTTGTTATTGGGCAGACAGTGAAAGGCTGAATGTACTTCTGATCTGATTTTCGAACCGACCCTCTTAAGAGGTGTTGGTGGTGGTGGCTCGGATCTAAACCATCTGACAAGTAACCATAATTAGCAATCAAATGGCAACAGACAATTACTCCTCTCTGATGGCCGCCTCTGAAACTGCCCAGCCATCCTCCTCTCCGATGGCTGCTCCACCTGCGTATTTGCAGAAATTCAGGCTTTACCAGACTCGATCGGTACTACTTCTTCTACCTCTCGCGCTTGTGGTTTGCTTTTAGGTTTCATATCACTGCCCTGATCTGCTAATTTCACCCTTTCCTACTGTTTCAATAGTAAAATTATTCCTCTTGTTGTGTTATTCCTGTTATGAACATGTTGACCCGTAGTCATCATTTTTGTTGTGGGAACTGCAAGCCCTCACCACCACCTTATGTCTAGATTAGTTGACTGGATTATGTGCACATTAGCAAGTATGCACCCTTTTGTCTGCCTTTTTTTTGTCATGCCATATATCTCTGCGTTACATGTTGCTATTATTATGTCTACAAGCCATTTTACAAACTTTGTTTTGATTGGATTGAATACATTCAGTGCCAGATGCTATTTTGCATCAGCACCTTCACTGCCTGATTATATTGATGCTGGGTAGAGGCTTATGCTTTAGCTAGCGCTATGTGGACCCACATATACTTGTAGTTGGAGATTGAGTGACATGAAAAGGCATCTAGACAAATAGGAGCAACAATGCAACATCATTTCCCTCAATGTGATTAAACATGAATGCGTTTGTCGAAAGTCATGTAGTTAATGCATGCACACCATGTCTTTGGTAATTTTCTCATATGCTTCTTCATTTTCCGACCTTTGAAAATTTTATTATTATATCTTCATTTTCGAACGAGTGTCTTCTCTGATTTCAGGATTTGTGCATAGTGCCTATGTTTCTTAGATTACACATAAAATTGTTATCTATCAAATTGGAAATGTAGCAGATCTTTGCAAATCTTTGTTTAGTGCCAAATGAAACATTGCCTGCAGGGCATAGTGGCATACTATGAAACGCTATTCAGCTATTGGAGGAGTTAAATGCACGCACACCAACTCATCCAACAATCAGATTCTCTCATACAATACATCATACCATAGTCGGTGTAATTAGGATTACAACTATATGTACCCCTCTGATGATTAACAACCTATATAAATATAATATACGAGCCTTTGGACTGACTTAGAGAATTTGGAAGCAAAGCCCTAAATATTAGTCACTTTATATATTGCGTACATAACCAAAATCTAGTAGAGGCTCAAATAAATCGAAGTCCTCAGTTGGCATAAATAATGACGACCCTACAATTATTGATCTGACATTTCTACGGGACTCACGTTCAAACATCAGCTAAATGTTCCATCGTCTTGGATAGAATATGGATTTGCTGGATTCCCTACAATAAAATCCCTAGCGATCACTATCAATACATTTTGCTCTTTTGTGGTCACGTGACTTGATAATTATGTCGTCTTGCATGTTATGAACATGCACATTCACAACCATACATATCGTTTTCATTGCATGTGTACAAAGATTATGCACAATTGTACACAACATCATATAGATGGTATATATTTGTGTTTTAGGTACGCTGCTTTGTATCTTCAACTAATCACATTAGACGTAAGCTGAGACAACAATTGTAAGTTCTATGGGCTGTATGACTTGGCCTTTGTACTCTTGAAGTTCCGAATCATGTAATAGAAACTTGCATGCTACGCATTTATGTTTGTACTCAGATTTATATCTACTCATCCACTTCTGCTCACACTTGCAGGTTTTTTATTATAAGTTTCTAACAATTTTCCTTTTGCCTCATTGGGATAGAAATATTATATGGTAGGAAGAGACAAGAGTCGCAGATACTGGAGAGTGTTGAAGATTGACAAGTCAGAGGCTCCTGAGCTTAACATCCGTGAGGATCCTACAACTTATACTGAATGTGAATGTTCGGATCTCTTGAGAAGGATCCATGAGGGTAATAAGTCCACAGGGGGGCTCAATCTTCTTACCACTTGCTATGGAATTGTTGGTATGTGCATATTAATATGTCAACTTTTTGAAGCAAATATTAACATCCTATATTAATTATGCTTTCTATTTCTTAGGTTTCATCAAATTTCTTGGACCATACTACATGTTGCTTATTACGAAGAGAAGGCTGATAGGTTCCATTGGTGGCCATGCTGTATATGCGATCTCAAAGACCGAGATGATAGCCCTATCAGATTATGTAACTCACTCTGATCTGACAACTTTGAGATATGAAAATAGGTAATTTTTGTTAATAATTTGTACATCGCATTCATGAAAAGATTGAGATGAGAATATACTATCGATATATTCCCAATATAATTTGTGAGTACATGCTGTTTGAATTTGTAGTTTGGCTTATTGTAGTAGAATGCTTGAATTAGAAAACCTTGTGTTAGGAATTTAGAGAAATCTTTTTAGAGAATTACATTAGATGATAAAACTGAACTTGAGAATTACAATGAGTCTCACTATTTATCGGAATTAGTCTAATAGCTAACTAACTAATTATTCAGTGTTAACTGGAAGAACTCTTTTAATTATCTGATTTCTCTTACTTACAAAATAACAAGGAAACAATATATATACATGATAACCCTAAAGACCATGAGGGCCCTAATCTAACTAACAGGCCCCAAATAATGTTAGCCTAATATCAAGAATAATACTTAAAGAATATTATCACCAACACTCCCCCTCAAGCTGGAGCATAGATATTAATCATACCCAGCTTGTTACAAATATAATTAACTCTATTTCCTGGCAAGGCTTTCGTGAATCCATCAGCAAGCTGATCTCCTGTCCTCACATGAGAGGTTGTAATCGTTCCATCTTCAATCTTTTCTCGAGTAAAATAACAATCCACTTCATTGTGTTTAGTTCTCATGAAATACTGGGTTATTGGCAATATGAATAGCAGCCTGGTTATCACACCATAGATTCATTGGTTTTGTTCACCTCTTAGAACCAGGTAGAGACAAACTCTCCCCTAAGGCTGTCAAATGTATTTTCTTAGGGTATTCTCGTCTCAAAAAAGGTTACAAGTGTTATTCTCCTACCCTCCGCAAATACTTTATGGTCGCAGATGTTACATTCTTTGACCATGATCTCTATTATTCTCAGGACTCTCATCCATCTACTAGGGTCAATGAGGTCCTCCAGGTTCCTATTCCTGCCATCCCTCCTGAAACCCCACCTGACCCTACCCCACACCACACTGATACTTCTCCTACTGACCCGCCTCCTCTAAAAACATATCAGCGTCGCAATAGGTCGTCCCATCCACCTTCGACTGACACATTGGATGATCTGAGCACACCTGCAGCAGTTTCCTTTGACTCATCTCCTTCCTCGACTCATTCTCCCACTCATGGTTCTGTTTCGGATACTCCACCAATTGCCCATCGGAAAGGTAAACGCTCTACTGTTAACCCTTATCCTATATACAACTATGTCACCTATGATCGGTTATCATCTACTTTCTCCGCTTGTATTGCAAGCCTTGACTCTGTGTCGATCCCTAAAACGGTCGACGAGGCTTTATCTCATCCAGGATGGAAGATGGCAATGATGGATGAAATGTCTGCTTTACATACCAACGGCACATGGGAACTAGTTTCTTTGCTTCCTGGTAAAACCAAAGTTGGTTGCCGATGGATATTTACACCAAAGGTGGGCCCTGATGGCGAACTTGATCGGCTCAAAGCTCGACTAGTTGCTAAAGGTTATACACAGAAGTTTGGCCTGGATTACACTGATACTTTCTCCCCAGTAGCAAAAATGACCACGATTCGCCTCCTTCTGTCCATTGCTGCTATGCCCTCCTGGTCTCTTCATCAACTTGATATTAAGAATGCCTTTCTCCACGGTGATTTACAAGAGGAAGTCTATATGGAGCAACCACCTGAGTTTGTTGCTCAGGGGGAGTCTGGACTCGTTTGTAAGTTGAGAAAGTCAATTTACGGGCTGAAACAATCTCCGAGGGCTTGGTTTGGAAGATTCAGTGCTGTGGTGAAAGAATTTGGAATGCAGCAAAGTGAGGCTGATCACTCTATGTTTTATCGTATTACAGGGGTAAGATGTATCTATTTGGTCGTATATGTTGATGACATTGTAATCACAGGAAATGATCATGAAGGAATTCAACATCTGAAAGACTACTTGTTCAGAAACTTCCACACAAAAGATATGGGCCAACTTAGGTACTTTCTGGGTATTGAAGTTGCAAAATCTAAAGACAGAATCTTCATATCTCAGAGAAAGTATGCTCTGGACATCTTAGAAGAAGCTGATCTGACTGATTGTAAACCAGTAGAATCTCCAATGGATCCTAATGTTAAACTTCTCCCGGGTCAGGGGGAGCTATTAGTTGATCAAGGGAAGTATCAGAGACTAGTTGGTCGACTTAACTATCTTACTGTAACATGACCAGACATTTCGTTTGCCGTAAGTATAGTGAGTCGGTTTTTAAATGCTCCGTGTGATACCCATTGGGAAGCAGCTCTTCGGATCTTGAAAGTATATCAAAGGGGCTCCCGGGAGAGGCATACTGTATGAGAACAAAGGAAGCACAGAGGTAACCTGCTATACCGATGCGGATTATGGAGGATGTCCATTTAGCAGACGTTCAATCTTTGGATACTGTGTCTTATTTGGTGGTAACCTAGTTTCCTGGAAGAGTAAGAAACAAACAGTTGTTGCAAGGTCGAGTGCAGAAGCAAAGTATCGCGCCATGGCTAATGCAACTTGTGAACTTCTTTGGATCAAACAACTCCTTGAAGAACTTCGGTTTTGTCGTGTGCCTCAGATGAAACTTATTTGTGATAATCAAGTTGCCCTCCATATCGCTTCCAATCCAGTGTTTCACGAGAGAACTAAACACATTGAGATTGATTGTTATTTTATCAGGGACAAACTTCTTCATTGTCACGGAGTTTGTTAACTCAAATAATCAATTGGCAGATGGGTTTACTAAACACATTGAAGATATATCTATACGCTCCAGCTTGAGGGGGAGTGTTAGAGTTGTAGATTAATATCAATGCATAGTATAGGGACTTATTATGTAAATAGGTCATAGTTGTTTACTATGTATATGTTTCTATCGTCTGTAACCCTTACGTAATGAATGAATGAAAACACGATAGCTCTCTCTGATTTCATAGCACGATATTCAGATTCGGCATTTGATCTTGATACAACGTAAGGCTTCTTACTCCTCCAAGACACCAGATTCCCTCCAACAAAAACACAATAGCCTGTTGTAGACCGCCTGCTAGTAGGATCTCCACTATAGTCAGCATCAGTGAACCTTCTATTATGTGATGACCATGATTTTAATATATGATGCCATAACCAGGAGCTCCTTTCAAATACTTCAAAATATGACAAACGGCATCCCAATGTGAGGTTCTCGGAGACGACATGAATTGACTTACCACACTCATTGGAAAAGCAATACCAGGGCGTGTGATGGTCAGATAGTTAAGATTTCCCACAACCCTTCTATACTTCTCTGGATTCTCAAAAGGGTCACCATCATCTGCTTTCAACTTCACATTTGGGATCATAGGAGCCTCACAGGGTTTCGCCTCAATCATACCCGAATCCCTCAAGATGTCTAGGCAATATTTGCGTTGAGACAAACAACCTCCTTTGTATGTACGAGACACCTCAATTCCCAAGAAATATTTCAGTGGACCAAGATCCTTGGTTTGGAATTGAGATGCAAGAAAATCCTTTAACTTCTTAATTCCATCTTCATCACTGCCAGTAACAACGATATCATCAAATCCAGAATTAGACGAGGCAAAAAAACCGAATGATCATATGAGCTCCTTTGTAGCCCGAATTTGGTAACTACAGAATTGAACCGACCAAACCAAGCACGAGGAGATTGTTTTAAACCATACAAAGACTTTCGCAATTTGCAGACTTTACCACACTCCTCCTGAGCAACAAAACTGGGTGGTTGCTCCATATAGACCTCCTCAAGTAAATCACCGTGCAAGAAGCATTTTTCACATCTAATTGATGAAGAGGCCAATTATAAGTAGCAGCAAGAGATGAACAAGTGAATCGATGATAACTTAGCAACAGGAGAGAATGTCTCTGAATAATCGATCCCATAGGTTTGAGCTTATCCTTTTGCAACCAAGCGAGCTTTTAATCTAGCTACCGATCCATCTGGATTAACTTTTACAGTGAACACCCACTTACAACCGATTAGGGGTGTTCATTTTCGGATATCCAGATTTTCGGATATCCGAGGGAAATTTTTGGATAGTGCATTTCACCATCCGATATCCGTATCCGAATTTTCGGATACGGATATCGGATAATCCGAAATATCCGAAATCTCAACAATCAAATTTCAATTTATAACAACAAAAATCAGAACCATCATACTTAATAATTGTCCACAAGAAGCGATAGAACTTACAACAGCAAAATAAGAACGGTTAAAACTTAAATCAACAAAACAAGATTTATATATGCAAATCAAGAATGCTAAAATCAACAAAAAAGCTAAACAAGATCTATTTGACTGTATATTAACCTAAATCAATTGTTTATATTTAGGTTATCATTATTATTATTATTATTCTTTAGGGTATCAAAGTGTAATTATACTCTTTATATATCTGATTGTAATTTCTCAATCAAGGAATGAAACAATTACGATACCAATTCTCTGAGTTGGTATCAGAGCCGTCTCTCAACCCTAATACCTACGACAAAAAAAATATACGACTGCCTTGTTCTGTCGATTAGAGGCTTCCGAAGAATATTAATAGTCGACCCTGTTCTGTCGTCAACTACATCCTACTTCTGACCCTGTTCAATCGATTAACTACATCAAGGCTTCTGTCGATCAACAACATCAGGCTTCTGTCGATTAATTGCATCAGGTACTCCAGACCTGTTCTGTCGATCTAAAAATATATATACGACTGCAATTGCAGCCTCTGTTTTTGCCGAACAACAACAACAATTACGTAATCACCAATTGCAAACTCATGGTAGCCATAATTCAATTTTCACATCAGGAGAAAACTATTCACAACTCTCACAAGTTCTCCTTTTCTCTCAAACCTACCAACTATGGCTATTGGAGATCCATGATTGAATCCTTTCTCACCTCTCACAATCTTTTTGGTTATGTTGATGGAACTGTACCCTGTCCTGAACAAAAGGTCACCAATGATTCTGCAACTACTGATAATCCAAGCTATATTCCATGGATTTGTAATGATGCCCACATCCGCATGCTTATCATCTCAACAGTTTCTGAAGACTCCTATCAGCATATTCAGGGAAAAACATCACGAGAGGTATGGTTGTCACTTGAACGGGCTTATGCTCGTGTTACTTTATCCCATGAATTTACTCTTAAAAGTCAACTTCTGAGAATCACCATGAAGGGTGATGAAAAACCAGCTGAATATCTCAGCAGAGCTCAAGAATATGCAACTGCTCTTGCTAACATTGGAGAACTAGTAAAGGACAAGGATTTGGTAATGCTCACTCTTACAGGACTTCGAGAGGAATACAATGGTCTCAAAGCTAACTTACTGGCTCGTGTGCCTCCTGTCTGCTTCCATGAATTACATGGCCTTCTGTGTGATCATGATTATGTCTTCACAAAAATGATGACGGCCACTCCCCAAGCTTTCTTGGCTAATACTTCTTCGGTTCCTCAGTCATCATCAGCTGCTGCTTCTTCAGTTCAACAACCGACCATTGATCATCTTCAACAACAACTTCAAAGCATTCAATTAATGGCCACTCAATTGGGTTATCAACTAAACCCTATACAACCTCCACGGCCTCAAGCTTATTTTGGTTCTCGGTCCTTCAACAATATCCGAGGCGGTCGTGCATCTCGTGGCTCTTCTCGTGGCAACTCAAGTGGTGGTTTTAACCGTTCTCGAAATAGCAGTGGTACACGACAATTTGCTTGGGCTTCTACCCAAAATACCGTCTATGGTCATTGTAACAGGTGTGGTATAGGACATTTACCATCTCAGTGTCCGAATCACTCTCACCGGTCTCAACCTGCTCCACAGGCCAACTTTACAGCACGCTCAGAGGCTGACCCATCTTCAGGACCTACTTGGAAGCCCGACACCGGTGCTACTCATCATGCCACTCCAGACTTATCTAGCATGGATAGCTCCGAGGCCTACTACGGTAACGATTCTTTACTTGTTGGTAACGGTAATTCTGTACCCATCTATCACATTGGTTCCTCTAAAGTCTACTCACCAAACAAAACCTTTACCTTATCTGATATCCTTCATGTTCCTCAACTAAAACAAAATCTTTTATCTGTTCAAAAAATTTGTCTTGACAACAATGTTTTCTTTGAATTTCACTCTTCTTTTTTTGTTGTGAAGGACGAGTCTACACGCACTATCCTCCTTTCGGGCCCCAGTGAGCAGGGTTTGTACTCCATTCGCCTTCCACAACTCAAGTCTTTGCCCAAGATTGCCTTCACTGCTGTCAAAGCTTCTTCCAATATTTGGCATCAACGTTTAGGACATCCTCATGCTCAAGTTTTTCGTTCTATTATTTCTTATTGTTCTTTACCTGTTTCGGACAAATTATCAAATAATTTATGTTCTTCTTGTCAATGTGGAAAATCATCAAGATTATCTTTACCTGATTCTACTTTTAATAGCAGTAATATTTTAGATCTTGTTTATTGTGATGTTTGGGGTTCCTCTCCGGAACCATCATTTGATGACCATCGTTACTTTCTTTTGTGTGTTGATCATTGTACTCGTTATATGTGGATTTATCCCTTAGCTCAAAAATCAGATGTTCACATCATTCTTACTAACTTTATCACCATGACTGAACGTCAATTCAACACTAAACTAAAATGTATTCAATCTGACTGGGGAGGGGAATTTCGTTCTCTTACTAATCTTTTTCGCAACCTTGGCATCATCCATCGACGATCTTGTCCTCACACCAGTGAGCAAAATGGATTTGTTGAACGTCGACATCGTCACGTTGTGGAAACTGGACTCACCCTCTTGGCTCACTCCAGTCTTCCTCAACGCTTCTGGAACTTTGCTTTTGAAACCGCCGTATACCTCATAAATCGTCTCCCATCTCGTGTCTCATCCAACAAATCCCCTTTTGAACATGCCTTTAAACGTAAACCTGATTACTCCTTTTTACGTGTCTTTGGCTGTCAGTCTTTTCCTTATCTTCGTCCATACAATCGTCACAAAGTTGAATTCCGATCTACTCCTTGTGTTTTTCTTGGTTACAGCCCTGCTCACCATGGTTATCGTTGTCTTGACCCTTCCACTGATCGGATTTACATTGCTCGGCATGTTCGCTTCAATGAACATGTTTTCCCTTTTCAGTCTTCACCAACACCTCCTCCACCCTCTACTCCTCCCTATATCTCTATTTTTCCTGACCCACCACCCGGTTTTCCACCTGAACCACCACAATCACCAACCCACGCAACCCCACCATCACCACCTCCTCAATCTCCTCCACAATCTCCACCTTCATCCCCTGTTTCACCTCATCCCAACATATCACCTCCACCACCAGCTCCTCGGCCTCGACCATCCAACCTTCGCCTTAATCCTAAACAACCAGACCGATACAACCCCGCTGCCTACACCGCAACCCCCTCCACCTCTCCTCCTCTTGAACCCACCAGCTTTACCGTTGCTAACAAGTCTTTAGAATGGCGCCAAGCTATGGCCGACGAGCTATCTGCGCTCTATAAGAATGGCACGTGGACTCCTGTGCCCCCTGTTTCTAATGCTAATATTGTTGATTGTAAATGGGTTTACAGGTTAAAAACTGATGCACATGGAAAGATTACCAGGTACAAAGCTCGTCTCGTGGCAAAAGGCTTTCATCAGCAACATGGCGTGGACTATCATGAGACTTTCAGTCCGGTCATCAAGCCTGCTACTATATGTACTGTTCTTTCTCTAGCTGTCAACAACAAATGGTCTCTTAGACAGCTAGACATTCAAACCGCTTTTCTTCATGGCGATCTTGAGGAAACGGTGTACATGCGCCAACCTCCGGGCTTTATTGATCAAACCAAACCTGATCACATCTGCTTGTTGCATAAGTCCTTGTATGGTCTCAAACAAGCTCCTCGGGCATGGTTCACAAAATTATCGACGACACTTCATCAGTTGGGCTTTTATGGGTCCAAAACCGATCCCTCACTTTTTATACTGAACTCATCGGGATCCCTTGTCTATCTCCTGATTTATGTGGATGACATCATCATCACCGGTAACAACTCCACTGCTGTAGCCTCAATCATTCAGAAACTCAATTCTCTTTTCGCGCTTAAGGATATGGGTCAACTACACTACTTTTTGGGGGTTGAAGTTGTTCACAAGGGTTCTGACTTGGTTCTCTCGCAACGGAAATACATTCGTGAGATCTTACACCGTGCTGGTCTTGCCGAGTGCAAGCCAATATCAACCCCTATGAGCACCTCTCACGTGGTGTTACCCGATGATAGCCCCTTACTTGATGATCCCTCTCGCTACAGGCAGACAGTTGGAGCTCTTCAGTATGCTACTCTTTCTCGCCCTGATATTGCTTTTGCGGTTAATAAAGTCTGTCAGTTCATGCACGCTCCAACTGAGAACCATTGGGCCGGTGTAAAACGCATCCTTCGTTATCTTAAGGGCACCATCGACTTGGGATTATGGATTCGACACAATACGGGGCATCAGCTTCAGGCTTTTTCGGATTCCAATTGGCACTCCAATCTTCGGGCATTCTCGGACTCTGACCGGGCCGGTTGCCCAGTCGATCGTCGATCCACGGGGGGATTTGCTATCTATTTAGGATCGAATCTAATCTCTTGGTCTGCTCGCAAGCAGAAAACTGTATCTCGATCTTCAACAGAGTCAGAGTACAAGGCGATTGCTGATACTGTTGCTGAATTGATTTGGTTAAAGTCCTTGCTTCGAGAACTTGGTTTGGATAGCTCGGTACCCACACTTTGGTGTGACAATCTTGGTGCAACATTTCTCACAGCTAATCCAGTTTTTCACGCTCGTACTAAACATGTTGAAGTTGACTATCATTTTGTTCGTGAACAAGTAACTCAAGGAAAATTAAAAGTAAAGTTCATCTCTACAGATGACCAAATTGCTGATATCTTTACAAAACCCTTGTCATCTCAGAAGTTTGAGTCTTTGCGTTCCAAGTTGCAGATTGCTAACCGCCCTGAACTTGCGGGGGAATATTAACCTAAATCAATTGTTTATATTTAGGTTATCATTATTATTATTATTATTCTTTAGGGTATCAAAGTGTAATTATACTCTTTATATATCTGATTGTAATTTCTCAATCAAGGAATGAAACAATTACGATACCAATTCTCTGAGTCTGTAAAGTGTAGACAAACAAAACCATATCAGTAGAATGCTAATTGGGAGTATATCAACAGCAAACGTAACCACAAATGCTAATCAAGAGTGTATTCTAAGGATTTAACTTACTATGAAGGAGAGAAGATAATATCAAATTGCCAAAATTTCAAGTTTGAAGCTGCCAATCGGCTGAATCGAGTGTATGACAGAGAGATGGAGAAGGAGAAGTCGAGAAGGAGAAGGGTCGTTGGTTGCCGTCTGCTTTTGCCGTCGCTCGTCGTTTGCGTCACCGGTCGGTAGGTGCCGACAGAACAGTCGATTTGTGAGCGACTGAAGTACCGAACGCAGTAGTCGACTGCCGAGTGCCGACGGGCATCAGTCACCGTAGTCACCGTTTGCTTCTGCCGTCGCTAGTCATTTGCTTCTTTCGTCTCTCGTTGCCGGTCGGTAGGTGTCAAATAGTGGATGTTGACTATTGAGTGCCGACTGGGCTGAGGACTAAATGAGGCGTGAATGTGAAACTAGGGCTTCTTTTTGCTTGTAAGTTCTTATTTATTATTTTATTATTATTAATAATTTTTTAATTGAAAAATACAAAATCGGATATTTCGGATATCCGAATATCCGAAAATTTGAAAATATACTATCCGAATCCGAATCCGAAATTTCGGATATTTTTTGATCGGATTTTTCGGATTTTTGGTTTTCAGATCGGATACGGATATTTTTGCACACCCCTACAACCAATGGCCTTCTTGCTTGTAGGTAACGCTACTAACGTCCACGTGTCATTGTGCTCAAGGGCATTCATTTCTTCGATCATAGCATTTCGCCAACCAGGATGAGCCAAAGCCTCTCCAACAGTTTTAGGAATGGATATAGAGTCTAACGAAGCAACCAATGACCGAGAAGCTGTAGACAACTTCGCATATGACACATAAGAATCAATCGGATAAGTACACGAACGCTTACCCTTCCGAAGGGCAATAAGAACATCATGATCAGACTCTTCAGATGATGAATCGGATTGAGGATCCGCTGTTGTATCGGAATCACTGCTAGATGATGGATCACATGCTGGAACCTCAATGTCTGAAGTGACATGGCTAGAACTTGGAGCCACAGGTTGGACCACAGGATGTTCAGAAGTAGGTCAACGTTGCCTACTATATACATGAATCACTGGCGGTCTTGGCGGTTCCAAGGACTGTTCAGAGGTAGATGGAATTGATGATTCAAGAGTTGAATTCGGAATCTGTATAGTATAAATCTGCAAATCATCCCGATTTTCACAATTAGGAGAAGTGGGTACCGGGAAGAAAGGCGCTTCCTACACAAATGTGACATCGCGTGAAACAATGTAACAATTGAGGGTAGGAGAAAAGCACCTATAACCTTTCTGAAGACGAGAATATCCAAGGAAAATACACTTGAGAGACTTTGGATCTAATTTACTAACGTGAGGTCGAGTGTCTCGAACAAAACAACTACAACCAAATATCTTTGGTTCAATTGGGAAGAAGCGTTGTTTAGGAAAAAGAACAGACATTGGAATCTCACCATGCAGAACTGCTGATGGCATACGGTTGATTAGAAAGCACGTAGTAGCGATTGCATCTGCCGAGAATGGTTTCGGAACTGTCATTTGAAATAGTAGTGCACGAGCCACTTCAAGAAGGTGGCGGTTCTTTCATTCAGCAACTCCGTTTTGGGTAGGAGTAACTACACATGAAGATTCATGAAGAATACCTTGCTGACGCATGTATGCTTAAAGGTTTCGGAGGTATATTCCTTTGCATTGTCACTACGTAGAGTTTTCACTGAGACATCAAATTGTGTTTTAATTTCAGCCACAAAGGAACAAAAATGAGTGAATACTTCAGATCTATTCTTCATCAAATATAACCAAGTAACCCGGGAAAAGTCATCCACAAAAGTCACAAAATACTTGAATCCAGTTTTAAAAGTTATGGGACAGGACCCCATACATCTGAGTGAACCAATTCAAACGGAGTTGCAACTCGTTTATTAACTCTTGGGCTCAAATGAACACGATGGTGCTTAGCAAATTGACACGAGTCGCAATTTAGGGACGATAGATGAGAAAGTTGAGGATATAATTTCTTCAAACTTTGAAGGGATGGGTGCCCTAAACGACAATGTATTTCCAGAGGGGATTAAGATGCTAAACCTGCTTGTGGTTTTACATCCCGAGGTTCAAATACATAAAGTCCACTTGAAAGATCTCGAAAGATAAAAGGAGACACTGCAATTCAATCCACGGGTAATTCTACCGACTGATATCAAATTAAACGTAAATTTAGGTAGGCTTAATACTGACGATAATGACATAGATTGAGAAAGTTTAACCGTTGCGGACCCAATTACTTCAGAAATAGATCCATCAGCAACAACCACCTTATCCAAAGATCGATGTTTACTAAATTCATAGAGCAGATTATGATTACCCGTCATGTGATCCGAAGCACCAGAATCAATAACCCATTCAGAAGCAGATGACAATAAACAAGTAGAATCATATCTCTCAACAAATGTAGAGATTGATGCAGATGGTTTCAAATTAGCCATAACCAATGATTCAAAGAACGTAATTAAGCCTCTTGAGTCAAAAGTAGGAGCACAAGAAAAGAGACAACCAAACCAGATTATCCAATCAATGATCAAAGCCCGAATGTCATACAAATGATCTATATGAACAACCGTTTCAGATGTTACCACGAGAGCCAAATCAGATTGGAAATACCAACAGAGAAGCAGCAAACCAAGAGAGAGTATATTCAAGAATCACACCAATAATCTTGCTCAGCTAAATACTACTCTCGGAATCAGAACATGAACCACAACATTCAATAACCGGACTAGAATGTCCAAGTATTAAAACCCAAATGAATGTAAGTCCAACAGATTAGATTTCTCAGAAACTTCCACAGAAAGCCAGAAATACTAACCGAATTCAGGAGCAGACTCTGAAAACTAAAGCAACTATATCATTAAATACTTCTAAAATCAAGATGTAGCGTCAGAAATCGGATCAGGCGGCAAATTTCTTCATAGCAGTAGAAGCCCAAACAACAGAAACATGAAACCCAACCAAGGGTATATGACCAACAGACAAGAACCTTCAAACTCTCACCAGAAATGGAACCAAGGGACAAAACCGACCATTCCAGCAGAAAAAACAAAGTCGACGGTGGCCGGAGCAAGGCTCATGCGCCGGCGCGTGGTGGCGCGTGTCTTGTCGGAATAGTGTCGGACTTGATGGTTGAGGTTGCCGGAGACCACTGAGCACGTCTACAGGGGCGGTGATAGTAACAGAAACCTTTTGAAAGTCCGATTTAACTGTGTGACGGGACTGACTGAGCTGGTATAATGCCCATGTTAACTGGAAGAACTCTCTTAATTATCTGATTTCTCTTACTTACAAAATAACAAGGAAACAATATATATACATGATAACCCTAAGGCCAAATCTAACTAACAGGCCCCAAATAATGTTAGCCCAATATCAAGAATAATACTTAAAGAATATTATCACTAACGTTCAGCTTGACTACTCAGCTCAAGAATTATTCTACTCAGCTTGACACATCAGTTCAATCAGCTGAACAACAGACCGGTTAAATGACTAATAGACCCTTCTTGAATCAAAGTCACAATCTCGACAATGTCCACCTTGATTGTAATTATACTAAAGTACAAACACAACACTTTACTTCCAAGTGTCAACGCTTAGAAGATCTAAACAATGTCTGAATTTGGGTAAAGGCACAGACTTTGTAAGCGCATCAGCTAGGTTATCTTCAGTTTTCACCTTTTCACTTCTACTATCTTATAAAATGATAACACACATCTATCTGCTTAGTTCTTTCATGATGCACCTTATCCTTTGTAAGACACACAGCACTTAAGCTGTCACAAAAAAATCATAACTTGATCTTGATGAAACCCAAGATCATCAAGTAACCCTTTCAGCCAAATTCCTTCCTTTGTAGCCTCCGTGAGCGCCATATACTCCGCCTCTGTTGTGGATAAAGCAACCGATGGCTGTAACGTTGCTTTCTTATTCACCTTAACATCTCCAATAGCAAATACATACCCTGTTAATGACCTCCTAGAGTCAATATAAGCCGCATAATCTGAGTCTGAAATTTTGAATATCCAGCCACAAAACCATTTCTTTTTCTTCCATATATAAGACCTACATCAGCTCAGCCTCTCAAATATCGGGAGATTCTTTTTACAACAACTCAATGTTCTTTCACCGGACAAGACATAAAGCGTGAAACAACATTTATGGCATGTGCTATGTTAGGTTTAGTAGAAACCATGACAAACATAAGACTTCCCATTTGAATAAGGAACTCTGCCCATATACTCTATTCCAGCCTTTTCAGCTTCTGTTTGAGGTGCCAACACCACCGATAATCTGAAATTAGCCGATGATTGAGTACTTAACGGCTTTGCTACCCTTACACCTATCTCGAAATATCTCCATTCCAAGTATCTTTTGAGTAGCCCCTAGATCGTTCAAATGAAACTCATAATTAAGGAGTTCTTTTGACTTCTTAATCTTAATCTTATCTCAAGTTGTCATTAACATATCATCCACATAAAGCAGCAAATACACCCGTGAACCATCAACTATCTTCTTGTAATATATGCAACAGTCATAGGGACTCCAATTAGGGCTGTGAACGTACAGAACGTTCATGAACTGTTCGTGAAATTGTTGGGCTGGGAGTTCGTTTATAATTGTTTGTTTAATAAACAAATGAACATGAACAATATTTTCCGTTCGTTTAATTAAACGAACGAACACAAACAGAGATCTCGTTCGTTCATTTATGTTGTGAACGTTTGGTTATCCGTTCGTTTACTATACTTTATTTATTTATTTATATTATATGTGTGCTTATATATAGTGTTTATTTGTGTTTAATAACGTTGGATTTGTATTATAGCGTGTGTTCCTCGTTTACGTTTATTTATCATTAAAAAACAAACAAAAATGTACATGAACGAGCCAATCATCAAAATAATTGAACACAAATGCTCGTTCGTTTTGTGTTCGTATATTTGTTCGGTTTAAGTTAAACGAATGAACATGATCACATATCCGTTCGTTTATTCGTTCGTGTTCGTTCTACGAACACGGACTTCTGTTCGTTTATCCGCTCGTGTTCGTTTATTTGTTCGGCTAAAGTTAAAAGAATGAACACGAACAAGCCCTAACTCCGATTATACCCATTGCTCACCATAAAATTGTCAAATCGCTCATACAATCTGCCTTGGGATTGTTTCAACACATAAAGCGATTTCTTCAGCTTGCAAAGATAATCTTTCCCTTTAACCATAAACCCCTCAGCTGATTCATATGAATTTCTTCCTCAAGATCTCCATGCAAAAACGCACTTTTAACATCCAACTATTCCAGCTCCAAATTTTGTTGTGCTACTAGTGCCAACATCACTCTAATGGACGTATGACTCATCACCGGAGAGAAGATTTTATTGTAATGATGTAATCAACTCCTTGCTCTTGGCTATAACCTCTAGCCACCAACCGAGCCTTAAATCTCATATTTTCAACACCCGGTAGCTCTTCCTTTCGTTTGAAATCTACTTACAAGTCACAACTTTTCTGTCGTGAGGTAATTTAAGCAACTCACAGGTTCTATTCTTGTGTAAAGACTCCATCTCCACTCATAGCTCCTATTCACATATTAGCCTCTTTAGTTGTGATTGCTTCTCGATAAGTGGACGACTCAAAAAACTCCAACTTTTCAACAACTTGCAAAGTATAGGCCACCATGTCATCAAAACAATACCGAATTGGCCTACCAACTTGTCTTTTAGGATTGTCTAACGCTATGGATTGAAAACCCATAGGTTGTTGCTGATTTTCACTCACAATCGGATCTGTTTGAGCCACATTACTGGGCTGTCCAGCAGTATTTTCACCCTCATCAGAGTCATTTAATATGTATTCCACTTGTTAAGAGCTTCCCTCTTCTTGATCTCTTGAAGTAGTGGACGATGTAGATGAATATCTAACACCACACAACATGCTTTCCTCATCAAACACCACATCACGGCTGAGAATCACCTTTAAATTCTATACCCTTTTACACCGGCACTATACCACGGCCCTTTTTTGACCTTGGCTCTAACTTTCCTTCACTCACATGATAGTCAGCTGGCTTTCTGGACCACATTTCAAAAGGGGTTTTGCAACCAATTGCGACTTCTATTAATTTAAATAATAAACAGTGTTCTCAAAAACCTCTAGAAAGGCCTGCATTTGACGACACACATTTCACCCTTTCTAGCAACATTTTGTTCATCCTTCGGCCACTTCATTTTGCTGTGGAGTGTGACTAACCGAATGGTGTCTAGCAATCCCATTCTTTACAAAATCGGTCAAAGTCCTCATTCTTCATAATGGCTATATAAATAGGCCTCTCTACATACTTGTAGTCTATCACTGCATTCTATGATGTTTTCATCAGCCCTGGTAGACATGAGTACCTTATGTTCTTTTATTCTTACAAATGATCGTTGCTGTGATGAGAAATATGACTTTAGGTTTCATGAACCAACTTGAGTCTTTTTGAGGTTTCCAGCTACCTCTACGTTTCTTTTGGTTTCTAGGACTATATGTGCTGTTTTATTTGACTTAAAACATAAAACCATGCAGTATTATTTGTATTTGGTTTTGATGTTCTTTTGTTGATTCAGATACAAGAAGCTACTCTGCATGGTGGATCTTACAAAGGACTTCTTCTTCAGTTACTCGTACCATGTTATGTGTAGTCTTCAGAAGAATAGTTGTAACAATGAGACAGGACATATTCTCTATGAGACCATGTTTGTATGGAATGAGTTCTTAACCCGTGGTGTCCGGAGTTCCCTTCAAAATACTGTGTGGACAGTGGCATTGGTGTACGGTTTTTTTAAACAGGTTGGCTTGAAATCATTATATAGCAGTCATTATTAATTACTTTTTGCTTTCATCATGGTCTGTTTTCTTTACGACTATGAGGGTGACTAATGGAGTGTTTCTGCTAACTATTTGGAGACACTATTGATTTGACTGTAGATTAATTTTTATGAACACTGTATACTCTCCTGTGTCTTATTTTGATTACGGGGATCTGATACTCTTAGTGTTAATATTCTTTATGTAGCTTAATATTCTTTGTAAAATCAGTTAGTGCACATCAGGTTACCTTAGTGCACATCAGGTTTCCTTATGGGCTTTGCAGGCCTTGGTAGATTAGGGTTTTCCTTCTCCCTAGGTGTGTATATATAACTATATGTATGTGTATGTGTATATATACAAACTTTTGTTTTTTCTTTTTAATGCAAGAGAATACACAGAATCAGTAATATACAGGTTCAGAGCCTTGTACTCTATGCATCAGAAGGTTGTACGCCTGCATCAGGAAGTTGTACTCTGTGCATCAGAAGATTGTATGCTTGAGTGAGCTAGTTTCCATCTGTTCTCGTGAAGCATCTGTTCATAGCGCATTCTCCTTCCTCCGATCTACATCTGGTCTTCAGTCTTCAGAGTAGGGCTCGAATTTCATCTGGTCTTCAGATTACGGTTTCTTTTCTGATATTCATTTCGTGAAAGTATTTGTGGCATATTCTGTTTTGTTGGTTGTTATCCCCAAGCTTCTGATCTGAATCTCATATCTGCTTCTTTGATTTCTAAGGGTGGTTCACATTCTGTTTTGGAATATCTGGATAGACTTTGGTCTTGTAATCTCGTGGGAGTGGCTGGATTCTGAATATACTCTTATTTGGTTTGCTGCTCGTGTTGCTTCTCTGATGGTATCTCTCATTTGTGTGGGCTCTTGTGGTAATGATACACATGCAGACTTAATTCTACCAGTTGTTAGTCAGCCTCGTATATTACAAGTTTATTCTAGGAGGACTAAAAAAGGAATTAATGGAAAGGGGGAGGGTGAAAGTGGCTGAGAGTTGTTAGGAGAAAGAGAAGAATAAAAGGAGGAGGGG
Organism: Pulicaria dysenterica; assembly: GCA_947179395.2. NCBI lineage: Eukaryota > Viridiplantae > Streptophyta > Magnoliopsida > Asterales > Asteraceae > Pulicaria > Pulicaria dysenterica. The sequence goes on from OX359296.1 coordinate 703,899, forward strand.
TGTCATGACGTATTCATTCTGTTATTTTCTTTACTATGGTTAGGCTTGGGCTCCAACCTTATGGTTGAGAGAGAGGGGTATCCCTGGGTTGTTTCTTTGTAATTTGCTATTATCTCTATCAATTTCATCATCTTCCTTCTCAATCTCTGTGTTGTTTTCCTTTCATTCAGTACAATTAAGTGAGTCTGTATCATTGGTCCGACCTGCCGGATAAAAAGAAATGTTCCTTTGCCCAACAGTCGATTGAATATTTGGGGCACATTATAACTGGTGAAGGAGTTGCAATGGATCCACAGAAAGTGGAGGCGGTGTTAGATTGGCCTGTTCCGAAACAGATTAAAGGTTTGCGAGGGTTTTTAGGGCTGACCGGTTACTATCGCAAGTTTATCCGCCACTTCGGTAGTATCGCAAAGCCTTTAACTGATCTGACCAAGAAAGATGCCTTTGTTTGGTCAGTTCAGGCTCAGGAGGCTTTCGATCAACTGAAAGCAGCGATGGTTTCAGCGTCGGTACTTGCTTTACCAGATTTCAGTTTTCCCTTTGTTGTTGAATGCGACGCATCCGGAAGGGGTATTGGGGCGGTTCTTATGCAGCATAATCGTCCAATTGCTTATTTTAGCAAAGCCTTAAGTGAAAGAAACTTAGCAAAATCAGCTTACGAACGGGAGATAATGGCGTTGGTTTTGGCCGTTCAGCATTGGATCAACGAAGTTTGAAGTTCTTACTGCAGCAGCGAATTACGAGCCCTGATCAACAGAATTGGGTGGCCAGGCTGTTGGGTTACAATTTTACTATTTGCTATAAACCAGGTCGGGAAAACAGGGCAGCTGATGCGTTATCTCGTCGCGCGGATGACGGTGTTTTACTCACTATTCAATCTGTTCCAGTTTGGTTGCAAGGGGTTGATCTATTGGAGGAACATAAATCCGACGCAAATATTCAAAAAATAAGGCAGGAATGTGAGTCTGATCCCAGCAGTCATCGTGGGTATTCAGTTCGACAGGGTATTCTTTATTACAAGGAAAGATTAGTTCTTCCTAAACACTCAAAATTTATTCCCGAATTACTTGCTGAATTTCATCATTCCGCTACTGGAGGGCATTCAGGCTATTACCGTACTTACCGACGTCTCGCGAGTAATTTGTATTGGCCAGGTATGATGGAAAGAGTCAAAGAGTTTGTGCGTGCGTGTGACTTGTGTCAACGATGCAAGGCGAGTACTACTGCTCCGGGAGGTCTTTTACAGCCGTTAAATGTTCCAGATGTTGTTTGGGAAGACCTCTCCATGGATTTTATCTTGGGTCTTCCCAAATCCAATCGATTTGACGCTATTTTGGTGGTGGTAGACAGGCTGTCAAAGTACAGTCATTTCATTTTGCTTAAGCATCCCTATACTGCTAAGTCTATTGCGGAGATCTTTATCAAAGAGGTAGTTCGACACCATGGAATTCCTAAGTCTATTGTTAGTGACAGAGATCCTTTGTTCTTAAGTCGGTTTTGGCAGGAGATTTTTCGTTCACAGGGAACCAAACTTCAGATGAGTTCTGCTTATCATCCGGAGTCTGATGGTCAAACAGAGGTAATTAATCGATGTTTGGAAACGTATTTACGCTGCTTCGCTGTTGATCAACCACGTACTTGGTCTTATTGGATTCCTTGGGCGGAATTTTGGTACAATTCTACTTTCCACGAGTCTACAGGCAAGACACCTTTTGAGCTGGTCTTTGGCAGGAAACCACCGACTGTCACGCAATTTATTCCTGGGGAAATAAGGGTACAACAGGTTCTTGAGGAACTACAGGATCGGGACGAAGCCCTTAAACAATTACGCACACATCTACTCCGTGCTCAAAACCTGATGAAACAAAATGCTGATAAGTCTCGCCGTGAGGTTCATTTTTCAGTTGGCGAGTGGGTGTACGTAAAACTGAAACCGTATCGTCAGCTTTCTGTTGCTCAACGGATTCATCAGAAATTAGCTGCTCGTTTCTTTGGTCCTTTCATGATCGTGGCAAAGATCGGGCCGGTGGCATACAAGCTGGATTTACCTCCTACGTCAAAGGTGCATCCTGTTTTTCACGTATCCTTATTAAAGAAAGCTATACAAGGGGCAGCAGATACGGTTTTACCACCAGAATTAGAGGTTCAGACAGCTGATATGTTCTTTCCATTAGCTGTTTTGGATTCCCGCAAAGTGAAAGTTCAGGATCGAGAGGTAGAAGAATGGTTGATTCATTGGAAAGGCTGTTCTAAAGAGGATGCAACATGGGAAGATGCTCTCATGATTCAGAGCCAGTTTCCTGACACCAGTCTTGGGGACAAGACTGTAATTGAAGGGGAGAGTAATGATACAAATGCAGACTTAATTCTACCAGTTGTTAGTCAGCCTCGTATATTACAAGTTTATTCTAGGAGGACTAAAAAAGGAATTAATGGAAAGGGGGAGGGTGAAAGTGGCTGAGAGTTGTTAGGAGAAAGAGAAGAATAAAAGGAGTGTCATGACGTATTCATTCTGTTATTTTCTTTACTATGGTTAGGCTTGGGCTACAACCTTATGGTTGAGAGAGAGGGGTATCCCTGGGTTGTTTCTTTGTAATTTGCTATTATCTCTATCAATTTCATCATCTTCCTTCTCAATCTCTGTGTTGTTTTCCTTTCATTCAGTACAATTAATTGAGTCTGTATCAGGTAACATCTAAAACATTTTTATCAGTTAAGTCTAAGTTCCCTTGTATGACATCTGGGTTTTGATAATTGATTCGACACTCGTGGTTTGGTTATCCAATTCTGTGGTTCATGTTATCATTGTTTTGGAGAGATTTTCGGTATGATAAGATTATTATTAGTATTTTCGAATTTGATGTTGATATTGGTTGGATTCTAATTCACTCTTTTGTGGTAATTTCTTTTCTTCGACATCATTGTTCGAGTATTCTCATTTGGATCATATGAGAAGTAATTATAGCCTGCTCTCTAACTTCAATAAACATCGATCCACCATTGTAGTTTCCGATGGATCCGTCTCTCAAATAATTGGGTCCGGAACTGTACATCTTTCACAATCTATGTCATTATGCTTGGTATTGAGCCTACTTAAGTTTAAGTGAGTGTCACCTTTTATCGTATCTTTCGGGATCTTCCAAAAATCATTAGTAGAGGATGAGAATCGGGTGGAATTTATGTTTGAACCTCAAGAGCAGAAATCAAAAGCATGCTTGGTATCGTTATCCCCTTTTGAGTTACATTGCCATTTAGTGCATCCATCATTCCATCCCTTAAAAGCTTAAAGAAAACGTATCCCAAACTCTCACATTTGTCATCCCTATATCGCGACCATGTCAATTTGATAAACATCATCGAGTCATTTTAGCCTGAGAGTTAATAAAAGAGCCGCATCTCCGATTGAATTGGTTCACTATGGGGTTCTTTATCCATCACTTCTAAAACCGGGTTCAAGTATTTCGTGACTTTTGTGGATGATTTCTCCCAGGTTAGTTGGCTATACTTGATTTTTCGTAGTGACAATGCAAAGGAATATATCTCTGAAAAGCTTTCTAGACGTACATGCGTCAGCAAGGTATTATTCATAAATCTTCTTGTGTAGATACTCTTGTTCACAACGGAGTTGCTAAACGAAAGAACCGCCACCTACTTGACGTGGCCTGTGCACTATGGTTTCAAATTATAGTCTCGAAACCATTCTGGGCGGATGCAATCTCTACAACTTGCTTTCTAATCAACCGTATGCCATCGGTTGTTCTGCATAGTGAGATTCCAAAGTCCGTTGGAGGTTATTTTGTTCGTCATACTCGGCCCCACATCAATAAACTTGATTCAAAATCTCTCAAGTGTGTTTTTCTTTAATATTCTTGCTTGTAAAAAGGTTATAGATGTTTTTTCTCCCACACTCAATTGATACATTGTTTCAAAAGATACATTCCTCGTTACCACCTCTTAGAGTCTCGAAGACCTTGACAATCTGTTAGTTTATACTGTGCCTATTTCTGGATCAGTAGAGTCAACGATCTTGTCTAACTCTGTCCAGCCTTTCGAGCCTGCAAGGCTACCGGATTCATGTCTATAGTAGGCAACGTCGACGTATGTCAGGACTAGAGTCGGTACCTCCTACAGGTTCTCCAATAGATGATCTAACCACAACAAATGATCGAGTTCCACCTTCCTCAGCAAATATTTCAGACCTTGGTTTTTCAGATCCAGTTATATCATTTGTAAACCGACCTGAGAATGATTACGACCCATCAAGATTTCCATTAGCTTAAGATTCTGATCTTGATGTTCCCATTGCTCTTTGGAAAGGTAGACGTTCATGTACATATCTAGTTGCTCCCTTTGTTTCTTATGATAAGCCCTCTACATCTTCTCGTTCATTGTTTGCAACATCGGACAACATATCTACTCCCACATGGAGATTGGAGGAGTTACCTGTAAATAAAAGGGCAATCGGTTGCAAAGGGGTGTTCACTATAATGGTTAATCCAGATGGATCGGTGGCTCATTTGAAGGCAGAATAATTACTTAACCGCCACTTATAATTGGGATCTTCATCAACTTGATGTGAAGAATGCATTTCTTCATGATGCAAATGGCTGATCTAAACGAGGAGGTTTACATGGAGCAACCACCCGGTTTTGTTGCTTCGGGCTGGTTTGGACGATTTCACACTATGACTAAATTTGGACTTCGACTAATGATCGTGTTTGTTGTGTATGTGGATGACATAGTGATCACCAAAAATGATTAAGTTGGGATCAAAAAGTTGAAAGCTTTTCTTAGATCTCGTTTTTGGACAAAGGATTTGGGTCCAATGAAATATTTCTTAAGAATCGATGTTTCCCGCACTTAAAAAGGAATATGTTTGTTTTAGTGGAGATATTATCTAGATATATTGAAAGATTCCGGGTTGATTGATGGAAAACCTTGCGATACTTCCATATTTCCAAATGTGAAGCTGAAAGCATATGATGGAGATCCACTCGAGAATCCAAAGAAGTACACAAGAATTGTGGGAAAGTTAGACTTACTATGACATGAGTCATGACTAGATATTGCTTTCTCGGTGAGTATTGTTACTCTGTTTATGGCGTCTCAAAGAACGTCACACTAGGATGCGGTCACTCGTATATTGTAATTCCTAAAGAGTGCCCCTGGTCATGGCAGCTTGTATCAAAATTATTGCCATAATGTCATCGAAGAGTCCCTTCACAAATGCAGACTATAATGGGGACCCTCCTAGTAGGTGATCTAGAACAGGGTATTGTGTTCTTCTTGGTAGAAATCTTATTTCTTGGAGAAGTAAGAAACAAAATGTTGTATCGCTCTCTAGCGCAGAATCCGAGTATTGAGCCATGCACAAACCACTTGTGAACTAATATAGTTTCGAAACTTGCTAAGTGAAATTGGGTTCCCTCAATCTAAACCAATGAACTTATGGTGTGATAATGAAGCGGCGATTCATATTGCCAATAATTATGTGTTCCATGAAAGAACCAAGCATATTGAAGTGGATTACCATTTAACCCGAGAGAAGATCGAAGATGGAACCATCAGCACTCGTTAGGAAATCAGCTGGCTGATATCTTTACCAAGGCCGTGCCTAGAGATAGTCTCACTTACATGTGTAACTAGTTGGGCATGATCAATATCTATGCCCCAGATTGAGGGGAGTGATAGTGTTAATATTCTTTGTGGCTTAATATTCTTTGTAAAATCAGTTTACATTTCCTTCTCCCTCGGTGTATATACTTTTGGCTTTTCCTTTTCTAATGTAAGAGAAAACACATAATTAGTAATATACTAGTCCAGTTTCATTTTCTCTGCTTCTCTGATAACAGATACGTTAAACATTTTTGTGTTTTGTAAAACCAGGACAAACTCTCAATCTCTGGGCGGGACTTTAGATTGACTCTCATCTCAAGACGTTCACGGCATTATGCAGGGACCAGGTTAGCCTGTGGCAAGCTTTTCAACCTAAATTTATATGGTGTATGCCATCTTTATGTTGACCCTTATGCTGCGACTTTGCTTTTCTAAGAAAATAGATTAATTTCATACAGGTACTTAAAACGAGGGGTAAATGAGAAGGGCAAAGTTGCTAATGATGTAGAAACAGAGCAAATATTATTTGAAGATGTTCCCGAAGGATTTTCTATGCAAATTAGTTCGGTCGTCCAAAATCGTGGATCCATACCACTTTTCTGGTCTCAAGAAACTTCACGCCTGAATATTAAGCCTGATATTACATGTATGATTCACTCATATAAGTTCACTGTATTTTAGTATGTTCATTGTATTTTTGTCACTGACATGTATCTTTTAGTGTCAAGGAAGGACCAAAACTACGAAGCTACCAGACTTCATTTTCAGAATCTTGACGAGAGATATGGAAACCCTATCATTATATTAAATCTGATAAAGGTAATGTTAATTAAAGATGGTTTCATGATATAATCGGTAAATCATTTTTTTAGCCATAAGAAAGTATTAGAGAAAGGAAAACAAAATTGTTTCAACTTTTTGTAGATTGTAATTTTTTATATATAGGCTGTGAGGAATATGATATCTTATCTGTACTCCACATCATATATTAAAACAAATGAACATCCTTGGGTATGAATGCAATCGTCAATGTATTGGGTTTTGCTGGCTTTCCAATCAATTAATTAATATCAAATGTTTTTCTTTTTCGACAGACGAATGAGAAAAGACCTCGAGAGTCCATTCTTCGTACGGAGTTTGCTAATGCAATTAAATGCATTAATAAAGATTTGTCTGAGGAAAACCGTCTCAAATTTCTTCACTGGGATTTGAGCAGGCATTCTCGAAGGTTAATGATTTCCTTCCTCTTTTTCACAATTCTCCACCCCTAACGTTTAAGAGGTGACAAGATGGTTAGGTCCGGTAAGTAGTCAAAATGGGCTTCGGGTTAAAACTTATAGACTGGTTGGGTTGACCTTTAAGCAAAATTTTTGAGCTTTTTGAGAAGATACAATGTGTTGGTTATTATACAAAAACAAATTTTTACAACAAAAATCTAAAATTTTGAATAAAACAAGGTTGTATGCATTAAAATTGACTTTGGGCCATATTGACACCGTTCAACCTTTTGACTAGATATTTTTATTTGACCAATTTTGAGACAAAACAAGCCCCAAGTCGAGCCATTTATTCACCTTTACTAGTTATCAACTCTTGTTCGGTAATAGTAGTATCAAAGCTGTGCTTCCGTCCTTCCAGCTGTTGACTAAAATTTCTTTTTCAGTAAAGGCGCAAATGCGTTGCTGTTTCTAAGCAGATTGACTGCATATGCATTGACGCTTACGGGTTTCTTCTATTGTCAATTTGTGCCACCTTATAGATCTGAGGGCTGCTTGAGACGGCCTCATTTAGAGTAAGTTTCTGGAACTTTCAAGGGCAAAAAAAACTACAAAAATAGTAATGTTCATCCGTGCAAAATTTAAAAAATATAAGGTCTGTTTGTACTATGTGTATATGTAATGTGCATGGGTTATGGATAATGAAGTTGGTATTGGACATATGAAACAGGAATAATACCACCTCAGGACATTTGGACGTCAAAGATTGTGGATATGACGATGCCAATGATGTAAAGGAACAGTCTTGTGGTGGTAAATATGTAGAGAAGGATAATGATTGTATTAGAATGCCAATGTTTCAGAAAGGAGTTCTCAGGACAAATTGCATAGATTGTTTAGATCGCACAAATGTTGCACAGTATGCATATGGTTTGGCTGCTCTAGGACATCAGCTGCATGCTTTAGGAGCAATAGGGTTCTCCAAGATTGAACTTGATGACCCTTTGGCTGAGGATTTAATGGGATTTTATGAGAGAATGGGCGACACTCTTGCTCACCAATATGGTGGTTCGGCGACACATAACAAGGTATTTTGAAAGTTTCAAGTGCTTGGGGTGATGTAGTGCCTTTCCTTTATCTAATCTGGCATTCCCTAGAAAATATCTTTTATGTTGAAGTATGTTGGAGATTTAGTGCAAAATCAAATAAGTTAGACACTTGACGCTTCTCCGCAATCTTTCTTAAATTGTACGTTGAGTCGTTGACATCAGCCTTTCATTTATTTCTATAATACATATTTGTTGGTCAGTTTTTTAAAAACAATAAGAAGATGGGGTCCGTCTTCAGTCATTCATTCTATTAAGGTAGAATGGAGTTACCGAGTAGGATCAAGTCTAGAAAGGGTAAGTATATGGACGTAATAGTCACGACTCACGAGGCACTCCTTAAATAATAAACATTCAGTTATAAATCCATACGTACCGTTTAACTATCTTCCAAGATGATGAAAGTGTATTTCTGTGAAGGGAATATTGCATTAAGGGTAACTTACTATGCTATAGAAATTATAGTTTACATGTGTATATAATATATGTGTGTGTATGTATGTACGCATTATTGTTATTATAACAATTAAACACACACAGACACTCGCAACATTAATGTAGATAACCGCTCGTCCTCCGCCCTGAATGTCGTCCAGACCACTGTCCGCTGCCCAGGCCATCACCTTGTGTCCTTGTGCCATCTCCAGCCTTGCCTCACTGCTCTTTCCTTTCTCCTCCCTCCATTGATTTATGTTTCTTGTTTATGTATGTGGTTTTCTTGTCGGATCTGCGCGTGTAATGTGTGTGATAGGTGCTTTCATGGTTTGGGTTTTTGTTTGTGATTTTTTATTAGATGAAAAATAACTATGATTGAAAAGTTTCAGTTAAAACCTTAGTTGTGTGTTCTTATGGTATGTTTCTGAGCGTGATGTCTATCTTCAGGTATCTGGTGTGTGACTCTATCTGTGTGTGTGTGTTTGAATCATGTTTGCATTCAGATTCGCTGGTGGTAGTGGGGGCGAGTGGCGGTGAGCAGTGGTAGATGGTGGTGGTTCAAGAACAATGATGAACACGTGAATATTTTTAAAAATAAATGTAATTATATTAACCAGTTATTAAAGGTTAACCGGATATGATCAGCAATTGTTAGTCATTAACTAAGATTAACCAGATGTTAGCTACCATTTGAAAAAGTAGACTATAGTGAGTTACCCTGAAATGCAGTTTTTCCTTCTTTGAGATCGTGTGAAATCAAACTGATAACTTTGCATTTGTATTCTCTATAACAATAGTAGTTTTTATGCAGAGAAACCACAAAGTCTTGCCTTATATAGAATACATCGACTGCTCCACAAGTTTAACCAAAATTTGATGGGAAATGCAAAACCACTTGAACAGACTTGAAATAAACTATTGAAAGAAACTATAATCCATATCAGCAGTATTCACAAGCTTTCACTACTCTTTCTTTGAAGAGTGCTTGTTGGATTTGCTTTAAGGTTTGGTTGTAAATTTTGGATTATATAAATTAGAGTCTAGTAGTATCCGGTGTGCTCTTTTGTAAAAAGTTGTTTTTATCCTGGAACACATGGTTTTATTTTTATTCTCTCTGTATATGTTGCACCAGCCACCCACTTGAGTTCACATATACATCTTCAATAGGTATTTTCTGAGAGAAGGGGTCAGTGGAAAGCTGCAACACAGTCACAGGAATTCTTTAGAACTCTTCAAAGGTACTACAACAACGCTTATATGGATGCAGAGAAACAAAATGCAATTAATGTGTAAGTGATACTTTTTGCTTACCTTGAAGCATCAATTGGTTAGACTTGGTTCTTCCCCATTCTCTTTATATTTTCGTTGTATTTTAAACATATGATCAATTAAATTTTATATATTAAATTTGAATTTCTTCTATCGTTTTGCATGCATATGTCCACTAATAGTTGGATTGACTTTGTATAAGCAGATTTTTGGGGCATTTTCAGCCGCGGGATGGTAGACCTGAAGTGTGGGAGCTGGATTCAGACCAGCATTTGAGTGTATATAGGAACGGGGGGCAGTCAATGGTGGATGAGGATAGGAGGTATGATGGAATTTATGTTTTGAGCATTGGCTTGTGAATTAATTTGCTCCCCACTATAAACTTGCAATGCATGGACCAAACAGCCTCTTTCTTTCAATGAAACAATCTTATACTCTAAGCACTTCATGGAGAGTGCCGGGCTTTCACTATTGACAGCCTAATATCTGGAGGCAGGCAGTCAGGCACTACTGGTTGCTTTACTCTACTAGCCATTTGTGTTCTTATCTCCTTTAGATGTATCAAGTACTGGAAATAATATTTTATTAATATTAGGTGATGACAGTAGATATTTTTTTTGAAAAGTAGTTAGATGACAGTTGATAATGATTCTTTAGTTAAAAAGAGGATACGAGAAAAGAATAACGAAGAAGAGTAAGGGACTTGAACTGATATATATATATATATATATATATATATATATATATATATATATATATATATATATATATATAGGGGAGGGTTCATTCGAGAACCGTTGTTAGCGTGAGAACCGCGAGAACCAATCTCAGCCGTTCCTTGGATATGGGAAGTTCATGGATGGAGAGCGTGGAGGGATAGAGTGTAGCAGGGTGCATGCAAGGAATTCATAGGTGGGCAATGACATTGAAGGAGGGGGAATTAGACGGCTCAGATTGGTTCTCGTGGTTCTCGCACTAAGAATGGTTCTCAAATGAACTTCTTCCTATATATATATATATTATAAATATAAAATTAATTGAAGGATATATTTTATCCGAGGTTTTCTATTCCATTAAAAAATTAATTGATGATTATCGGTACCTGCTCTAGTGCATGTCATAAGTAAATCTCATGCTCATGCCCAACTTGCAAATCTATGGATTACAACACACGAGAAGTGTAGCCCTTGGAAGACGTATATTGTTTTCCACTCGATTAAATAATTTTCTGTCTATAAACTTCTTAATGAAGTGTATTTATAGATTTCTAGTGTTGTGGCTTATGCTTTTCTACTTCCAAAACAGTCAATTTTTCCGCTTCAAAATCTGCTCTACTTACCAGCAGGACTTTTTCCAAGCATTGCTTTGACCTGTCAGATTTTATGCTTCTAAGAACTGTAGAGTGCTAGTACCTCTCCTTAAATTCTTTTCGTGATATGTGTTTATTTGTTTTTTGCCTGATTAATGATTGAGCTTGCTTCATTGGATTTGTTATTTGTTTTTTCAGATTATGATTAGGTTGATGCCATATTTGTGTAGGTCATTACATAAGAAATCTTTATCGGATGGCCACATTATCCGTGAGAGCAAGTCACCTACCTCGAGCTCTAATAATGGAAAGAGTTTTGCTTGCTCTTCGGTGTTAGAGCGATCACCTGTGGAAAGCAAAATGATTTCCGAGTCGACACCAGATATATCAGTCTTTGAAACTGGTGTGACATACTCAAGGTTTGTTTATTTACAAATCTAATTTTTGAGCCAAAGTGAAATGAGGTTTGAGTTTATAGCATGTGTCTTTTCTACTTGATATTTAGTGACATTTTATTTGTGGTAGCTTCATTTCTTGACCTTCAACATATCATCTTTCTTGTTCAGCTTCAGCCCTCTTTAGGAAATGAATTTTGGATGAGTTAAAGATTGTCTTTATCCAAGTTGTAATGTTGGATTATTAGTACTCTACATCTGGATTGCTCTAGGGCTGATATATTACCAAAGGTGGTTGCTGTCCAAATATTTGATATGATGTTCTATACCTTAGACTACTTCCTCCACCTAAAGTAAATGAAAGCCTTTCCCCTTTTGGCTAAATTCCATAATGAAGTTAGTGAGTAGTGATCATTTATATAAACAGAATATCAATCGCTGGTGTGTGGGATTCTAATTGATGGTCAATCTGTGATTACATGCATTTATTTGGGGTGGTGGTAGTTCATATATCAACTCACTAAAAGATATTATGACCGCACAAGGATCATGTAGGGCGGCGTTAATGCAAGGTAACTTGATAGCTATGAGCATCAACGGTTCAATGAGTTGTGTGAAATCAGAGAACAATTGTGAAGATGAAAATGTTATTCATATAAAAAGGAGAAATACAAACATATTTATACGTGATCTATACAAGGAATGAACTATTTACACTAATAGCCTACATACTTATACACAGACTCTATATATAAATCTAACACTCCCCCTCAAGCTGGAGCATATATTCATAGGCACCAAGCTTGTTATATATATATATAGGAAAAAGTTCATGCGAGAACTGTTGTTAGCGCGAGAACCAATCTAAGCCGTTCAATTCCCCCTCTTTCAATGTCATTGCCCACCTATGAATTCCTCACATGCACCCTGCCACACTCTATCCCTCCACGCTCTCCATCCATGATACTTCCCATATCCAAGGAACGGCTGAGATTGGTTCTCGCGGTTCTCGCACTAACAACGGTTCTCGCATGAACCCTCCCCTATATATATATATATATATATATATATATATATAAGAAAAAGTTCATGCGAGAACCATTCTTGGTGCGAGAACCGCGAGAACCAATCTGAGCCTTCCAATTCCCCCTCCTTCAATGTCATTGCCCACCCATGAATTCCTCACATGCACCCTGCCACACTCTATCCATCCATGAAACTTCCCATATTGAAGGAACGGCTGGGATTGGTTCTCGCGGTTAACAACGGTTCTCGCATGAACCTTCCCCTGTATATATGTGTGTGTGTATATATATATATATATATATATATATATATATATATATATATATATATATATATATATATATAGGAGAGGGTTCCATTAAGAACCGATTTTAGTGGGAGAACCAATTTTAGCTGTTGATTTGATAAGTGGAATTCATGGATGAAGAGCGTGGGGGAATCAAGTGTGGCTAGGTGTATGTGAGGAATTCATGGGTGGGCAATGACATTGAAAGAGGGGGAATTGGACGGCTCAGATTGGTTCTCGCACTAAAAATGGTTCTCAATGGAACTTCTTCCTATATATATATATTTTATATAATGTATATATATATATATATATATATATATATATATATGGGAAAAAGTTCATTCGAGAACCATTTTTATTGCGAGAACCAATCCGAGCCGCCTAATTCCTTCTTTTTTAATGTCATCACCCACCTATGAATTAATCACATGCACCCTGCCACACTTGATCCCCACGTTCTACATCCATGAATTTCACTTATCAAATCAACGGCTAAAACTAGTTCTCGCGGTACTCATACTAAAGTCGATTCTCAAATGAACCTTCCTATACTATACACACACACGACTTGGGGTCCTCTTAGTGGCTTTGTAAACCCATCTGCCAGTTGGTCATTTGAATTAACAAACTCAGTGGGGATAATACCATGGAGCAATTTTTCCGTGATAAAATGATAGTCAATCCCAATGTATTCCGTCCTCTCATGAAACATTGGATTGGAAGCCATGTGAAGAGCATCTTGATTATCGCATACACGTTTCATCCGAGAGACTTTGCAATTGCGTAGTTCCGTACGGAATTGTTTGATCCACACTAGTTCACTACTTTGCTTCCACATTGGATCTGGATACAAGTATAATAAGTAATCAGCCTCCTTTTTGTGTAGCTCTTCAACAGAAGTCTTTAACCATACTAGCTTTTTACTGGCTTCGGCATCTACCATGTATTCAACTTCTGTTGTTGATAAAGCCACACTATCTGCCATGTATTCAGCTTCTTCTGTCGTTGATAAAGCTACACTTTTCTAAAGCCCGGACATCCAACTATATGATGTTCCTCCCTATGTAAAAATGTACCCGGCAACTCTTTCAAATGTCTTCTTACCTTGAGAAGTGCGTCTTTACACCTAAAGTTAATCCTAATTTAGACATACCCTTTAAATACCTAAGAAACCATTTGACAACTTCCTAATGTTTTCTCCGCAGATCCGACATAAAGTGACTAATAACCCCGACGGCGTAACCAATGTCCGATCGCGTGCAAACCATAGCATACATGAGACTACCAACTGCACAGAAATAAGGAACATTAGCCATGTTTGCCTTTTCTTCTTGAGTACTAGGAGAGTGATCTTTGGTAAGCTTGCAATGACTTCCCAAAGGTGTGTTTCTAGGTTTACTCTCTTTATCATTTATCTTAAATCTCTCTACCACTTCTCGATATATTTCTCCCGGATAGTATCCAAGAGTCGTCTTTCTTGGTTAGGATCAATCACACACACAAAACTACAAAAGCAAATACCTGAAATGTAGAGAGAACAAAGAACATGAGAGAATTTACGTAGTTCGGTCAATATTGCTATCAACCTACGTCCACCTAACAACTACGGTTATCTTTTTATTGAGGTGCTACAATGTTTACAAGTACGAATGAGATTAGTTTATTGAGAAAACATAATGAGGGTAACCATCCAATTATGTAAACTAAATCAACTTAATTATAGAAACCAAATCATCTAATTTTGGAAACGAGATAAGAGCAATTAAGCTAGGGCTGCTTCTCTGTTCTCTTCTCGGCTTAGCACTGAAGCCTACATCCTAGCAATCTCTCACTTGTAGGCTTCGAAACACGACCACCTACACTTCTATACTGTGTAATTCTATAAACGCCAATTGATCTTTATCCTCCTAGTTGTTGCTTGCCTTCTCACCATTATTCTCGAAGGCAAGCTGAAGTTACATAGAACCTTAGCTTATCCAGCGTCATAGACTTGGTCAACATATTTGCTGGATTCTTTACACCTTTGATGTTCTTCAAGTTCATAGTATCATCACTAATCAATCCTCTGACGCAGTGATACCTCATCCCGATGTGCTTTGTCTTCCCATAAACAGGATTCCTTGCAAGTTTCACTTCACTCTCATTATCATAGTATAATAAGTAATCAGCCTGCTTTTTGTATAGCTCTTCAAGAGAAGTCTTCAAAACTCTTTACTGGCTTCAACATTTGCCATGTATTCAGCTTGTGTTGTTGATAAAGCCACACTATCCTAAAGCATGGACATCCAACTAAGTTGTAGTTTCTCCCGCTATAAAAATGTACCAGATAGTTCTTTTAAATGTCTTCCTACATCCACCCAAATCAGCATCATGGGGTACCCTTGAAATAACCCTAATTTAGAAGTACCCTTTAAATACTTGAGTAACCATTTGACTACTTCCTAGTGTTCTCTCTGCGGATCTGACATAAAGTGACTAATAACCCTGACGACATAAGCAATGTCTGATCTCGTGCAAACCATAACATACATGAGACTATTAACTGCAGATAAACAAGAAACATTAGCCATATCTACATTTTCTTCTTCTGTACTAGGGGACTTATCTTTGCTAAGCTTGAAATGACTTCCCAAAGGTGTGTTTCTAGCTTTAGTCTTTTTATCTTTCATCTTAAATCTCTCTAACACTTTCCCGATCAATTTCTCCTGGATAGTGTCAAAGTGTCGTCTTTCTTGTTTCTGGTGATGCTTATTCCAAGTATATGTTCGGCTGGTTAGGATTAATCATACATACAAAAGAAAATAACCGAAATGCAGAAATAACTAAGAATACGAGAGAATTTTTGTTGTTCGGTCAATATTACTATCAACCTACGTCCGTGGGAGCAATTAGGGTTATCTTTTTATTGAGGTGCTTCAATATTTACAACTACAAATGAGATCCATTTATAGAGAAAGCATAATTAGGGTAACCATCTAATTATGTAAACTAGATCAACTTAATATGAAAACCAAATCTCTGGTAAGGAGATTAGAGCAATGAAGCCAGCCTAACCCTATTTCTTCTCCCTTCTCTTCTCGGCTTGGCCAAGTAGGCCGAATCCTACATCCCAACAACCCCCAAAGAGAACACAATACCTAGAAGTGGATTTTCTACTAAAGTAACACCCGTCATAATCAACATTTGTGTAGCACGATATCTCTGCAGATTTTTTGTTTTCATATAGCAAGCCTTTTCCCGAAGATCCTTTGATGTAATTTAAGATTCGTAGAGCTCCTTCCTAATGAGTGTCTCACGGAGCATTTGACAACAAATAAAATGTCTGGGCTTGTTAGCATGCAATAGTTGAGGCGGCCGACCAGTCTTCAATACTTCCCTTGATCAGTCAAAAGCTCCCCGTGGCATGGTAGGAGTTTGATATTAGGATCCATTAGAGACTCAACAGGTTTATCAGTTAAATGTGCTTCCTCTAGAATATCTAGAGCATACTTCTCTAAGATATTGAGATCCCATCTTTGGATTTTGCAACTTCAGTGCCTAGGAAAAGGCACTGTACCCCTGAAATGTGATAAAATAATAAAAAACAGAATGATCTGCCTCACTTTGTCGCATCCCAAAGTCTTTCACCACTTTACTGAACCTCCCGAGCCATGCTCCGAGAGATTGTTTGAAACCATAGTGTGATTTTCGAAGCATGCAAACTAGACCAGATTCCCAGCAACAAACCTAGGTGGTGCTACATATATACTTCTTGAAGCTCACCATGGAGAAAGGCATTGTTGATGTCCACTTGGTATAGAGGCCAATTCTGCATCGATGGAAAACAGAATGTGAATACATGTCATCTTGGCTACTGGAGAGAAGTATGACTATAGTCTAGGCCAAAATTTTGAGTATAACCCTTGGCTTCTAAACAAGCTTTCGTACAATGAAGCTTGCCATCCGGCCCAAATTTAGGGGTGAATATCCACCGACATCCAACTTTAGATTTCTCAGGAGGCAACTTATGTCCCATTCTCATGTAATGTTGACATCTTATCTACCATTGCCTTGCACTACCGCGGATGAGATAAAACTTCATTCACAGTTTTAGGAATAGTTAGTGATGCACGACTGGTAACATGGGGAAAATTGGTAGACAAGCAATCGTATCCGACATAATTATAAATGGGATAAGTGCTGACGCGGGAGCGTTTACCTTTGCGTTGGGCAATGGGAATTTCCATCATGGACCTAAAGTTGAAGAGGCAACCAGCGCAGAGGATGAGTTAGGGCCCGCAGTAGGTGAATCCGGGCTTTTAGCGTTAGCAAGAGAGTAGGTGGATAGAGGGACGACGTTGATTAGTTTTCAAGGGGGATAACAGGGCTAGAAATGTTCTCCATTGATGGAAGAGGAGGAACAACTTCAAGAATATGAGGAATAGGAGATCAAAGAATGTGCATCAACACCCATGAAATACTAGTTTAGGTTCTAGACACGCTTGACTACTTTAGGAGCACGTTTATCTCTACTCGGTTCTAGACAATGTACAAATTAGACATAGCCAATAGGATGTGAGAGAAGATGATATGGCTTTTGATTTGGAAAAGTATAGAAAAGGGAATTTGATGTTATAAGATAGATGGAGGCATACAATTGAGGCTGTCATTACAACGAGGTGCTGAATTATCCTTTTAGCAATACCATTTCGTTGAAAGGTACGAGTACATAATGATTCATGTAAAATGCCACATAAAGTCTTGAAACAGTGTAGAGAAGTACTAAGGAGCATTATCATTTCTAATAACACGAATAGTTGTACCAAACTGGGTTTTAATTTCTGCACAAAATTCTTGAAAAATTGTAATTAGTTCATAACAATTCTTCATTAGAAGTACGAGTGTAATCATCAATATATGTAACAAAACACTCAAAACCTGAAGTTGAATAGACTGTACTAGGACCCCCACACATCAATGTATACAAAAGAAAAAGGAGAATCGACATGATTATTGACACGTGTATGAAAAACACCACGAGTGTGTTTTCCTAACTGACATGACTCACGCTCTAAAGACTCTAATGACGATAAACTGGGCACAAGATTCTTTAACTTGGATAGAGAAGCAATCTGAATGGAGTTTCCTATTACCTCCCTTCTTCAGGCCCGAACCAAAGGCAGTTGGATTTGGATTGGCCATGAAAGCCGAAGGATGTGGTCCCTATGCGTACGAGTCTCCGAAATGTATTCTATATGGTAGGTGCGGTAGAACTAGTAAGAATTGATGCCTCGCAGTTTCAAATTCATGTTTATGACAAGAGAGAACAACCATGAAGAACTTTTCACCTTAAGATGTCTATTCAGCCCGGTAGTTGACAAATGGCATGAGGGCCTCAAATTCCTGCATCAAGGCACGAACATGTCCAAGATAGGACTCCATACTTCCCTCTTGCTTCAGCTGTTGTATATTATGGACAACAATACGAGTTTGAAGACTTCAAAATGCTAACTCTAAATTTGCTTTTGTTAAGTTACAAATCCAGATTCTCTCAAGTCTTGGTCGTGCTTCAACAAGGAAGCAAGACTTTCATATTTATAGAAAGATGAAAGCAGCAACGGTTGGAAGTAAGGTGTTATTGAGAATATAATATTTAATTATAAAGTTAGCTGGAGTCAAAGTATATATTATTCTAATCGGGATCCTAATAAAATAAAATTACTTCATGCAAAGTACACCCCACCCATATTTAAATGTATATCTCATACGTCTTTGCTTTATGCATCAAGAATGATCAGCTCAAGGCTTAGCTGAATCATACTACTAATCTATAGAGACGTGTTCAATAAAGACTGTAAAAAACCTAGTCCTAAAATTTTAATATGCAATCACCGGTGATTAATATACAATCACATGTGAATTGACAAAAATACCCCTCCGCCCAAAATTTTAAAATCCAATCTGGACCATTGATGCCATTGATCCAAAGGCTAAAATTAGTCCCTAAGGACTAAGACTTAAAAATGGACTAAATTGAACATTCTTCAATCTACAATACCAAGTAAAAAATACAAGTCTTATCCTAACAAAACATGTTAAAATAATTTCTAGTCTATTACAAATGAAAAGTTATGTTAACATCAAATCTTATATTTTCAATATGATGGTTTGATTGTTGGGTTGAAATGGTTTTCTCCCCAACATTATTAGTATAGCATCATGATAGCTTGTTCAAAGGGCCGAAAGAGCTAAATAGGTGATGCATCAATGGATTAGCACAATAAATTTCACAGTTGGACATCTATATCTTCCCATTTCGCTCGATTAGCTTTTCTGCTATGTCGATTGCTCGTTTAGATAAGTGATCACTCCGACCTTGACCTTTGAACCACATCTTATACGTAATTGGCTGACCCAGTCAACTTTAATGAAGTAATTGACTGGTTTCCAATGATAAAAGACTGGGGTGGTAGTAGAGCAATTGACAATGGCGAGGATAATAGCATCACCCAAGATAACAGATTAATGCCGTGAATCTACTCTTTTGCTTGAATTGAAAATGGCGAGACTAGAGCAATTGACAATGGCGAGATGGTTGGCAATGGCTTGAAGAGCCCCGATGGAGAGACTGGTTGGCAAGCGTAGAATCTAAACACAATTGATCGGTTAAAGAGTAATCAACCAATTAAACAATCAATCGGCTAAAGCAATCAATCGAGTAAACACAACACGACATCAATCAATCGTGATGATGCTATAACCAAGACTACTCTCGGAATCAATTGATTGACAACAATGATAGTTGATGATACGAACTAAAGATTACCCTAAGCTACAATCAGTTGGCTCAAATAGTCGATGAAGAACACACCAAGATTACCCTCAGAATCAGAGACACGAAGACTAGAGACAATGGTTGAGTGTGGCAGATTAGGGTTCACAATGGCTCTGATACCATGTGACATCAGAGAACAATTGCGAAGATGAAAATGTTATTCACATAAAAGGGGAAATACAAACGTATTTATACATGATCGATACTAGGGGTGAACTAATTTACACTAATAGTCCCTATACTTATACAAAGACTCTATATATAAATCTAACAAGCTGCATCATCACCATGCTGCTTTTACTTATTTCTTGTTTTATATGTATATCGTTATATAGATATTCAAATATTGTTTTGATTCAAAACTAAATTTAAATTACATAATGAAAGATTCATTCTTCTAAAAGCTACATAAATAAAATCAAGACACATGTTATGTATATAAAATAAGTTGAGCAAGTTACATCAATAAAATTGGGTGACTAGCTGTATCAAATGTAACAGTATGCAGATATTTTTTAAATCGTATGGTGGTGACTAGTTATCAGCTCAGAGAGGCAATTTGTATGTGGTGTACTTGTTAATTTATTTTGTTGCAGTTGTTTGTATTTAGGTTTATTAATTTGGCTTTTTAACTCATTATTTTGGTTTAACGAAGACCTGATTCCTTTTATGATTCCTCTCCCTGCCGACTTCTCCCTCTCACACAAACATGTATATCTGCATGCGTGTGTGTGTGTGTCTTTTGTTGTGTCATCTGTCTATTTCTGAAACACGTATGCTTCATCTATATTTTCCAGGGAGCCGTCTGAGAATTTACAAAAAGATGGATCATTTGATAATGAGAAAAGTGATTCTTTTGATTTCTCCAACTTTGTTGATCTAGATTGGTTTTCTTCCTCTGCCAATTCATGCAATGAAGATTTGTTGGGGAGGTAAGCTTTTAAAGATTGTTTTGAATGTCATTTTTACTATATTCTACATAAACAACATAAATATAACTGCCCTAACATAAACTAGTTGAGATTGAGCTAAAAATGGAACAAGTGTAAGGATCACTAATAGGTGGAACGGACCGCCTTGCTCCCATAAAAATGTCAACTTACTAATTATGGCCAACAAAGATCAACACCTTGGTTACTTCATTTAAATCTGGGACGCCTTCTCCTTGTTATAACATAATGGTTTCATAAATAGGTCTATATATCAACCATGTCTATTATGTGAAATGTTTCTGCCCTTCCACATGATTTAATGCTTGTTACTGTGTCACAACATACTTACACACACACATATTACGTTCGATAGTTAATGGGAACCTTCCTTTTGTTGCAAGTAATGAAGCCACTTTTCTTTGCAGATCGATTTTCAAACACTCTGAGAACGTGACCAATGAAATTGTAGCAGAGACTACTCCATCTACAAGTGATTCCAGCATCAAGGTCAATTTTGTTTCAAGCACTTACATAATAATAATAATCTGGACATGAAAAATGATTTTCTTTTATGACAATAGCTAGTTGTGAATTTTTGGTTCAAGCTTAATTCTGATGTGTTGTAATTTAGGGGAGCAAGCATACTGCAATGGATGATGACCTAGAATTTGAAGTTCCTGAGGAATTTTCAGATAGTTTTCTACGCTGGGTTAACCATGGAGAGACTCTTTGCAATTGATATTGGGTCATCTTTGTTGAGCAGAACTCTGTGACTCTTCTCTTCATGGTGACAAGATGCCTTATACTGGGACCTGTTTTGAAACCTACATCCTCTTTTATGCACTAGTGTAATGGTTAATAGTTATAATTAGTGTTTACTTTTCTTTTGTTTAACCGCACAGTGCTGAGGTTGATTTTGTAAATACATATACATACGATTTAGCTATAGGAGTCCCAATTTCAATATTTATTTAGGCAGGTGCTACTTTAGAAACCATACATGTTTAACGACACATTTGCAATAAGGTACATCCAGCTGTTCATTTTCATCTACTGTTAATTATCGGGACAACTTGATTTCTATAATGTATCCATACTTCGAGCTTACAATATTTCTACAAGGTCCGATCAAAACAAAGAAATGCACACTGTGTTCTTGTTTCAAGTTCTGGCAAATTTAAAATATGGTTTTCATACCGTCTCTTATTATTTCCTTAACTTTACCCATGTGTGCCAATCTGATTGTTAGAGACGTTTTAGGCATATGATTTATTTAAGAGTAAGAAACTTGTAGTTTTGTAACACGTGAGAAACATTAGATAATGCATCAGGACTAGGCAACCCCTCTGAAATATGTTGCAACCGTATTAACAAGGCTAATCTGTTGTTAACTGGAGAAATATCAGCAACTTGTGGATGTAATAGCTATTATTAAGTATGCTTTTTTTTAAAACATTTCAGATAGAGAAATGTAGTAAAATAAAAAGCTCGATGAAAAAAGATTAGAAGAAGATAGGAGTAATGAAGTAGCTAGTATCAAAGATGCAATAGATTGGATATCAAGTTCCATCCCATCCAAGCTGCCTTTTTGTCAGATGGATTTACAAAATTGAGTGCAAACATCTCCTTGGAAGCATGATCCCCTGATTCACAAAATCCAACAAGTTTTGCAACAATCTCGGCACTCTCTCGTACATGTGTCATGTTGAGAGGATCTGTCCATAGTCTGTTAACAAGTTGGAGTCTCCTCCTTTGTTTTCCTTCCACCATGATGTCCCATCTTCTATACAACATCTCCCTTTCTTCTGCACTTAGTTTTGTGCTCACCCTTTTTGCCAAATATTCTCTCTCTTGTTTCAAAGCTTTGATACTGTTTCATTAACCACCACCAAATAAAAATAAAAAATCATTCACAATTAATAAGAATTTAATACATGTATAAATACAACACCTGGGGTTGGCATGCTTAATGAGATTCAGAGCACAAAAACTCACCTCGATATGACGGGCCCAGCTGGCTCATCACCCAAAAGAGCAGGACTTGCATTTCCGACCTCTGACAACTGTTGCTCTAACCAGGTCAACCTTCTAAGCTCAACTTCTACGTATATATCATCAGCAGGATCCCCTCTGAATAACATATAGAATTGTGTCCTGTGTATAATCGATACATGACACAAATGCCACAACATTATTATTTGCTTCCTCTGATCCTCAAACACACGGTGTCGTGGCATCGGAGTTTGGTCCCCAAAATCAATGTCGTCACTCCCAGTCCCACCATCATTTGCTGCCTCCTCTAGCTCCAAAACCTTCAATTTTTTATTATTACAGGCACAACAGTTGATCCATAACTATTTATTAGGGCTATAAAAAAACGTAATAAATCATTGTACATATTATTGCTGTTATTATTACTATTAAGAAAATATAGTTTCTTAATCATGTTTTATTATTAAAGGCAGTAAGGCACGACGGTCGATCAAAAACTATTTATAACAAAACATGTTTCCCAAGCCAATTGATTTGCCATCTCTAGTTTTAACTAATTAAGTGAAACCAAGAAGAATATAACAGCAGCACATAAAACCAGAAAGCTTGAAGTATATATCCAACCTGGCAGACGAGTAGCTGTTTTTGGTATTGTAGCTTTGCTACACGTTCTTTTAATTGTGTAACATAAGCCTTGATACTTCGAATGTTATCTTCAGCTGCTGTCTTAAACATCATCTGGATCTTTTTGACATTCACTGAGCTTGGTTGCTGTTTCTGCTTATTCGATGCAGATACGGATGCAGGAGTAGCTTTCTTCAATGACTTGTCCATATCATCCTCATCATTAGTAGTAGTAGGACTCTTCTTGTGCTGCTGCTTATGGAATGCTGTTCTATCAACAACAGCTGATAAAACATCAAGTCTCTCTGGATCCCTGTTCTCAATATCAACACCGTGCAGATTCAAGGAAGAAGGTGAACAGGGAGAGCGTATAAAATTTGGCATGCTTGCACCATTATTTCTCAGTGTGAAAGAAAGAATGTTCTTCATCTTCAATGGAGTTCTTGAATCTTCACCACTATACATAACTAATTTGTCTAAAGATTTTTGTACATTTTCAAGCTTTTCTTCCAGAGATGCAATAGTGTTTTCTTCACATTTTAATCTCCCTATCTCTTCCTTGAGACTGGTCTTATCTTTAAGTTCGATTATATCCTCTGGGACAACACTATTACTAGCTGCATGCATATCTTTAATATCAGACAACAGTCTTGCTATGGTTTGAGCAGCATCCTGATTCCCTAATTTGTGAGAGGAAACCTCCTTGTGAAGTAACTCTAATGCGTGATTTGCTTCTTCACCTAGCTGCTTCTGCCTCATCTCAAGCTTTCTTATTTCATACACCAGCATGCTTGGGTCAGCAGCTGCAGCTGACTGTCTACTCCTCAATCCTTGTCTTCTCTGAGTCTTTCTTTTTGATGATATATCACAAGAGATTATTGGCCTACCTGATCCTGATCCTGGTTCTGATTCTGACACATTCTCATTATTACTATAAGATAGACATTTTGCTACTTGACGAGAGGGCCCATCCTGGTACACAAACTAAGTATATATAAGACTGCTGATGCTGTCTAGTGGTAAAAAGCTAACATTAATGAGCCGCCATTTTTATTGGCCATTGATTTTTTAATCAAGGGCTAAGATTAGTTCTCGCGGTACTCGCAATAAAAAGTGTTCTTAAATGAACCTTCCCATATATATATATATATATATATATATATATAAACTAGGTGAAAACCGACCTTTGTTTCCTTTTGTAATTTTCTTGCTACTTCAAGTTGTGATTGTGCAAGGTCTCTCTCACGCTTGAGCTCATCCATTTCTCTCTCCATCTGCATTAGGATTCAGGATTAAGACCGATTGATTCAAAAACCATCATCTCATAACAACGTTACATGTCACCAACGCCCAGGAAAAAAAGAGTCCCCTTTTCTTTATTATAAAGGATAAAAATGTCCTATAAGGTTGTGGGTTCAAGTCCTACTGTGGACAAAATGGTGTAGATTTAGGATTAGATTAGAGGGTGTGTGTGTGTTTGCCGTTCAAAAAAAAAATAAAGGATAAAAATGTTATGTGAATTGTTTGCCATCTGCAAGCCATACTCTAGTGATATCGCGTTACTTGATGGATGAGACTAAACTAAGAAGGGACTAATTGAAATCGGAGGTTTAGAAGATGAGAAAACGAAGTGGAGCATATATCGTAACGCTATTGGATTAATTCATGTTCCGATCATAGACTTACGTGTGCTTTTGGGTAGCACCATATTGATCTCATTTGGTTATATTAATATTAGCGCACCAGACTCCAACTGTTTTCGAATAAGAAGAGTTGTTAGCGTAGTGGTTACAAGCTTTGCTTAGTGGGCAACCAAACCATGATAAACTAATATCAGTAGGAGCACACTCTTCTTAGATTTCAAATCTCACTAGGGGAAAAGTTACAAGTTGCAAACTAACCACGTGAGAGATCAATAAATCTAATCACACAGACTAAGAGTTGGTTTCCCTTTTTCTAAAGACTAATATACGCCCTCTATAAAATTTCAATTTTCCACTTACCCAAAACTAATACTAGTCAGTAGGCCAAGTAAAAAAAATATCTACTGTGTATGTAAACAATTAAAGAAAGTAAACAAGTCATCATAACATGTGCAAGAATAGGAGAATCAAACCTGCTGAATTTTCTGTTCCTTTTCCAATAGCAAAGACCTTAAACATTTTGAAGAAGAGACCTCTGGACTCAGCAATTCTGCTTTAAGTCTTGTCACTTCCTTTTGCAAATGCTTCACCAATTGCTTGTCAGCAACAACCTAACAGTAAAAATAAATAGCCGTGCCAAGCCATATTTCATACTGAATTCGTGTCTAAAATGGTACATTGGTTTCTGTAACACACACAATACATATATATATATATATATATATATATATATATAGTGGGAGGTTCAAATGAGAACCTAAAATTAATTGAGAATGGGAGACTCAATCCTAGCCGTTCAATTCCCCCTCTTTTAATGTCATTGCCCACCTATGAATTCCTCACATGCACCCTGCCACACTCTACCCCCCCCCCCCCCCCCCCACGTTCTCCATCCATGAATTCCACTTACAAAATGAACGATTGAGATTGAGTCTCTCATTCTCAGTTAATTTCTCATTCTCATTTGAACCTTCCCCTATATATATATATATATATATATATATATATATATTATAGGGAGAAGTTCATTTGAGAACTACTTTGAATGCGAGAAGTACAAGAACCATTTGTAACCACCATTAATGCTCATTAATATATTTACCCAACTGTGCACTGTGTACGTGGATGAGTCATTATATAATGAGACTTAATTTTTCCAAAATACCCCAATCAAGAAGTCGCTAATGAGTTGTTAATAAACCCTCCCCTATTATTAGCAATTGATCAATTTTAATCAAAGGCCAAGATTGGTTCTCAGTTCTCACAATAAGAACGGCTCTCAAATGAACCCTCCCATTGCAAAAAATTTATATTGCGAGAACCTATGCAATATATAGTCAATTCGTCTACAAATTAGAGTGTTTGATGAGCTTTCAGAACATTTGGGTCAAGAATGATGAGAAATTCATGACAACATAAAAATGTTTCAAAAATGCAACGTTCATTAATTGCTTTTTAATTAATCTACGATTTTTTTTCACATTTTAGACCCAGATTCCCTGAAAACTCATGAAACACTCTAAATATGTGCATTATGATGAATCTAATGAATTTATAGATGGATTTGACTATATTGCATATGTTCTCGCAATAAAACGGGTTCTCGATGGAACCTTCACCTATGGGGTGTGTGTGTGTATTAAATTTTTATTAGAATCAGAAGCTACAGAATGTTCTGAATGGTGCTTATCTAACAGATTATATCAGATACAACAAAAGAAAAGATAAATAAACAAAGACGGTGAGTTCTTCATACCATATTAACTCGAGCATTGTTTGTAACTTCTTTGGCACTAGTTGCAAAAGAAAGGGTGTTTCGTGATTGGTCCACATGGCTTAAAGCAGGACTCATAGTACATACTATTGCAGTGCGTGCGTTCCCCCCTAGTGAAGACTGCAATATTCTCGTGAGTTTTGAATCTCTGTATGGTATGTGACCACTCTTCTTGCCATCACTGCATCACAAGAAACCTATTACTGTTTTTCTTACATACTCTATTTAAAATCTGGACTATTGTAGTTTCTCTTCTGTAACCAATTAACATATTCACTAGATCATAAAAAGAAGACAATTTAACAAAAGATAATCCAACTTATTGTTGTGGCATTTGACCATTTCTTTCCAAAATGTTCTACCTGAGATGATTATATTTTTCATTTTCATCTATCAGAAAAAGCTAACCTTAACTTCCTAATCACGGTTGTCAAAGTGAGTAAGCTTCTGTTTATGTGGCTGCCCTCCTTCAATCTAGCACCATCTGCATTTGTTTGAGCTGCACGCTCACTGCCAGCAAGATCCACAAGACTCTGCAGGAATTCAATAAGATTTACAAAAAAAAATTACAAAAATTAGACCAAGAATAAAATTACAAAAGGAAAGGTAACATACCAAACTTGCCAAGAGAGATTTTACGCATCCTGATTCTTCACGAAAACTGCTCTCAATAGTCTAGAAAAGTAGAGCCATTAACAAAGAGACATAGATGTCACCAAATAACATGTCTGAAAATAACTTTAGTCTCTTTTAAGTTAGCATCAAAATGATATGTCAAATGCAACAATGAGATCAAGGTGAGACTCACTTGCACAAGTATACGCATGTCTTCATACATGCTTCTTATGTAAATGTAACTATGTAAGCATGCAAAACCGAATAAAGAAGATATCACATAATGGTATTGGTATGTGTACATCATCATTCGGAAGATACTCACTTCTATATTATAGAATATGATATGATTAGCATCTTTCCATTCCTCTCACAAATACATAGAGATTCGTTTATAAAGGTCATATGCATGAGGCTGTTAAAATTGGCCAAGAAAATAAAAAAAAAAAAATAGGAAGAAAATTCAAGACAATTATTTAGTCAGTAAAGGTAGAAATATCACCCTGAAGAAGGTATGAAAATACAGATGACAAATAAATCACACTGCAGTAGCTTGATAACGCATGAAATACGATAAGAAAGCCAAAGTTAACATGTCAAGCATAATGACATTGAACAAGAAAAATAATAATAATTGGAGATTTTGCTTTAATGGAAAATAAAACAACTATCAAACATTCTGATTCTTGCTCATCTTTAACAAACATTGATCACTAGAGCCTGACGGGATTAGTGTTGGCTAGATATTTTTACAAATCACAAGAACAGAAGTCAGGATAACTCTACACAAGAGTATAGGCAAAACCTGTTAGATGTTAAGCTTACCACTCTGATTATCTGATGCGATCTTGAGCTTCGATCATTCAAACTAGTTTCACCTACCTGCCTTTGAGCTGCAAGCAGAAACAAAGTATACCAATGAGATCAAGAAAGTAAGGAACATTTATATGTCATCTTTGAAATACAAATGTGTTCTTCTAAAGCTATGAAGAAGGTATATTATCCCCCACCAAAGAGTGTGCAAACATAAATTAAGAACTGTTGAGCAGAGGGAGTATTACTAATTGTATTTCATGATGATATACTACTTGAAGCTGTCACCGTTACCTTCACAGGTAGCGATTAAGCACTTAAGATGATGACTATCTTTGACGACCTCCTCAGTCAGCTTTTCAACAACTATGCCTTTCTGGATTCAAACAACATACAACAGTTCAAATTACAAAAAGGAAAATACCAACATTTTATTTATAATCATGTTTTAGATGTCTTCACCTCAGGATCATCCAAGAGACGAAGGGCACCGGAATCACGGTTCAGGAGGTCTATTACACTCTCATTATAGATTTCAAGAGCAGAAAACTTCAAAACAAATTTACTTTCCATTGCCTGTAAGCACAAAACTATCCAACATTACATTACAGAACTAGGAACTAAAAGAAGAACCGGCACTTTTGATCCATGAATGGGTCAGTTTGAACTATGTTGTATATTTTGCATACAATTAATTAAATTATTGCATATTTGCATACAGTTAATTAAATTATTGCTTTTTCAAAAGAAAATTAAATTATTAGAGAAATAATATAAGTTTAGTAGCCATTATCAGACACAAAATATGAAAGTAAAATTTTAAAAGTAGAAAATTTTTTAATGTGTCAACCCAACCTAACTGGATCAAAGAATTACCAGTTTTGGCATATGTACCCTAACCAGTGTTGAGTAACCCAATTTTCAAACTCTGGTTAAGTTAAAACTAATTTGTGAGGCCTGCATGAATTCTAGGTCTGGATTATGTCAACGCCAACATCAAAAGAAAGAAAACGAATGGCTCACATTGTCAATATGTGCATATATATCATTGACAACATTCTCAGCTACTCCCCTCATGGTGTAAGTCTTGCCACTGCTAGTCTGACCGTATGCAAAAATTGTAGCTGCAATATAACACAGAGTCAATCGATTGATGTTGCGAAGCTACAAGTAATTAGGTAACAAGAAGACTAGAGAGGTAGGTACCGTTAATCCCTTTGATAGCAGAGAGGGCAACATCTCTAGCCCCTTGTTCATAGATGGTCCTATTTGGACAACAAGGATCAAATACCCTATCTGGAATCAAAATGAAAATCAGTAGAAAGAAAGAAAGAAAGAAAGAAAGAAACAGATGGATAATGATGGGCGTAAGCAGTTAATTAGGATGATGTACCGAAAGTGTAAGTTCCAGTATGGCGATCGTGATTGAGGTTTCTAGAAACAAGAGTATTGTGGTCAGTGCAATCCCAAGCGATAAGATCATAGGATGCAAGCTCTCGAGGGGTCAAGGGCCTGATCCTAACAGTGACGAGTATCTTGTCCTCTGCAGCAGCAAATCTTGGGGTTGAAGAAGAAGGGGTCCGTCGGATCTTTGTGGCGGGTGTAACAGGCGCACTGACGGTCATCGTACGTATGATGAAGAAGAAGAAGAAACAACAGTAATCCCGGGAATGGAAGAATCAGGAGAAATTAGAGTTGTTGAATCCAGATCAGATAGTTGCTTCTTGGATTGGATTGGAAAGAATGAATTTGATTTCCGTTGAAACCGAAACTGAAAGAAAAGATCACTCACTCACTCTCTCTCTCTCTCTCTCTCTCTCTCTCTCTCTCTCTAACGGCTATTCCATTCTATTCATTCACTTTAATTAATTCCAATTTGAATCAACGCGGGGCCCCACCCATACCCGGGATTCATTCATGGTTTACCGCTCCCTGCCAAAACAATATATATATATATATATATATATATATATATATATATAATAATATAAATATAAATATATAAATGATAATAAGAAAAAATCAATTTTATTCTTTCGAACTTGAGTTTGATCCACTAATCTTTCGTCCTTATTCAATCCCAAATCACGCACTCTCTCGCTTCCTTATGAGTTTCTCCCCCTCTAACCATCACCATCTCTATTTATAGATTATTTTCGTAACAAGTTTCTTTTACATTTCTATTTAGGATCGCATCTGTCAAACAAACATTTTAACAATTTTCACTGTCGTTGTCACTTTATTAGGATAGACTAATAGTGTGTGTACATATACATATATCTACATACACGTATGCCTACCCGTGCGACATTTATGTTTTGGTGTGTGAGTATGTAGATTTATAAATTCACTAAATTCCTGATTGTATATCTTAATTACCAAAATTTTGACTCCAAGAATATCACAGATCTTTGTATATCATAAAGATAAAAATGATTGCATTGTACATGCTCCATGTAAGGGTGAATATACTACACTCATTTGATATTTGCTTGTTTCTAATGTAAGAAGACATCTATGACTAAAACCTTATCATAGTATATTTTTACAATCATACCATTATTATATCACCTTCATAAATCACAAGACCAATCCTTTTGCATATATATATATATATATAGACAAAAGTTTATGCGAGAACCGTTGTTAGCGCGAGAACCGCGAGAACCAATCTAAGCCGTCCAATTCCCCCTCCTTCAATGTCATTGCCCACCCATGAATTCCTCACATGCACCCTGCCACACTCTATATCTCCACGCTCTCCATCCATGATACTTCCCATATCCAAG
Source organism: Pulicaria dysenterica (assembly GCA_947179395.2). Classification (NCBI taxonomy): domain Eukaryota; kingdom Viridiplantae; phylum Streptophyta; class Magnoliopsida; order Asterales; family Asteraceae; genus Pulicaria; species Pulicaria dysenterica. Next base: position 734,557 of record OX359296.1, read on the forward strand.
GAACGGTTGAGATTGGTTCTCGCGGTTCTCGCATGAACCCTCCCCTATATATATGAAAAAGTTCATGCGAGAACCATTATTAGTGCGAGAACCAATCTAAGCCGTCCAATTCCCCCTCCTTCAATGTCATTGCCCACCCATGAATTCCTCACATGCACCCTGCCACACTCTATCCCTCCACGCTCTCCCATCCATGAACTTCCCATATCCAAGGAACGGCTGAGATTGGTTCTCGCGGTTCTCGCATGAACCCTCCCCTATATATATATATATATATATATATATATATATATATATATATATATATATATATATATATATTCCGTTCTTGATAAACCAAAAAAACAACTTTCAACTAACACTTCACAATAGCAATCCTTTTCAGTGGTGCTGCTATTGGCAACAGTGGCGGCCCAGCGTAGGCGAGTGATAGTGTCAATTGCCGCAATGGTTGGTGGTGGCGGCGCTCAGTGCCTAGGTGGTGACAATGTGAGATGTTTATGAAATGTGCGGTGAGACGTCAATGACCCATAAGGCCAATAAATTGGACCAACTAGCTCTCATGCTGCATCACTAGTACAAACACATAGCAAAAAGGATAAACAGTAATATTTCCAACTTGTTCACAAATATTGCAAATTGATTAAAGATATCTATAAAATGTTCAGCCGCCTGTGAAAAGGTGTATCATGATACAAGGTTAAAGAGACAAGTACTATGTTAGTTTCAAGCAGCTGAATCATCAAAAAACAACCTCCTCCCTCTTGACATCATTAGCTATCAAAATTTTCAAAAGTTTAATAATGTCCTGTGCTGAAATCACATGATCATCCAAAACGGTCAAAATCATCAATCATCCTTGATTCTCCTGAGGAGTTTAGCAGCCCAGCGGCGCACTCGTCGCTTCAGGGTGAAGCCAACTATAATCCCAGCAACAAAGCAAACCCCACAAAGCTTGGTGCAAGTCAACAGTGATACCGCTCGCCTGCAACACTCATCATAACACCACACACCCACATAATAAGAAATATTATAATTTAAAAAAAAAAGAAAAGAAAAGGAAAGGCTCCAAAAGATCCCTCCCTGTGATTGTAGTAAACTATTGAAGCAAAGAAAGAAAAACAGGGTGGGCTACAGGAAAGATTGTATCTTTACAGATGCCACAATATATTTATTCCTAACACAATCACAACCTGCCACTGCATAACTTGAGCCTCTAAATCATTAATTAGTGTTGTTAGGTTTACTATTCAAAATAGCATAAAACTACTTACTCAAGATAAGGAGCCAGAATGCGATTAACTAATAAAATTACAGGATGGTTTAATCAATCATGTACAAGAGTTGATCGAGAATAGGAAAATGAGTGAATTGGTGGAGTTACCTGGGGGATCTGGTGAGCAAGAGCGAGGCAGGGTCCGACTGGGATGAGGAGCTGCTGGAAGAAGATGGAACATCCCTACCCCTACCACTCGTGATGATGGCGCTCCTTGTTGCTTTCTCAAACCCTTCCATTCAACGACCAAGGAGCCCTAATTTAGCTTTTAGCCTGCATTTTTTTTACCAAACATTTACGAACCGTTATTATACGGTATATTATTTAACGTCAGTCAGTTCGTTTAATAAATAAATAAGAATATATAATTCGTTTAATTATAAAAACGAATATGAAAAAACTCTCCTTTGTTTTATATATGTTCGTGAAAATTCATTTTGTTTATGTGTGTGTTTTTTTATATATTGCTTAATGATACTGGATTTGTCTTATAGTGTGTTTCTTCATTTAAGTTTGTTTATCATTTAAATAAACAAACATAAATGTACACGGACTAACCAATCTTTTTAACACTCGGACTCAAAAGTTCTTTTGTTTATCGTTCGCGTTTGTTTATATTTCTTCGGCTAAAGTTAAACTAACAAACACGAATATAGAAATCTTCATGTTTGTTTATTTGTTCGACTAAATTTAAACGAACCAACCAAATAAGCTTCATTCGTATTTATTCGGTTCATTTACAGCCCTAATAACATATAAGTAGGGGTGGAGACAAGGGGGCTGAAGGGTGCAAGGCCCCTCTAATGAGCCCAAAATCATTAATATAATAGTAGCCCAAGTCCAACACGTATATATTAACACCCCCCCTCCTTCCAAAAAAAAAAAATTAGAGTAATTCTGTAGCCCAGGTATAGCTCAAAACAAAAACAGCGATGCAAAAGGCTCAAATTCACGATCTAATCTTTGAAAGAGTTTTCTCAATAATGAAAATTACGAAAACAATGTTTTGTAATAGCATGAGTTATAAGTATTTTTAAAAAAGTTGAAGTCTTTATATTAAGAAAAATTGTTGATACTTTTGCTACATACATGAGTTTTGTTCAAAGAAATAAAGGAGAGTGTCTAACTACAAACACGCGAAGTATGATTTTCTTATCGTGATTTTTTTGTTTCATTGAAGTTTTATCAAGATAAAGTATTTGAGTTATTGTTTTAGTTGATATTATGCTTTTAGCACAATAAGCGGACTAGCGATTGTAAGAAAACTTTGAACACTGATTTTGGCAAAGCTTAAGTATTATTTTAAGACGTAAGTTTCTTATCTTTAAATGAATTTTCATTATTTATTTATCTATACTAATAATTGAACTTTTCTATGTCGTTCATATATGTGTGTGTATCATTGGTGTTATAATAATGTAAGACCGGCCCCTGCTGTATAAAAATTCTAGCTTTGGCACTGCTTATAAGTAATTCAGGTTGGTTGTATACATTTTTTGTGGCATGGACCTTCATGGGACATGTTTTAGCTTAGTAGGGTTTAAGTAAATGAAAATAAGATGGTGTATAGAACAATAATGCATCTAAGTTAAACTAGGTTAATAACTGTACTTTTATCGTTGTGTGTTTATTTATAATTTTTTTTAAAAAGGCATATTAATTAATTAACTAATTATTGTTAGGATAATCGAACTTCTAGGGAGGATTACCTTCGCTTGGATTCTATGAAGTTTTAGGTGGGTGTTTTGCTTATGAAAACGGCACCTACACTATTTATAGATGCATTCCAATAGGGTAACTATGATGTCTCTAAAGTCATAATTCCCTTCATTAAAAAAAAAAGAATTATTATTCAAGCAGTATTTGTAAAATCACTAAACCTCTAAATAAATTCCAAATTATAAATGAAACATTGAAGCCTCTCGTTTGCCAAAGGGCCGGGGAGAAAATTTACCATTAGGTAAACATACAGTCTCTCTATAAATGAGAAAATGAAGAACAAAATACCTAAAAGTTAATGTTTATGTAATAATCAATCACTCTGCTTAAGTAATTAATCACACACCAACAAACACTTGATTTCATATTGTTTTCGAAGAAATGAGTTCAGGATTTGGGGTGTTAAACTAAAAACTTACTCAATTAGAGTCATCAGTAATTATGTACTTTCTTGTTATTAATACATGGTGATGGAACATAACTTAAAATTAGTGACCAAACTCATAAACATTTCATCAAATATGTAGTGTTCAAAAGCCAAAGAACATGAATCCATTCGGATGAGAGAAAGAGAGAGAGAGAGTTAGTTTGTTGTTTTCCGTATAAATAGTGAAGGGAAGTAACGTATATTCAAGCAATACATGTATCACCACGAGAGAAAATCATTTGTATTTAATTAACATGCATGTCACCATATGTTGTTTTTCATACTCGTTCCTGCTTCATCATCGTAATAGAAGTCGGCACTTTGACGTACAACCTTTCTTCAATTCGTACAAGTATTAATCAAGGTTCCAAGCATTTGGGATTGATCATTAACGATGAAGATAATAAAAAACATGAAAACCCATCGGAATCAATCGGAGGTAGAGGTGAAACACCTAATTGAATGCAGAATGAACTGAAATTGCTAATTAAATACCTAATTCAATGACATACGCTCTATTAACTACAATATGAAATATCTTGAATGCGATACATATCACACATTTGAAGCTTGAAACGCTTCATTTAATCAAGTCGTGAAATACCCATTTACAAAGACTTTATAAGCCCAATATTGTAATTTGTTGCCACTTCAGTTTAGCACCATCCTAATAAACTTATATTCACAAATTAAAGCTCAATCTTTTAATACCACATAGGATACAAAGGTTATAAGATAATATATTGATGGGCAAAAATAATCTTAACCCAATTTTACACATCTTTCTTCATTTTAAAATACATTAAAACCCTTATTTCTAATTTACATTTACCAAATACCAACTACTTATTTTTCTTTCATCTTTTCTCTTCACCTATAAATGGTTAGAGGAGCAAATATCCTTGTCGCCTTGTCGGATGTCAGAGCCCTCACCAAACGTCCAGGAACAGATATCTTCTTCACCCAAGTTTGTTCACCAATCACTCATTTTATCTCACTGCTTCTCAAACAACTGAACCGGCCACTTAGCCTTGTTTAGGCCACATGCCGATCGAGACTTATATCTCACTAGACAACAACTTTTTGGGCTAGTAGGTTGTTAGAGATGGTGTCGTCCTAGCAGGAGTGGGGTTGCTGAGTGTGTTGCACCTACTCCGCATGATTTTATAGGCTTAGGGTGGCCGCATGGCCCGCATCTAACCAGCGGGTGTGTAGCTGGTTGGAGCGTGATAGCATGCTACACCACCACCACCCACCATACCCGCTTGTTTCGCTGGTTCCGAGTCACACTTTGTTTTTTTTAATACTAGCTTTTTTTAAATGGGATGGTTAAAGGGGATGGATGTGGGGTTTAGACTTTAGAGTGATAGGAGTAGGTAGAGGGGTATAAAAGGAAAAAATGATGTGGCAATAGGAAGTAGTGAGATGGATGCTTGGATAGTTAGATTCTTTCATTTCCATATTGAGGCTTTTCATTAAAAAGTTGTCTAAAATAAAAATATATGAAATCATAATATTTCGAAACTATAAGAACCTTGATACAAACGTAAGAAAAAGGCTTCGGTATGACCACCACCCAATCAAACAAACTCAAAAATATAATATAAAATCTAGCAGGGAGATGAGAAGGCATTTGATTAAATAGAGGGAACAAGAATGACAAAGGATAAAAGAATACAATGAACATTCCCTTATATTATCATTACCATGTATATAATCACGTAGATTGGTTAATATAGGTAATTATTATATGCAATTATGTACGTATGTATATCTCTGTGTGTTGTGTGTAGGTTGATGGTGGTGGCAGTAGTCGGTAATGATGGTGGTGGTGGTCAGTGGTATTGATGGTGGTTGTTAGTGGTAAGTGTAAGTTGTGCTAGTGGTTGGTTATAGTGGCAGCAACTGTTGGTGGTGATAGTCGATGGCGACAACGATGATGTTGGTTGAGGCAACAATTAATGTCGATTAGTGGCGGTAGGTGTTAGTTGTTGACAGTGGTGGTTGCGACAGGCTTTTGTGGTAGCGGTAGAGGTGGAAACGGGGATGGAGGTGGTGGCTTCGTCTACGGCGGTGACAGTCCATGATGGAAGTAGAGTGTAGTACTAGTAATGGTGGTTGCGGCAGCGGCGATGGTGGCAGTGTGACAAGTTACGATGGTGTGGTGGTTGTGTTCGGTGGTCCACGGTGGGGCGGTGGTGGTGGTGGTAATCACACATACCTAAAAATTCATTACCCCTAACTTACTAGAGAATGATTCATTACCTATTAATAGGGTTATTGATTATGTTTCACCTAACTAATCAAGATAAATTATTATCATTTCCATTATTTACTCCTAAAACCCAAACCAAACACCATTGAAATAGAAGTATGAAATTAGCCAAGTAGGGTGACTATTGTGTGAGTGGATTGCGGGTTGGTACAGCGAAACTTGAACGTGTCCTATTAACTATTAAGTCGCCCATGGCACATGTTGATGGGGAAGACATGTTAATGGATTTGTTGTGAATATGTTACGTGGGTTGGTAAGTTAATTCTATAATTATAGTCTACATTTCTTACTTGCTTTTTTTAAAGTGCATACCTTACCATTACCAAAAACTAGAATAAATCAAATGTTCGTTTGCTAGACATAAATGACACAACATAACCCAAGCAAAACAACCACCTTACAAAAAGCTACAACCCAGCAGATAAAACACATTTGAAGATTAGGCTCTCGACCGAAAAGGAAAAAAACAAAAGGGAAACAGACAACACCAAAACACTAAACTCGCCTATAATCGAATTGAATCATAGCAACATAACCAACACAAGAACCAACCTTCTAAAGAAATAACCGCGACTATGCACCAACATTAGAAGACCCTCTCAGTATCACGAATCGTGTAAACAACCAGCTTGTTAAAAATCAGATCCGCAATAGCATTTAAACTTTCATCCTTAAAGTTCCATCATTTGCACCCAAGAAAAGCATGGTCAATAGACTCAATTTGATTTCCGCGTCTAGGAAAAAAATAGTTAGATGAGTAGGTATAAGTGTATAACTAGGTTGAGGAGAACACTATCAAGTTTGAGACTTGACTCAATTTTAAAACTCGAGCTTGACCGAGCCTTAGATCTAAAGCTCGAGTTCGACTAGATGAACTAGGCGATACTTTCGAGCTAAACTCAAGACAATATTAGATTCTATTTAAACATCACTATGTGACTAGATGTTGCTCACGAGTATGTATACATTAGTTAATATACATCACTATGTGACTAGATGTTGCTCACGAGTATGTATACATTAGTTAATATATGTACTTAGCTCAACTAAGCTTGCAAGCTTGACTAGCAGAGTTGTTTGGAACTCGAACTCGACTCAGCTCCCTACTCGATTAGCCTGAGTTCAAGCTCAGCTCGGTTAAAATCAAATCGGTTTTGAATATTTTTCGAGTCGAATTAAAGTAACTCACGAGTCACCCTTAAAATAAATTATATACACAACTTTGTTTTAGCATTTATTTCGTTTATTCCAGTTTTACTGCTTTTTTTATAAATGTTTTCCATTAACTCAATTGATAACTGTTACAATGTCTAACCCCTTAAAAGTTGGTTTTATACATCCTCTATTCATCTGTATAATTATGATCATCGATTTATTAATCAGACTTCTCAATCTCTTTGAATCTTCTATCCCATTCCTGTTTGTCATAGTCTTGCTCGAAAACGTCTCTCTCAGTAGTGTACACGATCCGATCCTGGCCAATCACAGTCCTCTGAGACATGTCCCGAGCACTGAGAATCTGTATCAAATTATAAACGAGTCCAGATATTAGTGCTAGAGAAAGCCTCCTTGAAAACTGAAGTAAAAACATGTGAATTTCACTGATATATACACCAGCAAAATACTGATGAGCAAAAACGATCCCGGAACATGCTGTTCGGAAGCGATTCAGTAATTAAACCTTCATGAATCCATACATATTGTATACCGCCCAATTACCCTACTTAAAAGTGGCAATGTCAAATGGTTCGGTTTGAAAAGGGTCTGACAAGGCCAAGTAAAATTTTGATTGCCTTCCGGGAAGAAAAGGCCAAGTTAGATCGACCCGCAAGGCCACAAACACTATTTTGCGCATTTTTTGTACTTATGGACGATTAATGTTTTGGTTGTGAGTAAAACGATTTAGAAGGTTTTATACATTAAAAACAAACTCGGACTTTCAACCCATGTGACCCACCCCCCCTTTAGCTGTTCACATAACCCATTATATCCCTAGACCTTAGGGATAAAAGGCAACCGAAATCAACCCATTCCTAAAAAAATGGACTGAAATTGCCACTCCTATACTTGATTACTTGTGGTAAACAGATTTATTAATCCACTCATCACTATGACAACCATCAATTGTCTAGAAAAATGAACCGACTATGGAGATTTTGGTCAACATACTGAAAAAAGGTTTTGTACATACCTTTCGTCTGAGGGAGACATCTGGCAGTTCAAGTGCTCGTGCACGCTGCTCTCTGGCTCCGTTTCTTTTCTCTATTTCAGCATTTGTTCTTTGAGTAAAAAACCAACGAACCAAAGGAATAGCAAAAAACGAGGCAGCGTATATCTGTATAGTTCAAGTTAGCGTTAGTAAGATTAAAGAATTCATAGCAACTCTATAGGAAGTAAGTTTGACTTCTTCAAAATAGAGAACCAGTTCATTAGCTCACACTCACTACTATATTCTTTAGGCCGTAAACAGTTCCAAAAATTACAATAAGAGAAAACAAGAAAACAGAGTTTTAATTACAATGGTGTTGCTGATATAACTGGATCACCCTATATAGGTGGTTAAATGGGTACAGTAACGTGTTAAAACAAGGAAAATGAAAAAACAGTTGGTTTGACCTGCCAGCACTTTTTTTTCTTCTTTCTGGAATTCTATAAAAAATTAAAAATGGGTACTACTGATATGATTTATGTATCTGATTTGATTTCTTCAAATAATACAACTTAGGAGGTTGTGACCACTTGAATGTTCTATAGGCAACATTAAAACAGTTAAAACATTCTAATTTTTCACATTTGACCTATTAAGACTCTCTGAATTGGTTCGGTATTGCATCTCGGTAAGGGGGGTACTGAGATGCACACCATCGCCCCCCCCTGGGTACCCCATGGCAAGGAATGTGGCTCGGCATGGTCTTGTAGCTCGGCAACGATAGGAATTTGCTTTTTTTTTCGATTTTGACCGTTTTCTAACGGCAAAAAAAGTATTTTTTTTTCTTTTTTCTCCCCTATTTATATCCTATCTCTTCCTCTCATTTTTTCACACCACAAATCACATTCCATTCTCACTTTCATTTCTTCTTCCTTTTTCTCTATTCACTTTCAAAAAAATGTCGTCGTCGTCATCCTTCGATTCATCGGAGTATTATGAATCATCTTCGTCTTCGTTATCTCCGGAATCGGAAGATAACTATCTAAGCTCGTATCGTCAAGTGAGTAACCAAGTTTTTAATCGATTAATAACAAGGGCTGTTGAAAGGTCGTTTGCTAATCGAGAAGGACAAAGTTCATCTTCAAGCCGGAGATGTAGGGGACGGGATCAGACTAGAGATCGTGAAGCTGCACACGAAAGATTATTCCAAGATTATTTTGCGGAAAATTGCAATTACAATGACGAGTCTTTTAGGAGACGGTTTCACATGAGCAGGCGACTTTTTCTACGAATTGTCGAGGACATGGAGCAAGAGTATACATTTTATCAACAGGGCATGGACGCTAGAGGCAAACAAGGGTCAACTCCTTTGCAAAAGTGTACATCAGCAATTCGACAAATGGCTTACGGAGTATCTGCTGACGACATTGATGAGTACTTGAAGATGATGAATTCAACTGCACGAGAGTGCATACAGAAATTCACCACAGGTATCATCAAACTTTACGGTAAACGGTAATCAAGTGGATGAGGAAGATGAGTTCGAGATTAGCCCGGCACAATACGACGCAAACGTTCGCAAAGTCCGAAACCCAGGAACACATGATAATCTTTGAGCGGATTTAATCGAACACATTGCACGGCTCCCTAGACACAACGAAGACATCTAGTTCTCCTTTTTTTATTTGAAAATTATGTATTTAAATTTTTTATGTTATTTTATGTATGGTTAAAATATTTGTATAATTTATAACGTTTACTATTTTATATTATGTATTGCAAATTACCAATAATTAATAAATTATTTATATTAATAATAATTGTAAACAAAAGATAAAAATAAAAATAAAAATAATAAAAGATATGGCAAAGCTTGGCATGGATGCCGGGGTTTGTGGCAAAGCTTGGCAAGGGAAGGGAAAAGTGATGTGGCGTTGATGTGGCACTGGTAAAGCTTGGCATGGATGATGATGGTCTGACAATAAGCATAATCCAAATTGACTTGTTCATCTTATCTTACTCTTTTATAAAGCATTTACAACTTTCAAAACTCTTAATTTTTAAGTAAATTGAAAGTACTAAACTACCCTCAAATCAAAGTAAATGAAAATTGTTAAATGAAGTAACTATTAAATGGATTTAATGAGATTCATATATACCATTTTAGTGAACAAACCTTTCATAATAAGAAAATATTTAAAACATCAAGTCAATGCCAGTTAACTTAATTATTACAAAATATTTTAACAACTAAACATTTCATTATTAATATTTTATCACATAATATATAGTTGAACTTGATTATTTGAAAATGTGTATGAAGTTATAAACAGACTCATGAATTTAAACAACCTATAACCTAAATTCATAAACATTTATGGAATTTAAATGACTCAATAATTAAAAAGGACAAGTTGCTGAGCAAAACTATTCGTCGCCGCCGCATTGGCGCGTGTACTATGCTAGTATTATATAAATGGGTTAAAGTTGTCCCCTCTAGAGCATATGGAGCATTAAGGCATTGAGAAATATGGTACTTACTTGGAGAAGTGGAAATATTTCGGATACAAATGAAATGAATCCACTTGGTGAGACTGACATATTCCTTCAAATATATAAACACGGAAAAAAGGTCACAGAAGTGGACTGGAATGATTATGGATTTAAATACAGATTTATTACAAACGTACTTCAACATGGTACCAAGAACAATCACTCCAAAGAGATTAAGCGCGCCCAAACCACCAACCATTGCCCTCTCGGTGCTGCTAATTTTACTGCATGGTGATCATCAATACGTGTCAAAAAGGCTAGATGCAAACAAAATAGGGGTTAAAGACAGACCCAATCATGAATGGGATGATTTGAGTTAGGCTTTATCTTTAACAGGTCTAACAAGTAAAATGAATATATATGTTAAAAAGAAACAAGCAAAAGTCAACCAAAGTGTAATTCTGATGCATACAGCCTTATTAACCAAATTACTAAAAAATAAATTATTATTGACATAATATCATATTTGTAATCATATTTGACACACTAATTATTTATATTAGTAAGTTGAAATGATGATACTCATAACGATTCGTTTTACCAATTATGACCTGTAACCCAACCAAACCAATCTTGTAAACTCAACAAAATATGAAAGGAATTAAGAAAGTGACAAGACCTGAAATCCCATTTTTTTTCCTTGAAAAACTTATCAACTCCTCCCACCCATTCACTAAATTTTCTCCCCACATATTCCTTCCTACTACTTCTTTCAGAAGCAGCTGTGCGTTGAAGTGATGGAAAGCGGTACAAAATGTTCCCCTGAAGAAAGAGATGATATTTAGATAAAGAATAAATATAAGTCTGCAAAATCTTAATGCTTTGGATCAATAGACGAACGAATTAAGTAAACAACAGATGATGCAGCTGAAAATATATGCGACAAATATGAAGATACTGTACTTCTTAGGTGTGGGAAATTGGTAGGACAGGTGGGTTGGGTTGCGGGTCACGACAGATAAGCTTTTAGTACAGGCCGAAACAGGTCACAGGTCGCTTGACCTGCAACTACCTTTCTTTTTTCTTATTCCCTTTTCTATTTTGTAGTGTAACCAATGTGTCAAATATGATTACACATTAAATCATTAGAATAATAATCATAAGTTTATAAACTTCTTTTAGTAAGTGTTTTGGAAGGTTTATTGCATTTAAATTGTTTCGAACCTGTTTAACCTGCTCAACCATTTGACCCATCAACCAATTTGTTTAAACATGGGTTGACAACTGAAATTTTCCTATTAATTAACAATTCTACATGACATTTTGTTTATTACAATTTTCATATGCACAGAATTTAATAAAAATCTATCTAGCTTACATACCTCTTCATCCACTTCTGGTTGACCATCAAAACGCAAAAGAACGGGTAATATGTAAGAGTCATCATCCTGTAGTAAATCACGATGTGAGTGATTAAGAAAATGTTTTAAGAATGAACGTAGGGCAAGAAAGTTGACACAAACTTTTTGTTGCAAAACAATAAAAAGAAAACTTTGGTTAACTTTGTATCTTAGAAAAAAAATTAATCACAAAGGCAAAAGCTTGCAAACTTCACATATAACCACTCCCTATGTCAAGTCGATTGATAATATTATTCCAAGCATGATACAAAACTGCAAAAGTTCTTCAAAGTAAACAAAAAATGTGAAACAGTTTCTGCTTTGGAAGATGCAAGCCAAGATGGATGACAAAATCAAAAGAAGTCAAAGAATACAAGAGTCCAAATGGTGTTTTCATCTGATTACATGACACATCAAAAAGAATAAATGAACCTCATAACATGTTAATGGATTCAAATATATGTATCAATATGTTCTTCACCTTTTTCCCTCATCATACATTAAAAATTATATTCATCTTCCAAAAAAAGTTGAGCATATTAGTTTAAAGTATATCTCAGAGAGAAAATAGTAATTTCCATGGTGGCCATATCGGTATAACACGTAACTATAAATGATTCCTTCTTTCGATTGGATCTCAAAGTTGCTTTCTAATTTGATAAAAAAATCTTCCATATATAGATTCCCTCTTATATTACGACTATGCTGCTTATTGTTATTCCTATATCCTAATAAAGGTCGTACCGTCTTTTCTGCGGTTTCTACATCAAGATATGGAGCAAGTTCCTCTGCTGTAACAACACCACCATTTGATGCAATGTACTGACCAATCTGCAATAGCAAATAATATGTTATGAGAGTGCCGGTAAAAAACAAAAAGTATGAAATTATACGGAAAAAAAGATGAACCTTATAGTGCAAAACACAACCAAGATATACGCATATAGCAAAGACAAAACATTGAAAGTAACGGACCACTAAACTAGTGCTCAAATATTACCAACTTCCACCTCTCTTCTTCAATACCTTCATTCGGATCCCCATCACCAAATACAAATGAAAAAACCTACAAAAGTTTGATAAAATTTACAAGTCAGATTGTCCACACCAATAATCATTAGCATTGTTAAAACAAAAAGTTTCTATTTTTGGCTTACAGATTCAATAAAATTCATTCCTTTATCTTCTTTTCGAACTCGCCGCCTCCTATAGTAATACGGGTCCCAATACCTAAAACAAGAAGTTCAACAAGTAACGAAAAAGCATTCTGTAGGAGCTGAATAAGCTGTACAATTTTTGCAATAAAAAGTGAGTAATTATAACAGTGGTTATGTACTTATGTTATTCATACATATCAAGTCATCCATAAGCATCATAAGAATGGCAGCCAACATTATGTAAATTTAATTACTTGAAGACATATGGTCTCCTGGACATGAAATCAGCCCTGCTACTACTTCTTATTTTATACTACTTACTAGACAAAGCAATACCCTTTTCTCCATGATACAAATTCTATGCTAGATATTATCATTAACATATGGATGCGTTCCATTTTTATAAAATAAAATGATAGAAACAGAAATTACTAAGAATTTGAATGAAACAATACCAAAACAAATCAGATGGACTAAGATAGAAAGAGAATCCTGAATCGAAAGATCTTCCTCGTCGTCTTCCTCTATTATCTTCTTCACTGTCATTGTCAGCAATATTTTAACTACCTCACTTAAAAATAAATAATGATAAACAGCAGATGATGTTCCTAAAGTGACGATTACCTACTACTTGAGAGAATTGCAATGATTGTTGTATAAACAATAACAATTGAGGCAATTAATGCTGTTCCAAAACTAACTCTGATCAAGTATTCAGCGCCAGACTGTAAAGTCAAATTTGGATTGAGATTGTAAGTTTTGGGAATCATATCGATCCCTCAACAACATCAGATATAAATAAAATTAGCAGTTGGCATTATATACCTTTGCCTTCTCAAGATAAGGTTCAGCTTTTATTCGAAGTGACTTGGTGGCAAGCTTTGTACGATAATCATTAGGAAACACATAAAGAACATCACCTTCATCTGAAACCTATAAAAAGTAAATGTAAAATGATTGCAATCACAATCTAAGATGATAGATCCATGTATCATGTATGTCCGTTACAAAAACCCAAGTCTAAAAAAACATTAAGCATGTTAGAAATATAAACTAACTGACAGTATCCCACTTTCGAGAAAAAAACATGTGCAGACTCAAAACCAAAAAGTGTTAAAGGTCAGGAGATCACAACCCTTTTCATACATCAAATACACCTCCAGCCATCTAGGGCTGCAAACAAGTCCAGATTTTATCGAGCTACTCGAGCTTGGGCATATAAATAAGCTCGATATGCATAACGAGCCAAGCTCGAGCTCGGCTCGAGCTCTTATCAGGCTTCACACACACGCACATATGTATATATACTTGTGTATTTGCGTATTTATATACATGTATTTATAACAAATTTATTCCACTTATTTCTTTATTTTGATTTTGTTTGCAGGCACACCCGTTTAATGGCAGATTTCATTACTAGGAGGTCCCCTTAAGACATATATATGTACTAATCTTTACATACAATATATCAATTAACATAAAACAATTAGATAATAATAATAATAATATCATAAAAGCAATTCCAATTTTGTACTTCTTTTCAACGATATATACCAAGCTTCAACCATTTGTTACACTATTAAAACCTTTTTGAATAAAGCTTCACTTTTTGAATATCAAGATATAAGCCAGAGGTCATTTGAGAAACAATCTCTCTACCCCTGGTAGAGGTATAATTGTCTGCATCTCGCCTTCCCATACTCCCGCGAGGTGGAATTAGGTAATGTTGTTGTTGATAAATATTCAAGCTTATTGAGCCCTGCTAGAGCCGACCTTGAATCCTCCTCGAGCCAAGCCCGGGCCTTTATCAAGAGGCATGTCGAGCTAGCCTAAAGTAAACGAGCTGAGCTCGAGTTTGGCCTTGATCTATTAGCATCCGTAACACCATAAAAATCTATGCATTTTTCATTTTTGAATGTCCCGATCAATTGCAACATAAATGCTCACACCATCTATTATCCCTTACATAAATAATACAGATTTTGTCCACAAGATATTCTATAGTTCTAGAACTAATAGTTAGCAAATAGTATATCCCCTAATGGCCTAATTAATGCTGTGATAATCAAAACTTTTGAATATGTAAACACTTCAATTGAAGTACAATTATTGCATTATTCATGAGACAAAAATAACAATAAACACATAGGCAGCAAAAAGATAGCTTGATATATGAAATTCTCGGCATGCAAATACATGGCCTGGTTTACAATCACAGCCAAAATTGATTAGAAACTAGATTGAATTCTAAGAATGGATCATAAAAAGCTACCTAAAACATGAACTAACAATTTTACACTCAACTCCATATTTTCCTTTTTCTTAACCTAACAAAAGCAAGCTTGAAACTTAACCTAAATAAGGCCATTTTACAATCCTTCGTTTCTCTCTTTTACTTGTTAAGCAATCACTGACCATCACCAGTGACCAAATACATAATCAAAGCATCAATCATTGACCAACTAACTATACCTCCAAGAAGCCGTTAGTATCAGCAGCAAGTGCCTGTAAAGCCCTTTGAGCTTCAGTCAACTTAAGCCCAGCCTTGCTTGCCACGTCACCAACTGTCACTCTCCTTCCACACTTATCCACAGCGTCCATAGCTCGCTTCCGCACATCCGCCGGCAACTTATCGCTCTCAATTATCCTCCCCGGCCGGACCCTTGCCATGGAATCAACCGACGGAGTATTAAAACCGGCCCTAATTTCAGACAAAAAGGTTCTACAATTACTACCACCATGCCGTCTCCCTAATCTCAAGAACTCCTTGTGAAAGACAGCATTATGTGCCCTAAGAGAGTAGTGCAGGCGTTTTGAGTGGTAATTAGGAGTTATGGTGAAGCATGTGGATATGGAGGCCATTGATTTGGGCGATTGAATGATGATGGTAACGATTGTTAGGTTTTTTCCATGGGAGATGAGGGAGAATTTGGGGTTTGAATGCTCTGTTTTTGGTTTTAGTTTGAAAGTAATTGGTTGGACGGAGAGGGGTTAAGATTCAACGAGTCTGCAGATAGGATTTCTGAATGGAGAGTGGGGACTCAGGAAGTAACCATGATGTTCCTACGCTTTTTTGTTTTTAATTTTTTTATTTATCTTTTACTTCCTACATATTACCAATACTTCTACTTATTTAATTGATTTATTTATTTAAGGTATAAAACCTTACAAATTACAGGTTAATAAAACACATATTTGAATCAATTTCATAAATAAAAGGAATCATCTCCCTACTTACACTAACGAAATATAGTTTAAAAAGTTATTACAAATTTAGTACCCACTTAATTAAATCTTTAAAATTATCTAGTTATGTATTTTTTTTCCGAGTTAATTACATTTTTGGTCCCTGTGGTTTACACAAAATTGCACATTTGGTCCTTAGGCTTCATTAATTACGGATTTAGTCCTTGTGCATTACCATTTGTTTCAATGTTGGTCCTCGGCCCACTTAAAAAGACTAAAATACCCCTCACCCCTTAATTTATTGTTTTGTTTTTAAGTTTTATTCATTTAAATAATAATTATTTTTAAAAAGTGTAATTAATTCAAATAATAATTAAGTTTAAATAAGAAATATATAAACACTCTCTTACACACACTCACAACACATACTCTCTCTCTCTATCTCTCCTCCTCTCCACCGCCATCACCACCATCCAACGCCACCGCCACCTATATCCACCACCCACCAGCACCATCTACAGCCACCACCCACACACTCCCCCTTCTCTCTCTTTCTCTCTCTCTCTATCGTCTCTCTATCTCTCCCCCTCCTCTCTCTCTCTCTCTACTGTAACACCATCTACAGCCACCACCCAAGAAACTCGCTTTTCCGGCCAACACCACCACCTACCACCAAACCATGAACTCGCTCCGGTCAAAACCACCACCTACCATTGGCCATCGCTGCCATACCACCACCAAAGCAGACTACGGCAACGTCCATTCAAGACCAGATCGATTCAAAACCACCACCTGCTTTTCTCTCTCTCTCTCTCCACACATACGGCACCGTCGATTCAAGACCAGATCTGGTCTGAACCACCGCCACCAACAAAATCAAATGATTGTTTAAACATAAAATCACCTAGATCTGGTATGGACTTACCACAATCATCTAGATCTGGTCTTGAATCAACGGCGGCGGCTAGGGTTTTCTACGGTGGCTTGGATTTTGACGATGGTTTTGACGAGATCTTGGGTTTTTTGCGGCGGCGGTGGTGTTACAGTAGATCTAGGGTTCGGTTAGGATTTTTAGAGGCGGCGGTGGTGTTACAGTAGAACTAGGGTTCGGTGGCGGTGGTGTTGGTGTTACAGTAAATCTACGGTTCGGCGGTGGTCCTTGGACAGATAGAGAGACGGTAGAGAGAGAGAGAGGAGGGGGAGTGTGTGGGTGGTGGCTATAGATGGTGCCGGTGGGTGGTGGCTGTAGGTGGCGGTGGCGTTGGATGGTGGTGATGGCGGTGGAGCAGACTACGGTGGAGAGGAGGTAGAGATAGAGAGAGAGTATGTGTTGTGAGTGTGTGTAAGAGAGTGTTTATATATTTCTTATTTAAACTTAATTATTATTTGAATTAATTACACTTTTTAAAAACAATTATTATTTAAATGAATAAAACCTAAAAACAAAACAATAAATTAAGGGGTGAGGGGTATTTTAGTCTTTTTAAGTGGGCCGAGGACCAACATTGAAACAAATGGTAATGCACAAGGACTAAATCCGTAATTAATGAAGCCTAAGGACCAAATGTGCAATTTTGTGTAAACCACAGGGACCAAAAATGTAATTAACTCTTTTTTCCCTTAAAGTAGTTTCACGTCCTACAATTCAATTTATCTTCCTAAGGGGGTGTTTAGTTCATTCTTTGATTTAGGGGGATTGGGATTTTAGAAGGGGAATTGCATTTCATGGCAGATCATTTAGTGGGATTTTGAATCTCATACCTTTGTTTGTTTCACCACTAAACACCACCAACCCACCATCCAAGACCACCGATTAGGTTTTCAGTCAGAGCCGGCGACGGCGACCAACCGCACCACCAACCACCGCACCACCAACCAACCGCACCACCGGCGACGAACAGAGAAACGACGACTAGGGTTTTCTTCCCAAACTTGCGACGGCGACGAACAGAGAAACGACGGCGACGTCAAACATGTGACGGCTAGGGTTTTCTCGAAGTCGGGTTTCAGCAAATGGGATGAAGAAGAAGCGGCGGCTAGGGTTTTCTGTGACAGACGAAGACGAAGGCAAATGGGCGGCGGCGGATCTAGGGTTTTCTGTGACAGACAGATGAAGCGACGGCTAGGGTTTTCAGCAAACGTCGCCCTTCTCTGCGACGGCGGATCTAGGGTTTCTATCACCAAGAAGATCTAGGGTTTCGTTGGTGAAGACCAGAGAAGGAGATGGCGAAGGTCGCCAGAGAAGGAGATGAAGACGATTCGCAGGAAAAGGAGACAAAGACGAGTCGCCGGAGAAGGAGACGAAGACGAGTTGCCAGAATGTTAGCCGGAGGGGTTGCCGAGCAAATCCGCATGTGTGGGATTTCCAAATACCAGGGGGGGTGGGAGGATGTCTAAATCCCCCATTCATAGGATTTTAAGGATTCCCATCATTTTGATTCCTCCATCACAATTGCAAAACAAACACATCATTTGGGGGGATTTGAATTCTCATTCCCTTGAAATCCCTCCAAAAGAATGAAACAAACACCCCCTAAAAGTCTACTTTAATTTGTCTTCGGTTGAAATATTACTTAACACTAAATAGGTCTACTTGACCCTTTAGAGGAGATCGATAGATCAAATTTTGGGGCCATTTAGCCCACATATATCACAATCAAAGGCTCACACCCCGAGGGAACATCAATAGGGAAAATCTCCTAAAAGTATGCGTTATAAGATAGAATGAAATGGTTATGCACAATATTTAAAAAGAGCTTTCGCACTTCTAATTTTACAAACATTTTAAATAAGATGTATATTTGTCATTTTATCACTTAATTTAGTATTTGTAGGTGAAGAAACACATCATAAGTGTTTTTAGTTATACATCATTTTTCCAATTATTTTTTATCTTCGTGACATGTATGAATCATGTTTAGGGCATCGTGGTTATTGTAATGGGTGGTTTAAAACAATTTATGTAATGGGTGGTTTAAAAAAAGATTGGGTTCGGGTTTTTTTACCAGGTAAAACATTAAAAATATTAATTGTTTATATTGAACCTTTTCAGGTGATCTATTTTCTAATATATTAGAGTGATTTTAGCATATTATAATTATTATGATAGAAAACCTTCGCACCACTCTTTGTTGAATCTCTTATCTCCATCTCTAGACAACTCGAATAAGATGGTTTTTGATAGAACGAATAAAAGAGAAATCAAATTCTGATACGAAATGATTGTCCTTCGATTATTCTTTTTGTGTGAGTGTTGGAAACTTGCAACACCAATAATACATCTCCTACTACCGGTGGAGTAATTCGCGAGGTTTTATAAATCCATTAGTAAGATATACGATAGTGATATATATATATATATATATATATATATATATATATATATATATATATATATATATATATATATAGGAGAGATCTAGGGAGAACACTCCTTAAATAGAGAACGGTAAGAACAATTCTCGTCCAATCAATTAATCGAATAAAAAAGGGTATAATAGGAACTTTGTAACAATTTCAATTTGTATTTACTTCCTAAAAAACATTCCTTAATTAACTTTTATTTATCTATTTGATTTTCAAATCTACATATTTTTCACATGAATGACTATTTTATAAAAAAAAAATTATACCATTGGAATTGTTTTTGAATTCTCTTTAATTTGATATCAGTCTTGATACATTTCTTTAAAAATCAAAGATGCAAGATGCAACTTAGTGCATCTACATCTAGTCATCTACCATAAAAGAGCACATGCATCTACCATAAAAGATGCAAATTGTAGAAATTTAAACAAAAATGTAGAAGCAAATAAAAAGATTTTGATACAATCAACATCTTAAAAGTTATAACCATAAAATAGATGCAAATCGAGAAATTCAAAGACTATATAATCAGATTTAGTCAACCTTAACTCGGATGCATGTGACCATATCATGTCATAAATTAAAATCGAATATTTTAAACACATACAAACCAATTTAAACCTCCATTTCAGCTTAGATAAATATGCAACTTGAGTTGATGTTACACTTCAAGTTTCAATCACAAATAAAAGTAAAAAGAATCGCACATTTCTATCAATATCTGAAGAAGTTTTTGAAATAACTCTATTATTTCAATAAATAAAACACATGCAAGATCAATAAAACAAACCAACCAAAATAGCATTAGAATATTACTAGGATGAGGTGAATGTTTGGGAGATTCAAAGTCTACACACAAGACAAAATAAATTTATCATCAATCATATAAACAAACCAAATTCAAGTTCAAAACTTCACATAAGAACCTACTGGACCTTGAAGATTTAAAACTTCACACAATACAAAGCTAAGACACGAATCATTCTTCCCTCTTTGAATCCGAGCATTGAGATATTGCTTTTAGCCGCCAACAAAAATCACATCGACTCTTGCAACCTGATGCAGTCAAAGGAATTGAGGATAGAGCAAAACCGAGATGGAAGTTTTGAGTGTGGTTTACATGGCGAACAACATAGTTGTGGTCGGTGGGGGAAGAAATGAAAGCGAGTTGCATTGGCGACGGGAAGGAAAGGAGAAGGCGAGTGAGGGAAAGGAACGATAGTTGTAAATGTGTTCGGTTAGGGCGGTGTCGTGCAAGTGTGAAGGCGGATGTAAAGATCGTCGGAGGTTGCAGGCGCGACTGCAGTAACGGGCGTCATGGGAAGTTATATGTGCTGCGGTAGGAGTCGTCGGAGGGCCCTCGTTCAAGGAAAATGGGCACGGGAAAAGGGAGCGGGTTGACTACGAACTAAAGGCAATTTTGATTTGGTCGCCGTCGGTTTGGGCTATGGTGCGCTCTGCAACTCTTCAGGGTCTAAGAAATTAAGAAAATGGGAGATATATAAAATAAACAGGAAAGTGAGAATGGAGTGTGCTTGATTTGGACGTGAGTTAATGCTAATAGGGAGAGAAATTTGTTTAGGTCTAAAATACCCTTTTCATCTATTCTTCTAATTTAAAAAAATGAAAATTCAATAGATTAATAAGAGCCCTTGATTAAGTGGATCTAAGGGTCATAAATTGTTCCTACTATTCTTAGGTTAAGAGATGTTCTCATTTGATCTTACCTCTATATATATATATATATTGAATATTTTTTCTATACTATGTTTTTTAGGGTTATATATATATATATTGGATATTCTTTCTATACTATGTTTTTTATCTAAAAAATCGCAAACTTTGATAATTTATCAGTCATTTTAGTTGAACATGCATCATCTACTAAATCAAAAGAAGCTCAAAAAACTTTTTAACTAGAAGAACACGTCATAAACACCTTCTAAATCTAAAAAAATAAAAAAAATATAGAAATTAACCACAATAATATGTTAAAATAATCAAAAGCTTATTTTACATAGTAAGAAGATACTCATATATATATATATATATATATATATAATCAAGATCAAATAAAAAGAGAATTAAGGTAAAAAATATAAGCATGAAATATGGTGTTGACACGTGTCCTTTTAATTTAAAAAATTAAAAAGGGTAAAGTGGGTAGTTTAAATAAATATTAAATTCTCTATCCTACCCCACTAACCCACGTCATAGTATAAGCAACCCTAATCATACTATCGTATAAGCAACCTGCAACCCTTTTCGATGCCTGCGCCGCTTGCATCCTCTCGACAGCAGAAGATCGACGACGCCTACCTACAGCGTCACGCCGCCTGTGCACCACGTATCTCCAGCGCTATCGCTGCCTGTGCGCCGCTCACGATGCCCTCACGAAACAGAAACCCTAAATGTGTTGTACGACGTCGATTTTGTGAGGCGCTGCTCTCCGCCGTCGCTTTTGTAAGCGCCGCCGTGTAGACCATATCGATACCTCCCGTATGCCATCCACTGCCGTCGCCGTTCGCAAAAGATCCTTTCACCTCTCGCCGTTTGAACAATTTTTTTCGCCTGTCACCGCAAGCCGTTCGTATTTTGCCGGTATCACTTCGCCGTTCGGAACCTTTTGCGATGCACAGTGACCGATTGTTCCAAGATCCAGAGATGCACAATCGATTAATGGAGAAGGATCAATACCCAAGTTCTTTCTTCATAGGAAATCTGTTCGAACATCAGGGGTCCCGAGCATCGATGCATCAGATTCTGTAAAGCAGCCCTCCGTTAGTGGTTCTTCAAGGTTTGCGGTTATTTTGGTGCAACTGCATTATGTTCATCAGTTGTTTTTTGTTGTATTTGTGTTAATCAGTTTTTCCATAATCAACGATTTTGTATCCGTCGATGTTGTATCAGGTATCCCTATATCTTTGCATCATTCGATGATTATTGTGCATCTTTTGTTTGATCTTTTTCATTAGTCGATGTAATCAGATGTATTTGTGCACCAAATTTTAGTGGGATTTTGAATTTTGACATTGTTGTATTGGATGAATGATGATCAAAATTCAGATGGTGAATGTAAGAAAATGGTTTATCTTTCTTTGTGATTGTGTTCATCAGATGTTTATTGTTCTTTGTGAATCTGGTGATGCACAATTTCTAACAGGTCGATGTGGGGAAACGTATTTTTAAATTTGCCCCTAAATATCAGGAAACTGTTTTTTTAAATGGTCGATTATGCCCTTTTGTGAATTTTTTTATAATTAATAGAAAAATAAAAAAGCCATTTTTTAGGGACAGATGGATGGCTGAGATTTCTTCTTATTTTTTGTACCCTAAAATTCTTTTTACAATATCCCTACCATATATATATATATATATATATATATATATATATATATACACACACTAGCATTGGCGATGACAATAGTTTGTGTTTAACAATATGTTTGATTTAAAAAGTAGAGTATGGTATGTGTGAAATACGGTGTTAGTCAATCTATCCATGTTTTTTTCTTCTTTATCTAATTTCTTTTCTTTTTTTACAATCAACCATTTTATTATTTGTTAAAATAGTTTTTGAATTACAATTAAATAATATTATCATTAAATAATTAGAAAAAAATACTATAGCCTTAAAAATTTATTGATGTAATTAACTTAGCCAAAATTAGATAAATTAAATAGTCATTGTGATGTTTAATGATTTATTAAAGTAGTATTTGCCTTAAATTAGTAGAGGTATTTAAGGGATGATTGATTGAGCTATTGCTTTAAGTGTTTGTATCTTAAGCATACAAACTTATACTACTTAAAATTAAGTAGTCTTAAAAATTTTAAAAGAGAGAAAGTTAAATGCTTTATAATGTAGTGTGTGTGTGTGTATATATATATATATATATAATTGTCATGATAAAGGATAATCACTATTTAAATAACATAATTTCCCCTTTATTTCATGGGTTTAGTTTCATAAAGTGTATTGAACTTGTCACTTTTTGCTATTGTGTATACCCCACTTACAAAACTACCATCTAGTGTATCCAACTTTCCAAAAACTACCATTTGATGTATCCAACCTAGTATATCAAGTCACCCGCCGATGTGGAGCCGGTTTTGATGACATGATGCGTAACTTGGATGGTGACATGTTATTTTTTGTTTTAAAATAACTGAAAATAATAATAATATCATCACCGATCGAAGGTTTTGAAACGCTATCTGCTTCATCATCGACGAAGCACCATCGCTTGTTCTTCATCTTCGAATTCATCAAAGTCCATCTTCATCTGCTTCGCCATCGTCACCATGGCAGCCATCATTGCCAGCGCCTCCATCTTCATCTTCAACTTCATCCAAGTCCATCTTCATCTACGACAATATTTTAGGGTTCTCCGGCGAATGTTCTTCAACGCTTTGTGGCTTCTCCGCCAACTTGCTCAAGTAATCGATTGTTTTTCATCCACTTCCAAGTATGTTTCGAGTTAGGGTTTCGTCAATTATTCGCCACCATCGCCAATAATCGAGTTAGGGTTTCGGCGATTTAGGGTTCGATTTGGGTTTGATTGCGATTAGGTTCTTCTTCAGATTGCGATTAGGTTCTTCAGCAGATCTAGGGTTCCCTTTAGGGTTCGATATGTGCTTCTTTGTATGTTTGATTTCGATTTCATCTTCTACTTCTTTTTTATTATCAGATCAAGGGTTCATCATGTTCCAGATCTGTTGTTCATACGATGGATGTTGTTTACGTTTATATTTGGGGATTTCATCCATTTGATTACTAGATATGTTGTTTGCCCATATCTGTTTCTTAAAATTCTTTTGTTGATTGAATATTTGTATATGTTTCGATTTTGATTCACTAATGAGTTCCGGATCTGTAATTGCTTCTTTGTTCTTCACAGATCGATTCCAAATGTTTGAAACAATAAATGTTCCATATGAACGTTGTGCCAGATTTGTTCTTCATGAATGTTCCACATGAATGTTCTTCATAATTTGATGTTTCATTTTTTTAAATATATCTGATGTGGCAACTCACATGATGACATGGCATGAAAAAAATTTAAAAAATAGAAAAATGACTGGTTACTTAATGAAGAGGTAACCAAATACATCAAATGGTAGTTTTAGGAAAGTTGAGTATACAAAATGGTAATTTTGTAAGTTGGTTATACACAATAGCAAAAAGTGACAAGTTCAATACACTTTCGGAAAATAAACCCTTATTTCATTTCAAAGCTTGTCACTTTTATACAATGTTCCCAAGTTTAACGAAATGAAAGAAAATGATAAGAAAGAAAACGAATAAAAGAAAAAAAGATGGGAAAGAAATACGTTTTTTCATTGTGTTTTTTATTTTTTGTTTCAAGAACTTTCAAACAAACTATAAAAAAGAAAATCAGGACAAAAAAAGGATTGGAAAAAGTTTCATTTCAAAATATTTCCTTAACATGAGGAGGCTATCAAAAGTCATTTTGAAAGGGATATAACAAATATTTGTTATGCATAATAAAAAAAGTATCCATGTAGTCAATAATGCTTTAAAATATACGAATGATAATAATAACTCACAAGTTTGTAAAGACAGAAATATCATTATTGTTGTGTATGACAAAGTTTTGTGATATACACTCCCATTTTGAAGGGAATGTTTATAAGAAAACTAATAACACAAATTCAAATAATAAAAGATGAAAGGATTTTGCTACACTCACAACACTCAACTTCTTCTAGCCTCAGCGACCGTCTCGACTAATTGAAAGGTCAATACCTCCGGTTTTGTAGTTGCATATATCTTCGACGCCTCTAATTGAAAGCTCTATTTTTTTAACTTAATTCTAGTGCCTCGTGTTCAATGATTTTTTGTTCGATTCTAGGTACATTTTCAAACAATCTAGGGTTTTACTTTGTGCTTTTTGACCGAATGCTGGACATCACTGAGTTTGAATAATTAGGCAGGAATTATGTGCTATTGTATATTATGGGTGTAATTTGTGAACTTGTACAACTAAATTAGGATGGAAATACGTGTTGTGGGTGTATTTGTGGTTTGTATTTGGTGACTTCATAGTTATTTCTTAATGCATTGATCAATGGCTATGTTATTTTCATTACAAAATGCAAAAAATAGTTCACTAGACTATACATATATTTTGAAATTGGTATCAAGTAACTTTTAGTTATTTTAGAGCATGATAATACTCATTCAAGTTGCTTATTAATATCAACGATTCATGAACTAATGATATGTGAAATGTTGAAAAAATAAATCGAGAAATGGGTATAAAGAATGGTGAATAGACAAAAAGGTGTACTTGGGGCTTGTTCTTTGTTTTTCTTACAATAAGTAGTTATTTGCTAGAAATGTATATGGACCGACAAACGTTTTAATACAAGATTGATTAGAATCATATTAAGAGGTGTGATTGTGCGAAGATCTTATTCTCGGTTATCTTAATCATATATTTGAAGAATTGATTTATAGAATTGCTTAGCGCATCTCCAATGGTAATTGAATAGGGGTTGTATGAAGGTGGTACACGAGTCAGTGGTATGGAATGTGAGATGAGTTAAATGAATAAGAATTTGTATGATCATTGAATGGTTATATGGAGATTGATTGGACTTCATTCTTATTTATTAAATTATTTTATAGAAAGCAATAAACAAATTTATAAACAAATAGTTTTAATACAAAAACAATTTTACTTTTGTATTTTTATTTAATATAGTATTTTTTTGAAGCTTTTAAAATACTTTTTTTTTAAAATTATATATAATATTGAAATCTTATAAATGATTTTAATAAATTATGAAGGTTAAAAGATTAAATTATATAAATAATAAAACAATGACATGTCTGAGTTGTGTGGATTAGAGAATGGAGATTTAAGCCTTGTTTGTTCTTTTTAGTAAGACCTTATTAAACATATATACATTTGCCAGTACTTCTTTGTCGTTTTGAATTGATTTGATGCCGTTTCATTCACTGTTCATACATGAGAAATTATAGGGTGCAATTCATTTCTATAAGCAATTGCTACATCCCTTTCTCCTTATTGGACCTCCTTTTATAAAAGGAGGCTTCCAGAATAAGTTTTAAAATTATAATAGTTCTTCCTTTTCTTTCTACGTGGCATCTTCCTTAATATGTCTCCACACTATTTGTCATTCTTTTTTCATCTTTCCCCTGTAGCACGTATGGTTTTTTCCCAAACTTTGTCTTCTACGCACTCTATCACTACTGCTTGCAGATTTAATTGTACAACCTCTTTCTTTTTTCCTACTTTCTCCTCATAATATCTGGTATTTTTTATTTTGCAGGTTGAAATCACAACTGTATCAACTTCCTTTTACATCTTTCTTTCCATATTTAATATTACAGGTTCTTTCTTTCTTCTTTTTTTTCCCTAATACTTTGCAAGTTGAAATTAGAGCCCTAATACTTTATTTTAGGATGCTGTAGTGCTTTGTTTATTTTTTTGAGCTCTTATTTGCTTCTTTGGTGTTTTTTTTTAATTCGATTACAGCTGAAACTTCGACAAATTTATCTTTACTTAAAAAAACATAACTTACTACACATGTTTATCGCCAGTAAATATAAAGCATCATAGTTTCATTACCAATTATAGTGTATAAGTTTGGTGATAGTTTAAATAAGGGGTCAGGCTATTCCCACCGAGGAGATTACTTATATCACGCCTTTTTCGCACTTACCAAATACGAATTACACTTTTCTACCTTCACGTTTCATCTTCTTCATCAGACTCTACCTTACGTGGGTTTGTTTTGAGAGACGTGGAGATCAAGAGAATAAATGTAGAAGATGAAACGAGAAGGTAGAGTCTGATGAAGAAGATGATAGAATAAATTGGGTTCCTCACAAGTAATAATGCATGGAGTACAACTTCTGTAACTTTAATAGTTAAAAACAATACTGAAAAGTTGTAACTTGCGTCAGAGAATAGCTGTCAACTGCAATTTAATTTAGAAAAGTGTAATTCGTATTTGGTAAGTGCGAAAAAGGTATGGTATAAGTAATCTCATCAATGAGGATAGCCTCACCCTTTAAATAAACCATCAACTCAGACTCGAGAAATAGGAATTACGGGCAGGTCAACGCTTTTAACAACCAAGTAGTACTTAATTGTAAAATGAGTTACAAGCGAGGAAAACAAACATATGATGCCACATCTACAATACCTTACAACCAATCACTTGATGACCAAGAAATTGGCGGAAATTATACATCCATGAGACAAAACAGGAAAAGGAGAATGATGTGTAATACTCCTGTTCAAATTTCTGACGTAACTACTATTTGTGAGAGCACGTTCGAACAAAAGGATTTTTGTAAGTCACCTACTCCTACTTAGTCTCCTGCTATTTATGAAGACCACATGCTTGCCTCTGATATATATTTGACAACGCGTTCAATTAAATCTACCTTCTCGCAAACAGTGACAGGTTGCACATTCCTTCTCCAGAATCGCGTTTTGATAAAGCAACAGAACGTGTTCGCCCAAACGTCACCCACTCAACTGAATACTTGGATAATGAAACATTACCTTCTGCTATTCAATTCCCTATACAAGGTGCAAGTAAATTTCTAGCATCTATTTCTCTAAATTATTAACTGTTTCTGCATAATTGCACTAACATTTATTAACTTTATTATTGCAGCTACGAGACAAGAATTTAATAATGTTAGAATGTCAGCTTTGGATAAGGGATCTCTTTTTCCTCATGATAAAAAAACAAAGGGAATTTAATTGTTCATAGTCATATAAACAACAAAGAACAGACTTATTTCAACAATTTCCTTTCCCAAAGTCAGATCCAAACGAGTGAGTTGACATGTTTGTCTGATACCAACACAAGTAAATTGCTTTACTCTTGGATTACATTTAAATCATATATCTAAATTTATTACATCTTGCTTTTAGGTACCGACCAACATGAGGCAGACCCTTCTTGCAAACATAGGGGCTTTTCAGATGATGTACAAACATACAATGGAATTAAAGGTCACGTTGACGTAGAAAGTAAGCCCATATTCGTACCAATTTTTTTATGTAATTGTTTACAAAGTTTTTCCTGGTCTACATATTATATTCATATCTACCTTATGGAGGCATGCTTTTCGTTGGCTACAGGTGTATCTTCTTTGTACATTGATCTAGGTAATTGTGATCGGATATGTAAATATTGTAACGCCATTTTCTGGTACGAAGAACGGGTAAAATCATGCTCAACAATTCAACATGCTAGATACAATCGTTGTTGTGCCGGAGGCAATGTTGTGTTACCAGCAGAATCAGAACCACCTACTTACATCAAAAAGTTATATAGAAACAAACATTTCTTAGAAAATGTGCGGGCATATAATCAAATGTTTAGCATGACCTCCTTTGGTGCTCATGTTGACGAATCAATTAACTGTGGAAGAGGTCCTTATGTCTTTAAAATTTCTGGTCAAATTTATCATTGGATTGGAACGTTGTGTCCTACAGATGGAGATCCGCCACGATTCCTACAACTATATATATATATATGATACAAAAAACGAGGTCACTAATAGAATGCGTCACTTCGGTGGAGAAGGTTCTGGTAGTTTGAGCCCCGAAATTGTAAAACAACTCATTGACTTCTTTGATGAACATAATGAATTAATTAGGTTGTTTAGGATAGCTAGGGACAAGTGTGAGGAAAATGAGGTACCAGATTTTAAGATCAGATTATATAGTATGGTTGGAAATCGACGGTATGATATACCAACTTGTGAGACACTTGGTGCTATAGTTTTTGAAGGTGGCCGAGAGAGTGATACAGATTTTGATGTTATTATTGACCCAAAAAAGGGGATCCCTCGAAGAATTAACAAGTTACATCCTTCCTATATGTCACTCCAGTTCCCATTGATTTTTATCTATGGGCAACCAGGTTTTCATCCAGCCTTAAAATTAGTCCGTTTAGATCATAAGCAGTCGAGGAGAAGCGACAGACTAACTATGAATATGTACTATGCATATCAATTGTATGATCGATTCAACATATATGGTTTGATACCTAGAGCAGCAATATGTTGTTACCGCTTACTGTAGTATAGAACTAAATAGAATAGACTATATAAGAAAAAAACAGAATGATATAAGAAACGCATACCTTTCAGGATTATATGATGCTATTACCAGAGGCGATCAAGATGGGAGTGACGTTGGAAGTAGAATCATTTTGCCCACTTCTTTTACTGGAAGTCCACGATACATGTACAGTCATTATTTAGATGCTTTGGCTATATGTCGTGTCCATGGAAACCCTCAATTTTTTATTACATTCACATGCAATGTTAAGTGGCCCGAGATTAGGAGGTATATGAATAGATTTCCTGAACTAACACCAGCAGATAGAGCTGACATAGTAGATCGAGTTTTCCACATGAAAGTTGAACAATTGGTTAGGCTGTTAAAAGAGAAGAAGATCTTCGGCCAAGTGACAACAGGTAACACGATTTCCTGGTATCTTATATATTATATGATCTTGGTTAACCTAGAAACTACCCATTAAAGAGAGTATAAAAAGTATATAATTTATATGCACGTAACATTATCGAAGCACCAAAAAAGCTATGTAATAGTAGTTAGCATTAGATTAACTTATTCGTTAAAGGTTTAAACTATCATTTACCAATGTCACCCAGTTTTTTACTTCCTATATTTATGGACTTCTTAATATCAAGATGATGTTGTATTGTATGATAATAATTTCACTTAAAATTTGATATTAAGTTGAAATGTTTACAGTACGTTCTCTTTTAACATAAATATATTCATTATGCCTCATGATTTAAAGCATAAATTTAAAAAGAATATATGCTTATCATCCTTACATCTTATTTATATGTTTTGATTCCTTTTTATTCAAATATTAGTACATCAGTAACACACTTTCGGTATATTTTCCAGTTCTATACACGATCGAATTTCAAAAGCGAGGTCTTCCGCATTGTCATACACTCCTCTGGGTTACACCTACAAATAGAATTCGTGTTGCTGAAGATGTTGACCAGTACATTTATGCAGAGTTACCTGATCAAACCGTTGATCCACAAGGATACAAAGTTGTTTCTGAGATGATGATGCATGGCCCATGTGGATTGGCTAATACGGATGCGGTTTGTACGCATGATGGACTGTGTAACAAAAACTTTCCAAAGAAGTACAATGAAAAAAGTTTTTTTTGACAAAGATGGTTATATACAATTATACACTATCAAAGAAGAAATACAGGAATCTATACAACGAAACGAGATATAAAGCTAGATAACAACTATGTTGTTCCCTACAACAGGTACTTATGCCTAACTTTTCATGCTCACATTAATGTTGAATATTGTGGTTGGAGTATGTTGATCAAGTATCTATTTAAGTACATTTCAAAGGGGACAGACCGTGTTTTGGCACATGTTACTAAACCAATCAACGACACCGTTACCAAAATTGATGAGATCCAAAGGTTTATTGATGCACGTTACATCTGCCCACATGAGCCAGCGGTGCAAATTATGGCTGTTCATTTAGAGCACATGCAGCAAATAAATTTTAGAGCTACCCAACCATTACAGGCAATTGTCAACGACTCTGATAGAAAAAGGACTACATTAACGGAATGGTTACAGTTTAATACAGACTGCTCAGAGGGTCATCACTTGACATATCTCAATTTCCCATCAGAATTTGTATGGTATCAAAGTGAAAAAAAAAAATAGAAATGTAGGGCGAACAAAAATAAACCTACGATAGGTCGACTGACATATATACATCCAACCTCAGGGGAAGTGTTCTATTTGAGAATGTTACTATCACACCAAAAAAGCTGCAAGTCCTTTGAAAGTATTCGAAAGGTGGGTAACAGAACTTTTCTTACATATCGAGCTGCATGTGAGGCTTTAGGTTTAATTGGTGACGATAGAGAATGGACCTCAGCTCTACTAGAAGCTTCTCTTTCATGTACTTCAGCTGAGTTACGGGCACCTTTTGCTCACATTTTAGTTTTATGTGAAGTGGCTGATCCACTTACCCTTTGGAAAACAAATTGGAAACACATGGCAGATGATCTTCCTAGAAAAATGTCTACAACTCTTAATATTCAACTACATGTTAATGATCCCGAGTTAGAAGGTTATGTGCTTTATGAATTGGAGGCGATCCTGAATTCTTGCTACAAATCTGTTCAGGATTTTGGTTTGCCGTCACCTCCGTCACATTTGTTAGATGACCTAAGAAATAGATTACTTATGGAAGAAAGAAATTATGACCGAGATACGTTAACGAAAGAAGGAGATGTACTAGTATCAAAGCTAAACGAGGAGCAACGAAAAATATATGACCTCATAATAAATGCTTCTACAAACAATGAACAAGAATTGCTATTTGTATACGGTCATGGAGGAACCGGAAAAACTTTTCTTTGGAAAGCAATAATCAATACATTACGTTCTGTAGGCAAAATTGTCTTGGCAGTCGCATCTTCTGGTATTGCCTCTTTGCTTCTCCCATCAGGCCGAACATCACATTCACGATTTAAACTACCAATTGATTTAAAAGATGAATCGATGTGCAAAATCAAAAAGAGAACGCATATTGCAGATTTATTGGCTCAATCTGATCTTATTGTTTGGGACGAGGCTCCAATGAATGATAGACGATGCTTTGAAACTATCGATAGAACTCTTAGAGATATTCTTGATGCTCCATCAACTCTGTTTGGAGGGAAATCAATTATGTTGGGTGGAGATTTTAGACATACTCTTCCTGTTAGAAAAGGGGCTTCAAAAATGGAGATAATATCTGCTTCAATTACCAACTCCTATTTATGGCCGCACCTCAAAATCTGTATACTTAGAGAAAATATGAGATTGTTACGCAGAGACCTCAACGAACATGACAAGAAGATGACATCTACTTTCTCTTCATGGCTTCTTGATATAGGAGATGGAAATATTGGTGAACCAGATCAAATGGATACAGAAAATGAATCATGGATTAACATCCCAGAAATTTTTTGCATTAAAGATGATGAAAATGGAATCTCATAATTAATCAGATTCATTTATGATGAGCTAACACTACATAGGCCAACTGCCGAACAATTACAACAAAAAGTAATAGTTTGCCCAAAAAATGAAACAGCTGACCTCATAAACTTACAGGTATTGAAGATGTTGCAAGGCCAAACTACAACTTATACGAGTTCAGATGAAGCAACTCCTTATGGAAATGATGGAGGAGAAACAGAAATGTTATATCCTGTTGAGTATCTGATCACACTGAATTTTCCAGGTTTGCCACCACATCAACTTGAGCTTAAAATTGGTGCACCTATCATGCTTCTTAGAAACATAAACTTAGTTGGAGGATTATGTAATGGCACAAGAATGATAGTGACACAGTTACTGACTAAAATAATCGAGGCCCAAATTATCACAGGGACAAGAATTGGTGAAAAAATATATATTACAAGAATTAATGTAATCTATAGAGATCAAAACCTACCTTTTATTTTTAAAAGAAGACAATTTCCAATAAAACTTTGTTATGCTATGACTATAAACAAGAGCCAAGGACAATCTTTAAATAAAATAGGAATATACTTGCCTGAGCCAATATTTGGACATGGACAATTATATGTCGCGCTATCTAGAGCAACAACACCGTATGGATTAAAAATATTAATCAAAAAACAAGAAAACCAACCACAAAATGCTACCAAAAATATTGTTTACAGAGATTTCTTAAGAAAAATCAAAAGTACACAGGTGCTACTTTTTTTTCTAAAAATGTATAGACTTGATATTGCTCATCATCTTTATATATATTATATTGCCAGTGTACTAATTCAAGTTTGTTGATGGTCTTACCAGCATGACCCCAACCAAGTGGCTGAGCAGAGACGTGTATAACCTACACTTTTGGTTTGTAAATTACTTACATGTCAAGAGTCTTTCATGTATCATGCTTATGTACATATATAATCTGCAGTTTTAATCATATAAAATTCTTTAACATTTCTACAAAACGTGTTTATTTTTTCTGTTCGTTTATCTTGAAGCCAATATCCGCAGCGAAGCGCAAGCTACAATACTCGTTAGGGTGCTGCTATGCACACGGATTCCGTGTCAGCAGTAAAAGTAATTTCGCATTTGGCAAATGCGAAATACACTTTTCTGACATCATTTCGCACTTGGGAAACACGATAATATAGCCACGTAGGCCTATTTCGCACTTGGGAAGTGCGAAAAAGGCTTTTTATTCACATCAATCATTTGCAGCTATTTGCCAATCATTCACACCAATTTCGCATATACGAAACACGAAATGAGTGAACTTACTGGGCTTCCGAATTGGGCTGAGTATTTCCTAAAATTCAAACTTGGGCTTCGCATATACAAAACACGAAATGAGTGAAGTTACTGGGCTTCCGAATTGGGCTGGGTATTTCCTAAAATTCAAACTTGGGCCGGATATTTAGCATGTGTGAATATTAAAAGGTTGGGCTGAATATTTAACAGTGAAGGTTGGGCTGGATATTTAACAATTCGGAACCCGTGTAAGACCCAACCGAATCAAGGAAAAAACTTTGGGCTGGATATTTAACATATTTATTTTAACTTTTTATTTAATTTTTTAGATATGGCTTTATTTGTTATTGTTTATGTATGTTTATTTACTATTTATGGTCCATAATAGATTTTCATTGTTTTTCATTGATAAATATATGATGTAACACAGATTTCTTAAATACGAAATTGATAGTTGAATAAATACATCATAAATCGTAGTAGAAATTAAAACACAACAAGTCTTCATGGTGTATTTTATCCTTGAATCTTCTCAGTTATTCTTAAATAACTATTTTTTTTAATAACTTCTTTGTCAGCATCCAACCCTCGATACCTCTTTTTTTAGGAGGCAATTTGAGCGTCTTTTGTAGAATACACTCATCACAGACCCAAAACATTGGTACTTCAATCATTATACCTTTCATGCAGTACCTGAAAGAAGCGTGGTAATTAAAAGCTTGTATAAGTGACTAAACGTAACATAGATATCTTACAAATGTTCACGTGTATTTTTGCACTTCCAACAAGTTATTATGGCGTCTTCATCGCCTATATCACCGCACACTTCACAAGGTTTTTCATAAGAGAACACAACTATATTTTCATTTAAATTTGACATTTCAAAAAAAAATTAACAACTATTCAGTTAATTTAAATATATTGCCCGAGATTTATCGTGTTTTTATCATATTTAAAGTATATATTTCGCAGTTACCAAATGCGAAATATATTTCTTTCAAAATTTCAACTTTAAACGAGGGTTGATTTGACACCTCTTTGTATTTCGCATTTACCAAATGCGAAATACATTTCTTTTAAAAATTACAACTTTAAACGTATTAATGTGATTTGACAACTCTGTATTTCGCATTTACCAAATGCGAAATACGCAGTTGTCAAATCAAACCAATAACATTTGAATACTATTAATATATACGATTCTCCTTAAACAAACACAACATCAACCAATCTTCACTATAAATTTATCCACGTCAGCGATCCGCATTATTAATACCAACGACCCAGATTATTTTTTAAAAGTAAATTCTTATATTTGACTTATCTCTGATGATTAATCATTTTTTTGTTTATTAAATATTTCATTAATGTTTATTACATTACAAAAAGTAATTAATATATATAAAAATTATAATAATACAAGGAACTAATTCTTTATATATATTATATAATTAAATTTATTATAACTAATTATAAGAAAGTAATTAATGACAACTAAACATCAAAATATTCAAAAATAAAAACGAGCATGACAATTACACAATTGTAAATTTGATATTTGATAAGCAATTAATTCGTTGATACATACAAATAAAAAAAAATACAAATCTACAAGGATATTGATTCAGTATCGCTAATGTAACTTGAAGTGTAACCGGAATTTAGTGCCTCCAGTTCGGCTTCTATATCAAAATAGGAAAAATACACATCTACACTCCCAAGTCTACTTGCAAGGCAAATCAGTGATTGAAAATCAGATTCAGAAATCATGAACCTCCGGTCGGTTATGTCGTACGGGGCGCAGTATAATAAGTCGGCAAATGCGTGAAATCTCCAATGCATGAACGTAAAAAAATCAGACATGCTCCAGCCAGTAATCTCGAGATCGACAAGCGTGTATCTCTCGCCACCACAGTAGTGTGGGAACGGATACACTTCTATTTCTCCTCTGTAGTAACAGTTTACGGTGATGAAAGACGGACGAGCCATAATATAAAAAATATGAAAGAAAATTTGTATAAGAGATGAAATCAAGATGGATGAAAATTTTGTATAAGAGATGAAATGAAGATGGAGGAGAATTTTGTAAGAATTGAAATGAGTGAAAATCACCGCCTGGTTTTAAATTGTAGAAATAGCGAACACCCTCGGTGTATCCTAGCTGTTTCATAACATCTTTTTCTAGCATATCCTTCGTGAAATCCTCTGCACGTACACAATCAATATAGTTTACAACACCACCTTCATATTTCCTTCCAGGTACATCTGTGAAAAACCCTCCATGGTGTAGATTGATGGTGATAAGATCATCAAACTCATCTGTGTAAAAAAAAAACTGTAATGTACGTCTAATATTGATGGCGAAAATTTCATCAAACTAAATTTCGAACATAATTAAATTACCGTAGTAATCACGATCGACATCTTCTTCGTCTGCAGGTCTGATGTACCAAAATGGACGAGTTGAGACTCGTGCATTAGGGTTGTGTAGATTAGGTTGGCCCACCACAATATTTGAATTGTCGGTCGATGTATATTGATTGTTGGAACTGCTTGAGGTATATTGATCAACCCACTGTTTGAAGGCACATGTTGGAATATTGGAATATTCTTGGAAGTCATTACCGCTGCAGTAGTAGTAACGTCTTCCGGTTTGTTCAGGTGAATTTGACACTTCGATTATTGCTTCATCTCCACAAAAGCACTTCACCATATTTGAATTGTCGGTCGATGTATTATGAGATTTGCATTGATCCATATTATGTTTGTTTGTTTGTTGCAATTGATTGTTGGAACTGCTTGAGGTATATTGATCAACCCACTGTTTGAAGGCACATGTTGGAATATTGGAAGATTCTTGGAAGTCATTACCGCTGCAACAGTAGTAACGCCTTCCCGTTTGTCCAGATGAATTTGACACTTCGCTTATTGCTTCATCTCCACAAAAGCACTTCACCATGTTTGTAGTAGTAAAATAACGGCATGTAATATGGTGTGGAGTACTGGAGCAGTAGTGAGTGATATGGTGTGGAATAAAACAATAAGGGTGTTGGTGTCTATATAGAGAGAGTAGTGTGTGATATAATGTGTAATAAAACAATAAGGGTGTTGGTGTCTATATATAGAGAGTAGTGTGTGATATAGTGTGGAGTAAAACAATAAGGATATTGGTGTTTATATATTGGTGTTTATGGCTTAGGGTTTATGGCATATGGTTTAGGGTTTAGGGTTTAGGGTTTATGGTTTAGGGTTTAGGGTTTAAGGTTTAGGGTAATCACTAAAAGTGTTCATTAGTGAATAAGGATATTGGTGTTTATATATTGGTGTTTATGGCTTAGGGTTTATGGTATATGGTTTATGACATAGGGTTTAGGGTTTAGGGTTTAGGGTTTAGGGTTTAAGGTTTAGGGTTTAGGGTTTACGGTTTAGGGTTTAGGGTTTAGGGTAATCACTAAAAGTGTTCATTAGTGAATAAGTAATGAATAACTAGTGTATGGGTTTTGTTTTT
This sequence comes from Pulicaria dysenterica, assembly GCA_947179395.2. Taxonomy (NCBI): domain Eukaryota; kingdom Viridiplantae; phylum Streptophyta; class Magnoliopsida; order Asterales; family Asteraceae; genus Pulicaria; species Pulicaria dysenterica. The sequence continues at coordinate 771,872 of OX359296.1, forward strand.
AACAACGAGGGTTTAGGGTTTAGGGTTTAGGGTAATCACTAAAAGTGTTCATTAGTGAATAAGTAATGAATAACTAGTGTATGGGTTTTGTTTTTAACAACGAGATTGTTCATTAGTTAAAAAAAATACAATAATTAAACAACAAACAAGTATAGTTATTGAATTAATTCATACAAAATATTAAAGATTGATACATAAACATTAATTGTACATTTAGAAATCAGGATCTAAGTCTTGGAAACCGGATGTCCTCCTAAGATTCAAGTAATCTTCGTATTCGTGTAACCTATCCATGTATGGGTCGATCCACGATGATGCGCACTCGTACCTATAATGAAACCAGTACTGCATAACTGGAGGAACAGGATACTCTACCGCTAAACCAACACTTACATAATGATTTCCATCTACGTATCCGATTGCAATAGCCTGATCAGTGGATCTTGTCGGAGGTGGTGTTCGCATTGGAAGAAATATTGAGGCGTGTTGACTGATCACATGTAACGTGCCATTGTATCTGTTGGCGATCAGTTTGCCTTCGTCTATATACAATCGTCTATCGTGGATTTTAAACAATTCAGAGCCCATTCATAATTTACCTCTTTTTCTTTTTTCATTAGTACAAAAGCTACAGAAAATGTCATATTAGTTGATGTGCAACCAACAATCTCAAGTAAAGGCAACCCATACTTATTTGTTTTATAAGTTGCATCAACTAACATGACATGTGGGAAAGCTCGCCACTTTTCCAAAGATGCCGGATGAGCAAAAAACAAGTCTTCTAGTTCATCTCCAGAAGCACTTGCATCTTTGTAAAATACAAATAGCCCTCGCACTGTAAAAAAGACAGAAGCACTTGCATCTTTGTTTTTCCACCGGTGTTCATCATTCTTATTTTTTGTCGGGTGTTATAAATAGTTTTTATGATAGAAATGTTTTCAGGATTTTCTTTTTTTATTGTAGATAAAATATCACGGGGTTTAAGATTTTTCGATGACAAGTCTTTAACTGTATTAAACTCATTGTCATTAAATCTTCTAAGATAAGCATGACCTTCTAGGTATTCCGTAGGATCATGGTTGTGTTGAAGATTTTTCACCCGAAACACCCATCTATCATTTGAAGATATATATTTTCCTTCGGCTTCAAATTTACAGTCGATTTTACGTGTACCGGTATTTCTCACGGTGCTTTCAGTCTTACAAATACCGCCACGATCACATGCGAATAAAGTATTACTATTTTTTTTATCTTCTTGTAACAATAGCGTATCCCTGGCGTCGGCCAACTCTTTTCACCCACTCTTTTAACTCATCACGAGTTTTAAAAACCTGTCAATAAATATAAAATACTTTCAATAAATATAATAAATATAAAATACTTTCAATTAGGTAAAGAAATAATATTGAAACAAATAAATTTGAAACAAATAATATTGAAAGAAATGATATTGAAATGTATAAAAAAAATTCAGAAAAGATTCAGAAAAGATTCTCAAACAAGAAATGACAACTCAATGAAAAGGTTCTCATGCATTTCGTCTAGTGTCCAGCATTTCGAGATAAGGTAATATATTAAAAAAAAAGAAGATATGAATAAACAAATGCATGAAGTGTTTTATTATATAACTTACCTTTCTATCTTCAAAAATATCATTTTCTGCTTCTTTATCATTACTTTCGTCAGAACGGTTTTGTAGTAGAAAAAAATCTATTGTAGACATCTTCGGATGTAACTTTGAAATGTAGTTTCAAATAGTTTATAACTCAGCAAGTTTCAAAGAAAACTGATTGTGGTGTTCAAGTTCTAACAACTCTGCAAGATGTTTTATATAGTTTATAACTTGGCAAATGTTTTAGAAATCAACATAAAAATCTACATATTAAATATATTTTTATCCAAATTTATGTAATTATTTAACATAAATTTATGACACTCGTTGAATATTTATTGTGTTTATTTCCATTCACGAAATATTTATTACAACAGATGAAATGGTCTCTCACCCCATTTCGCGTTTGCCATTCACGAAATGTTTGAAATGGTAAATGTCAATTCAGTGACAAGACAAGACAATGAATGACAGATGAAATGACAACTCGCTAGTGCCTCTCACCCCATTTCGCATTTGCCAATTCCGAAATATCTGAAATGGGGTAAATGCCAATTCAGTGACAAGACAACTCAGATGAAATCACAAGTCGCTAGTCCCTCTCACCCCATTCCCCATCCGCATATATAATCCTTCCCATACATAGCACTTAATGTGTCGATTTTTTAGGTATCTTAAACTATTTCTTACGTTATCGATTTTTTACGTACAAAAATCTTAACAATGAGTTTTCAATTGCATCCAGGTCCTTTAAATGATTCTATTTTATATTTAACTACAAAACATAGAGCAAATCATTTTTTTAGTTCAAAAATTTGTGATAATAGAATAGTGAAGGCTCGACGTGGTGATTCCAAAATTTTCTCATATTTGAAAGATCACCCTATACCCGAACGTATTTTAAATTATATTCGTTTGGCGGGTTTCGAAGGAGTGCTACAATGCGGTTATTATAAAATTGATAATGCGCTTATTACAGCACTCGTAGAAAGATGGCGTCCTGAAACTAACACCTTTCATTTACCTATCGGTGAAGCCACCGTTACCTTACAAGATATTCAGGTAATATGGGGACTGCCGGTGGAAGGGAACGCAGTTTCAGGTACAGATTCAACAATGACACTGGAGGAGATTAATCAAAAATGTGAAAACCTTTTAGGTTTCACCCCTCTTGTTGATACATTATACGGAAATGCTATAAAACTCTCTTATTTAAGAGAGATAATACAAACACAGCTACCTGAAAATTGTAGCGAAATAGATGTTTTAAAACGAGCTAGAGTATCTTTTAGGTATTTAGATAATTTAATAACTTTAAATACAATAAGTTGGGGTGGTGCAATACTTGCAAGCCTGTACAGAAATTTAGGTGAAGCAACATCACCCCATGCTGTTGATATCGGCGGTCCATTAGTTTTATTACAGCTTTGGGCATGGGAAATGATTCCATCCATCTCTCCTATAGTTCGTAATGCAACTTATTTGCCAGGATTAGCGTTTGGTTCGAGGTACATATTTAAAACTCATATACAAAATATTAAATTATTTTTTTATATCAAATACTTAATTTTTTTTAATTATTAATTGTTGAATGGTGGCAGGTGGAACCAAGCTCGTTCATTTAAGAACTCCACCTCACATGTGCTTAAAGCACATCGTTCATCATTGTCTGCTTTGAGAGACCAAGATGTAATACTCTAAATTTAAATTTTATTTGATGCGATATATGGATATTAAAAATAATCTAACGTACATTGTTATATATATACAGTTTCTTTGGACTCCTTATCAAGCTGTTTTTAATGATCTACCTCTACAATGTACTGAAGGCCGAAACAGTTGGAGGTCTGAAACGTTTCTTGTTTTCTGGGAAATTGTTGACAGGACGGGTAATGAGACAATTTCATTTGTTTCAACATATACCCAGAAACCTCCAACTTAATAAAAGCGATCGCGACATTCTGCACGATTTTCATCGTAGGGGAGCTTGTACTACTAATTGGCAATATAAATGGCGCTCTTACATAAATGCATGGAACGAGCGTAATAGTGTGCAATCTACCGCAGAGTTCGCATCTTCTTTGGTGGCCACCGATGAGTACAAGGCTTGGTATGCGGAACATACTGTGATTTATATCACAGTTCCGACCAGAGAATAAATAATTGGTTATCAAAATCAATGGGGCACTACACAGGTCATGGTATGTGTCATTTTGATATTAAATCTAAATATTAATTAATTTATATTATCAATTTATAATTTTATTGTTTTTGTACAAATATAGAGGGAGACGATTTCACAGATATATAACAACCCTCAAAACGATCCACAAACGACTATCCAAAATTATATGGGATACGTTAATGAAACCGATTGTCTTAATAGACAAAGTCGGCATTTTGTGGAAGAGGGTGCTGAAATCCCTAGACCTGAGCCCGTTCGACGCAAAAGAACTACACAACGTCATCGTCAAGGTGGTGAGTTTGAAAACCAAAGCAGTCTACAGGGATCTACTCATAGTGGTTCCCATGTTTCATCATTTAGCACCGAACATGTTGGGTTATCAAACCGAGGAGAGTCATCAAGTACACAGTACCAAACATAATCTAGTTATGATTTTGGTACAATGTCAAATCTTGAACAATTCTCGCAGTTTGATCAAATACCAACCCAAAGTTCGGCTAACCAGATGTTACAACTACCTACCTTTGGTTCAACATCATTCTTACATCAACCAAATATTTACGAGACGAATACCTCATCTCAACAGGCCTATGGGACAAGGTTCGAAATGTTTCCTGGGGATTACAGACCATTTCAATCTCAAGATTGTAATACAATGGCCTCTCCAGTAAATTTAGATCTTAATAATGTTTCAGATGATTTTTGGAATGATGTAATGTTTGATACAACAAACCACGACAATAATGACAATGTGTAGTTATATAACTTTTGAATCTTTTCTATCACGCTCTATACTTTTCTCTCTACTCGTTTTCAAAAGTCCCTCGTATAATTATTTCTGGTTTTAGAAAAATAGATAACCATAATTAAACACTTATCTATCTTACAAATCTTTAGATTATAAATAAAAAAATAAATTGAAGAAAGAATAAAGAAAATAAATCGTGAGCCTAAAAATTGTTGAGTGAGATAACGTACGGAACTAAGATAACGTAAGAATTGTTGACCGAGTCAAAGCGTATTTCGCACTTGTCAAATGCGAAAATAACACTTATCTATCTTACAAATCTTTAGATTATAAATAAAAAAATAAATAGAAGAAAGAATAAAGAAAATAAATCGTGAGCCTAAAAATTGTTGAGTGAGATAACGTATGGAACTAAGATAACGTAAGAATTGTTGACATGTCACATCATAACAGAATTTCTGTTGTATTATTTCTTAATTTTTATTTTTTTTCCTTTTTCTTATTTTTTTATGTTTTTTTAATCATAAACTTAGTGTAAATAAATATTTTATAATTGTTTAGATTATAAAGAAAAAAAATAAATACAACTAAGATACGTAAATATTATAATAAATTCGTTAATAAATCTGATGAGTGTTTCAACAATGCAATCTCCAGCCATGTGAAAATCCAATGTTTTGGTATATATTTCAAGTTTGGATTTTCACACATGTTAAATGTCCAGCCCAAGTTTGGATTTTCATATGCTTTGTCACATTTGCACATCATATAAAAAGGTTTAGCCATATCACTGTTAAATATCCAGCCCAAAGTTTTTTCCTTGATTCGGTTGGGTCTTACATGGGTTCCGAATTGTTAAATATGCAGCCCAACCCTTTAATATTCACACATGCTAAATATCCAGCCCAAGTTTGAATTTTAGGAAATACCCAGCCCAATTCGGAAGCCCAGTAACTTCACTCATTTCGTGTTTTGTATATGCGAAGTTCAAGTTTAAATTTTAGGAAAAGCCCAGTAACTTCACTTATTTCGTGTTTCGTATATGCGAAATTGATGTGAATGATTGGCAGATAGCTGCAAATGATTGATGTGAGTAAAAAGCCTTTTTCGCACTTCCCAAGTGCGAAATAATGTTAGAAAGCGATATTTCGCATTTGTCAAATGTGAAATATCCGTGCTACAAGTAATCCAATCCGTAGGGATAGCTCAACCCTACTCGTTAATAACATCTGCGGGGCACACGTTTTGAAATTAAAACTGTTAACAGTAAGGTCTTCTTCTATCCTATCTCGATTTGCAGCAGACCTCCATCGTTCCCCCTCTCACCATTTACGGCAGACCTCCATCGTTCCCATCGATTCCTCCACCCTGGTCCTTCCACCTCGTCGCCACGAAACCCTAAACGCCGACGCCTACGTATCCTTCCACATCGTCGGTCCTTTTATCGTCGACCATTCCACGTCGAAGCTGAAATCAGACACCAGTCCAGAGTGGAGCCGCCATCTCTGTCTGCTACAGGTCTGATTTTGCACTTTGATTTGGGTTTTTATTTTCCTTTGTCGTAGATGTTTCTTGATATGGGTTTCATTGATATTGTGCATCCTGTAATTTTTTTGGTACAATACTCCAAGCTGTTTGAAGCAACCTGTGTAACAAGAAATTGTTTCAGACAATAAATTCCAAACATCTGAAGTGATTATAATTGATTGATGGTTATGTCTTTTACACACTTTACCTAGTAGATTATAATGATAGAAGTACAGATAGATAACCACAATAAGCCACTTGCTTTTTGTTTGATTTGGGAACTCTGAATTGTGTGTATCATATCAAATTGTGCTTCTTTTTTAAAACTATGTTTAGTTTACTTTTGAACTTTAAGATTACAAAACTGATTTTATAGTTTTTTACTTTGTTTTTTTAGAATCTTGAACTTTCAATACTCTGTTTTGTGTATCATATCAACTGTTTTTTGAGTTACAAATTAACTATAATTAACTATATTTGTTTATATTAACTACATTTGACAAGAAAAGTTTGTGAAACGAGTTGAATCTTGAAATTTTGAAAAACAGAGTATTGAATTTAGTTTAAAATTGCAAAGTTATAGTAAATAAGACGTTTCTTAAAATTAAAAAAACAAACAATATTTTTTTCACATATGTGAAATAAGACCTTAACAGCTTATGTGTTCGAAAACAAACTACACCTTACTTTCTTTTCGTAATATCTTATAGATGATAAATACAGCCCTAGCACTCTAGCACTCCAACAGACTGCAGGATTCTCTCGGACTTCACCCATTTTGATCAGATCTCCTCAATCGACTGTCATCACTGTGAAGTGTGAAGTTTGCTCGTCGGAGCCAAAAATTCCAGTTGTTCTGCCATCTTCGACAGACCTTCTTGCACGTCCTTGATCAAGGTAGGTACTTCCCGATCGATATACTCTTCACTGCTCTTGTCAATTTGTTTGATTTCTGTCAATCGCTTCTTGATACACGTATAAGTTCCCTTGTTTTAGGTGTGGTATCTAGATTTTGTTTGTTTATCCATCTTCTCCCCAACTATTTTGTGAGATTTACTTGTTTTGGGGAATTCCTTGGTTATACTGTATATAATTTAGTAAAAGGTGGATTATTGAATAATGTATATGATGTTTTCTAGTTTTCTGTTTATCATGTTGAATGTGGCTTGTAACACTTGAATTCAAAGGTATTTGGTGCAATTTTATTACATTTTTATGAGCTACTACAGTTGCTGGTATTTAGTGTTTGTATCAGCTGATGGGTCAAGATTGATCCAAGTTCAATTTTCTAACTGTTGCTGCAGTGTGCATCGTTGTACCATTTTAAATCTGGTCCATTGTGTTCTGTTTGTTGTTGCTGATGTGATCAAAATTATCAAATGGTTTATACATATCTTGTTTTATATGGTGAATTGGTGATGCACTGATGCACCTTGAATATGGTGATATCTTGTATAAATTTTTTAGTTTACAGGTGATACTTTAATTGTTTGACCTATTTGACAAGTTGACTCATTAGTCATTACATTTATTCTATAAGGAAAAATTCTATAGCTCTGTGGGTGGTTTGGCTTCAGTTTTAATTTAACTCATATGACATATTTTGACCTTTTTCATTTATATACATGTTGAATGTGTTGAAAGTTGATATATGATTAAAACTTGTTATATGGTTAGAATCTTGATCGTTTCAATATGTTGAAACTTGATATATGTTTTTTAAATTGTTTTGAATTTTTTTTAATACTTGTTCAATATGTAGTTTGTTAGGTTAAGTCCAGTTGTTCCCTTGTTCTTAGTTAAAGTAATTGGTTAATTGGTTATCTCGAACAATTTTATTTTGTAGATATTATCTTCTTTTGGATATTGGATATTGATGTTTTGAACCTAAATATTTGATAATTTTACCAAATTGTTGAATTTAGTTTAAAATTGCAAAGTTATAGTAAATAAGACATCATATGTTTTACGTGAAAAACAAACACCCCCTGAACCTTTTCTAACACATTTCTCTGACCTCTTTTTTACCAGCTTCATTCCTTTTAATTTCCAGAACAAATGACCTTCAAGAAACTCCTCAGACCGCCACCACTTTGCCGTCCCCAACAACCGCCACCGGCCACCGACCTTCTACCCGCACCGCCACCACCCGACGTATCAATCACTACTCCCCCAACCCTCTCTCTTACCTCCTCCACCTCAACCACTCAATCTCAACTCACCAATTTCATCAACGCTCACCTCAAAAACAACCTTACCCCTAACCACCTCCTCTCCTTCCTCAAGAACCACCTTCACCACCACCCCAAGTTTGCTCACCTTGACCTCCACGTCTTCCGCCATGCCGCCACCATCGATTCCTTCCGCCACGACCACTCCACCTATGAATGGATGGTTCGAACCCTTGCCGTCACTCACCGCCTCGACTCATTATTATCCGTCCTCGATTTCATCGTCTCCAATCCTTGCCCTTGCTCTGACGGTATATTTTCTTGCTCTCGTACTGAACCTATATTTTGTTTCGCTATCAATTCGTTTTGCAATGTGGGTAGGTTTGATGATGCAGTCCTGGTGTTTGATAATATGCGTAAACTAGTTGATGGTAAACCTAATGTAGCTATATACAACACAATGATTCATAGTTTCCTTAAGTATGAGAAACTTGAAAAGGGTTTGGACTTTTATGGGAGAATGATTAATGATCGGGTTAAGCCTGATGTGGTCACGTTTAACATATTGATTAATGGGTATTTTCGCAATTCAAAATTCGAGTTAGCACTAGAGGTGTTTAAGGAAATGAGGGCAAAATGTTGTGTTCCAAATGTGGTCACTTTTAATACTTTGATTAGGGGATTCTTTAGAGAAAAGAAGTTCAAAGAAGGGATAGGAATGGCATATGAGATGATTGAATTGGGTTGTGGGTTATCAAGTGTAACTTGTGAGATTTTGATTGATGGGCTTACCAATGAAGGGAGGGTTTCTGAGGCTTGTGATCTCGTGCTTGATTTTTCAAGAAAACGAGTGTTACCAACAAAGTTTGATTATTTCGGATTCGTCGAGAGGCTTTGCAATAAAGGGAATGTGATTAAAGCAGGTTTAATAGTAGATGAGTTATGGAAGAAGGGAAATGCTCCTAGCTCTATCACCTGCACAATTTTGATTGAAGGTTTAAGAAGGATTAGGAACATTGAGGCAACACATAAGTTAACGGATAAGATGCTTAAAGAAAATATTATTCCAGATAGTGTGACATTTAACTGTGTTATTAGTGATTTGTGTAATTCTGGAAGAACGATGGATGCAAATAATTTGAGGATATTGGCTTCTAAACAAGGTGTATGTCTTGATGAGGTAACATATAATATATTAGTATGTGGATATTCGAAGGAAAGAAAGAGGAAAGAGGGAAAGTTTCTATTGGATGAAATGTTGGATAAAGAATTCATACCTGATATTGCTACTTATAATAGGCTGATGAAAGAGCTTGGTATTCGATGAAACCTCTCTTTTGGCAACAAAGATTAAAGCTTTATTTCTTGCCAATATTTGATGAAAGATATTTTAAAGAATCTGATTAAATGTTGATGACGAGACGCATATTGGTGTGTACATGATGTATAAGCTGCTATGATTGGATCCAAATATGATCTCTCTGAAGATTTGGTATTCATGCTGCAACTCATTCACAAGGCTGTTTCCCATTCTTTCTTCCTTCGTTTCTGTTGTATAGGTTTGTGCTAAAACGAGCATTTTTTTTTATCACAATTTTCTAGACAGTAAATGTACTATATATTGTGGGATTGGTATCTTTACATCATCTGCAAGTAACATATACACATTTACAGCTAAAACACTATAGTTGGTATATCATTTGTGGCAGTGAGTTGTGTAAAATTGTAACACAAACAAGCCCTAAGCCATATATGGCTGCCATTGTTGATCTCGTTTTTTAGTGTTAATAAAATACACAACTTTTTGTGTGTGTGTGTGTGTGTGTTTAGTGTTTCGTTTTTAGTGGCTATGTGTTCTATACTTCTATAATAGTTTGCGGCTTGCAAACCAGTGTATATATATTCTACATTAAATACCCGACATCTCACCACTATCCCATTCCTATTGCATTAATCGCGATTTTAAATCTTGGTCCTTGACCGATATATGATTTTTAACCGCGATAATTGCATAGGTGACCGGAGATGGTTGTGGCGGCCGGAGTTCGTGAGTGAGGGAGGATGCCGGAGAGATGTTTGATAAAGAGAGGGGTAAGGGATATATATATATAGGGGTGAGCATGGTACCGGACCGGTACCGACCGGTACCGGTACCGGTTTTACCGAATACCGAATTTGATTTAAAGATGGTACCGAATACCGTACCGAATTATTCATATACGGTACCGGTACCGGTACCGAGTACCTATTTTAACTAGTTAGTTCGGTACTAGTCCCGAATACCGAAAATACCGAGTCCCGAATACCGATTTAGCAATAATTCAAGTACCGAATACCGGACCGAAAACTATAATTCGGTACCGGTACCGGTACCGGTTCCGGTACGGTGCCGGTACGGTTCGGTATTTCCGGTACACATGCTCACCCCTATATATATATAGAGAGAGAGAGAGAGAGAGAGAGAGAGAGATTTATTTTTTTCAATTTTTAGGTTTTTATTTGTAAAATACAATTTAACTTTGGATTAAAAATTAAAAAAAGAAAAGAAAAGAAATGAGGGCAAGTGCAATTTGGTCTTTTTAGTTTGACTTGAGACCAAAAGCGTAAGAGGGACCAAATTCATAAAAATAAAAAGTTAGGAACCAACTATGTAAAAACCAACAAACCACATGGACTAAAAATGTAAAAAAAAACTCTTAAATTGAACTTTGCGTATCTATTTACAAGATCAACCTGTTTCCTTTTCAGCTAATATTTTGTGTCACGTGTTAAACATAACATGGATCACTCACTCATAAGTGCACATGTGAAAATGTAAATTTGCTAAATTGGTTCGGTACTTGGGTTTCATTGACAGGCACCTTATCTAGAGGATCCAAAGACGGGAGTGAATATGTTTGAGAATGTTGAAATCGTAGATTATCTACAACCTACTTATGCTCTTTGAGAAGAAAGGTGACCCGCATGCTTCAAGGTTCTTCTCAATCCCTTTTTGTGCGTATTAATTCGACAAGACTTTAAGAGAGCACTATCTTGTAAAGATACACTACGATAGAAAGTATACTTATATAGAAATATCAAAGGTTAACTACATAAAACAGTACTAGTGTTTGTTTTTTCAAAGGTTGGTAACCATTCAACCTCATCAAAGTAGCAAAATTCAAACCCAAAACCATCAAAACCATAGACACCGAGCACATTTCAAATCTAATAAAAAATCAATTCAAGCAATTGATTAAGGGTGAACCAGAAGCGGCTATAGCAAAACTTTGTGAAGCAAAATGATTATTGGGATAAATAGAAATCGGAATGATGGAGCAGCGAAAAAAACAACAAAGTGACGGGGGTAGTGATTGAAACAAAACACATTCAATCGACAAAAACAGAAGCGATTTTGTTGAAATCATCGGAAGTCGTCGACAGTAGGGTCATCAGTAGTCTCTTCTAACATAAACAAAGAGTACTTTTCCTCTAATGTCAGTATGTTGTATGCCTTTTATTTTAGAGGATGTTGCCAACGATCCCGTTTGATGCATGTATGTATTCTGATTTAAACAGCAATGTTTTTTTTTTAATCAAAACACGTGGTTTTCTATAACTATTTATATGCAATTATTAAATTATATTCGCTCAGTTGAGTCTTTCTTAAATATGAAAAGAATTTTATATTAATTTTAGTCGACATTAAAAGTAAATTGAGACAACTTACGAAATGATGTAAAATTTAGTTATGATAAAATTTGTAATGTATATAATAAACACGGATAAATACAAAATTTGAATGTGCAAAAAGTTTGATTATTGATGTCGCCTAAGATATAATAGATTTATTCGTAAACTAATATAGCAGATAAGAAATTTGAATTAGCGAAATAAGTTAACGAAATTTAAATTGATTTAAAGTCAAAACCGAGTTTTAGTTTTGACCATTTAAAGTCAAAACTGAGTTTTCAACTTCTAATAAATTAATCAATTAGGGTTTATTCTTAACAAATGAAAGGTTATCATTCTCTAGTTAAATAAATAAAGTTTGGTTTTTTATTTACATTATTAGACTACATGCTTGTGTGATACATGAGGTGATATTTAACAAAATGATAAATACTAAAAATCAACAATAAACATTAAATAATTATAAACAAATGAACGAAATGAGAATTTTAAAAGAAATGCCTTCCGGAATTTGATTGATTTTTTGATTCTCTTTTTACATACCAAAGAAGAAACTTAAATTTAGATGATGGTGACATACGACGTCAACATCCAGACCAGCTGTAATAGCTTCGACGCAAGATGGAGGGCTGATCAACGTGATGTAGAAACAACGTGGTATCATACGAAGAGAGAATTGTATTTCTTATTCAAGTCATTGATAATTATTGTTACAATTAGAACAATAAGGCCAAGTCTTTATTAATTATAATTAAAACGAATTTAAATATAATTATAAAATATTATAAAATTATGAGAATTAAGAATTTAGACAAATATGATATTTTGAAATGTTATAAAGGGTAAATAACATATTTGTAAGTTAGGGTGGATAGATATGGTATTTTAAGGTTTAAAAAACATATATGAAATTTCTCTAATAATTTTGATTCAGTTTTGAACAACAAAAATCAAATATGAAATTTATTTTTTTGATTAAATAGATGGTGGGATCGGGTAATTAAATTTATTTTATTAAATAAAAGGTTATGATCGTTTCGTAAATTTAATAAATGTAAGTGGTTTACTTATATTAGAAGACTATTATTAAGTGATTATGTATGAATTATGTGATAGTGTGCAATTTTAAAGCTTTCGATATATTTTGATCAAGATTTTTAGAAACCTTTGAACTTAATGTCACATGTTGTTCAGTTCAACCAAAAGATCAAAAAGAAATTTAACCTAATCTCAGTAAAAATTACAGTTAACCTGTGATTTAGTTAGTGCAACAAAATAAATCGATTTTGTAAAATTTGAAAAGCATAATATATATTATTCACTCATTATTAGTAGAGTAGGTGTTTATTAGAAACACTAATCATGCATTATTATTCACACATTATAACATACTTTTTGCAGTTCGAGTATGAATGCTTAGACTAAGGAAAAAAGCTCAAGTAATATGTGAGGGTAGTTTATTAATGACATTATCAGAAGTCGTTATAGTAGTATAAAAGTAACATCGAGCTAGGGTGGAAGGGATCGTGCTAAAAAACAGGATCATGGTTGAGCCATGAGATTGCAAAAACAGATAAATACTAGAACATGATAGCGATTAAGATCCGAGGCCAGATGCACAAAATGCACAATAGAGTTAGTACACGACATGACGAAGACACAAATCGTTGCTGTAAGTTGATCAATAGTGGCAGTGTGGCGACAAGTCATAAGTAGAAAAAAACCGACATTGGTTGGTTCCAATATGCTATCAAGAGAGGTGGTGCTACGACCTCAAATGTTTACAGCTTTAAGTCGTATACAAAATGGAAAACAATGTCGATACTGGTTCCAAAAGTCAACATCAACAAGTGATTAGTGTGGAAGAGGAGGATTAAATACCCAATCAAAGTTTTAATAGTTAATATCAACACAAAATATACTTTAAAACTCTTAAGGCCTATTTGGTTTGAAGGAATCCATCAAATTCCTAGAAATCCCATGTTTGGTTAACTTTGAAAACATTCTGCGATCCAAACGCCACCTTATTGTATGAACTTACTATTACAAACTAGGAACCGAAAGATAACAAATTGATCTTTGAGTTGTGAACACATAAACTCTCTCTAATAATGCTCACACTAGCTACAAAAGCTAATACACACAAAGCTTTTAAATAGATTGCGAACTTTGCAATTTAAAACTCTTTAAAATTAGAAAACTTATCCTAATCAAACTCGAGATCCTCTATATTCTTTTTGATGAATAGATAACTTGAAAAGTTTTTTCGATATCATCTTGAATTAATGCTCTTCAAACAAATCTAGTGTAGATAAGTTGAGGATATATTGAAGAACTATACAAACTCAAGTTCTTTGAGCTGACTTCCTAGAGCCGAGTTGTCATATTTAGTTTGAATGTAACACCACTTTATCAGTTTTAACTTTTAAAACATACTTACTATTAATTAGCACCAAAAGCTATTAGAGTTTAATGAAATACAGTTTCTATGTATACACGTGCTAACTTTTACAAAAGTAGCGTTAAAGTTATCATCTTATAAACCCGAAGCTATTAAGCTAATCATTGCACTGGGGTCTTACCCTTGCTGGAACCTGAACCACTGTTAGTCCCGAATGGATACTACAACAACAAATGTTTGTAGGGGGTTTGAATACAAACTTTAGCTTTTAAAATTTAAGACACGTTTATACTTTTATATGATTATTTATTAATATGAATCAAGAATTACATTAACTAGAAACAAAAAATTCTAAGTTCAATTAAAGGTGGCAACAAAATAGTCTAACACATAGACCAAGCTATTCCTAAACAATTAATGTTAAGGAAGTTCAACATATGAACAAGTTTGATTCTACACAAAAGATTGCTAGCTCTAAAAGTTTGTTTTTGCTTAAAAGCTTGAACTTTTTTCTAAAACTATATCTTGAAGAGTTGTGTAGATCTAAACAAATGAGGTGGTTTGCATGTCAACATGTAATGTTATATATAGATAAGCTTGGCATCCGGTTGTGAAAAGAGAAAGAAGACAAAAATGATTTAGGATAAAATATTATATTTATAAAGTTAGTGGGTGAAAAGTAAAACAACTTTAATCAATGATTGAATAAAGTGGTTGTACTTTCCTGCAAAAGTGCATTCCACTCACATTATTATTGTTAGAGTTGTGAATTAATTCATTTGTATAGTATAGGGACTAATTATGTAAATAGGTCATAGTTGTTTAGTATATATATTTTTATCCTTTGTACCCTAATCTTCTAAGGAATGAGAATTGAACTTACGATGGTTCTCTGATTTCACATGGTATCAGAGCCATCGTCTTTTTTTTCCGCTGCCTTCATCATCTACATATGTAACACTGTATTTTCTAAAACACAAATTTGTAATACGCGCGGAAGCTAATAACATAATTACATATATATAATATTGTAAATACAACTTTGCTGATTAACTTTACAAAACTACCACAGTGTTACTAATAAAAACAGGCTCTGTACAAAACACTTTCAATATCAGAGTTATGATCAGTCCACAATTCCAGTTACACCTCTATCTTCCACTGACCAGGAATATCCTGTAAAAGAGTTCAACAGTGGGGGATTAGCACAAAGCTAAGTGAGAGAATAGATATCACAAATATACAAGGCATAAAGCCCAAACAACAATGCTCAAACAACAAGAGAACCGGCGGTCTTGCGGGACCTTCAACCAAATGCCGGCCAAAACATAGGTTTACCGATAGCCTAGTTACAACAGACAACAATACTAGCAACTCTTGATTACAACAAATGCTATCAAGACAAATACTAATACTGTATATCTCTAAACATAGGCCCAGCTGAATAACAACCGCTGATCTCACAACCACATGTATATATACAGTAACAAGAGATAACATCTCAAAGAGCAACCAATCAGGTGATATATCTTATACATCCAAGATATATATCCACTCACCGATATCTTCAAAAATTCAGATAACTCAGTCTATTCTCAACTACTGAGTCTTGTCTTCACCTGAACAAACAACTAACCGTCAGTATTTGCTTAATCAATACACAATAAGCACAATACTATAATCAAACACATATGTACATACAATCACAAGTACATATCAACTCATATATATTCAAACTATATACCATTATTCACTATTACCCTTTACATCCTGTAATTCTGTGAATATTATCCAACTCCTTAGCTTAGGCAATTCATACATTCCTTTCATAAGCCAAGGTCACACTGGATATACAAATCATGTTTACTTTCAAATCATCAAGGAGTTGATTTTCAATCGGATTCCTCTTAATCATTCAAATTCCGAGTAAAGGTTCAATTCCGAGTATGGGCATTATTTGAATTCCGATTGTGTCCAAATCCGATAAGTTCAAATCCGAGCACAACAAATCCGAGTGGAGGAAATTTCCAATCTTAGTCGGATTCCGAGGCATTACACAATCCGAGTAAAAGCCAAATCCGATCAAATCATACAATCCGATAAAAGTCAATTCCGACTAACATCAATTCCGAGTAACATACAATCCGATGGAAACAACAATCCGATAAATCATGAATTCCGAGGAAATACTTAATCCGATAGTATCGGAATCCGAGTAAAAAGAGTAATCCGATAAAAGCTAAGGCAACAGTCCAATTCTCTCGGATTCCTAGCAAATCCGATACTTTTAATCGGATTTCACAAATTCCGAGCCATTCAAACTCAAAATCCGACTGATTCATACTTATGAATTCCGGGTCATTCAAAAATCATTCTAACTTCAATTTTCAATCTGATTTTAAGCATGCAACCTCATCTAAGTTTTCAGAACTGAATTCTAAACATGTATTGATCATATTAACATCAACTACTAACAAACATGCATCTTAGATCACGAATTCATCATATAAATCAATTCAATCGGATTTTCACATATATTTATATAATTCCGAAATTAAACAACAATCAACAATCAATTCAGTATTCTAACCTCTAATGATGTTAAACACTTCAAATTCTAACAGATTGAATCAATTGGTCTCGATTTCTTCTTCTTTCTCTTGCTCTCGGCCGAGACCACAAACACACATACTACACCTTTTCAATTTGCATGTAATGGACAAGATATTGTGTGTTGGTGTAATTAGGTGTCAAAAACCGACACCTCATGGTTCCACTCACCCACAATTCATTTAATTAACTATTTATCACAATTTAATTAATTAAATTAATTAAACACACAAAACAATTAATTAACCAATTAATTAAAGTAATTCAACTTAATTACCTTAATCCTACTAGGCCGGTAAAGAGGGTGTTACAACATCACATTGACACTCTTCGTGTATCACTATCCGAAGGTTTTGAGGTGTTGCTCATCGATTTCTATTTCTTCTGTCGGCTGCCTATTAGTGGATTAATCGGTTCCAGTTTATAATCGATTGATCAGTAGCATCGACTAATTCAGAATTGTTAATTAATTGATTCAATTGTTAATTGATTGATTCAGAATTGTTAATCGACAGATTCAATTGTTAATCGATTGATTCAGAATTGTTAATCGACATATTCAATTGTTAATCGATTGATTCATTGTTGATCGATTTGATTGTTACCAGTCGAGTTGCGGCATTCTTCACTTTGCGATAACTCTTCTCTGCGCACAGCTCCCTCTGCGCAAACTCTCTCTGCGCACAACACCATCTGCGCACAATACCTTCTACGCACAACACTTACTGCGCACAACACCTCCTACGCACAACACCATCTGTGCACAACAATCTCTGTCTGCACACAACAATCTCTCTCTCTTTCTCTGCGCACATTAACCCTGCGCACATTAACCTCTGCTCAGTTTGAACGTGAACTCAATTTTGTAAGACTTAACAACTGTTCTTGGAAATACGAGTGATCAGTCTACTACACAATCATTGATGATTGGAAATCAGTCTGTTACTACCGATAAACTCACGGCCAACTATGTGTCATGGGCCGCTTCCGTTAAAATGTGGTTTAAAGGTCAAGGACATAGTGATCATTTAACCAAACGTGTTACTGATATTGAGGAAAAAGTCCGTCCTAAATGGGAACAAGTTGATGCTCAACTCTGCAATTTATTATGGCAATCCATTGATTCATCTATTATTCAGTTGTTCCGTCCATTTGAATTGTGTTATGATGTTTGGACCGAAGCATCTGTATGTTACACTAATGATATTCAACGATTGTACACTGTCGTTCACAATATCCAAGCCTTGAAACAGGCAGACAGTATGGAATCTAATCTGGGTCAGGTCCGTGCACTTATGCAAGAATTTGATGCACTAATGCCCTTTGTAACTTCAAAGGTGGAGCAAACTGCCCAACGGGAACGTTTCTTTATGGTTGCTGCTTTATCTGGTCTAAAACCAAAATATGAGTCTGCTCGACATCAAATACTCACTAGTTCCTCGACACCAACTATGAAAGACACTTTTCGTCGACTACTTAACATGGCAGGGAATATGACAGGCTCATCTTCCAATCCATCTACATTTGCTGCAAATCCACATGTCGTTGAAGCTGTCTCAAAGAAGGGCAACAACAAGCGTCTTTCTTGTGACTTCAGCAAACGCCTAGGGCACACCGAAGACAAATGTTGGAAGAAACATCGACGTCCAGCAGCTCCCCCATCTTTATCCGCTCCTCCTGCCAGTTCTGTGCACGTTACTGATTCTACACAAACCATCAACATGTCGGCCTCTAACTATGAAGCATTCCTGAGGTTCCGAGCTGCATAGACATCTTCTTCGACGGCTACTAGCCATATGGGTACTTCTTCTGCATTTGCAACCCATTCTATGGGACCTTGGATCATTAATTCTGGTGCAACCGATCATTTATGTGGTGACAAATATCTATTCTCTAAGTTGAATTGTTCTACTTCTTTAACACCTATTATTGTGGCAGATAGAAATAAAACGACTGTTGAGGGTATACGTACAACGAATCCAAGCACCTCGTTGTCGTTGGATTATGTTTTATTTGTTCCAAAGAGCCCATTTAAGTTACAATATGTCAGCCGTCTTACAAAATCTCATGCCTGTTCTGTGATATTCACCCCGACTTTTATTTTCTTACAGGACCTGAGGATGGGACGGATAATTGGCGAAGGGCTTGAGTCGCAAGGACACTACTACTTGGGTGGTGCTCATCACTTCACTGCTGTCAGTACCGTCTCACCTCAGTATCTGCATCATCTCTATGGTCATCCTTCTCTATCAAAGCTCAAGAAGATTGTGCCGAGTCTGTCATCTTTGGAGTGCTTAGATTGTGAGTCATGTCAGTTGGGGAAACATACTCGTACTGTGTTTCCTAACCGTAGTAATAAAAGGATCGAGTCTAGTTTCTCTCTTGTTCACACTGATGTGTGGGGTCCTAGTCGAGTCTGTTCAAATTTGGGTTTCAAGTATTTTGTTACTTTTATTGACGATTATTCTCGTTTTATATGGTTATTATTAATGAAAAATCGTACTGAACTGTTTGCTATATTTAAACAATTTTGTAATGAGATACACATCCAATTTGGCAAATCCATTCGTGTTCTCCGAAGTGATAATGCTCTTGAATATTTCTCTCAGCCATTTCAGGAATTTATGACCTCTAAGGGCATGCTACATGAATCCTCATGTCCTCATACCCCACAGCAAAATGGCATAGTCGAGAGGAAAAATCGTCACCTTATTGAAACCACCCGTACTTTGTTATTACACAGTAATCTGAAGGGTTTTGATCTGACCAAACCACCCTAAGACACAACTGGTCAGGCCCTGGGTTTGATTCTGCACATAACCTAACAGACTCCCACTTGTGCAAGATAAGTAACACTCCTTGTACATCGTTGGCCTAAGGAGGTCCCTAGCCAAACGCTTAGGTTAACCAGACTATGAGATCTCTTATATCTATAGACATAACCCACGCCTTGGATTATCTAGGATTTTCCTTTTGCATCGCGATATTCCGTAATGTGAGTATTTGACATGGAGCAGGGATCTTATTAAATACTCAGATTTTCTCGACTCTGATCTCGACACTCTGCAGTTACGGTTTACCGAATGAAAAAACTATCATTCTAACCTAGCGCGGCCACGCATTTTCAGTAGTCTTAATCGTCGAGGAGCTCAGAAAATATCTCTCCTAAAAAGGAGGTGCAAATTCCATCTTGACTATTTGCAATTCGAGCACATGGCTTCCGCTGAAAGAATTTCCTTCATCAGTAGCATACGACATATCCGTTCACTATACTTGAACTTATGTTCCAATCCCTGAACAACCTCATAAGATGACTTCTCACGGAGATCATCCGTAAACTCGGATGATGCTGTGAGAATGAGAATCGACATGACGTCAGACTCGTCGGCCAGATACTGATAGTAAGTGTCATACTCACTATCCTGGGCATCTATCCCTCGTCGCTCTAGAGGTAATGTCTCTATGGTGTGAAGCTTTCCCTGTGCATCCAAAACATTTTTCAGATGCATCTTCCAAACAGCAAAGTTTGGACCTGAAAGCTTCCACTTGCCGATGATGAGGCTTAGAGATTCTTTTGGTGAATAAAACGGAATAACAGATATAAAAGACATCTACAGAAAAAGAAAAAGAATAAACCGGTTCAGTATTGATTACATCTTCTAATAATTATTACCTTTTAAACAATAAATTATTAGACTAGGATCCATATTTAACATTTCCCGATGCAAGGTTTGGGCACTTCCCACCGGGACAATGCTATTTCTGGTAGGTAAACCTATACCAATCGTATCCTACCTGGACACGACTCCTAGATCCGCGGGACATCGGTTACAAGAACCGTGCATGTTTAGTATCTCTAGTGCATTTTGGGCCGGGACTCCCGATTATCACCAAAATAGATCGCACCACCTAAGACAGTGTGAACTCTGGCCGGGACTCCAGATTATCGCAGAGTCTTTCACACCCTCCCCCGCAATGGTTTGAACCCGAATGCCCAAGGCTTGGTCACTTCCGAAACCCGAGTACCGTTTAACAGGAATGGTGTACCATTAGGTGTGTAGCACACTGATCTAAGATTTTTCTAAAAAGGATTTCAAGTTTTTGACGAGAAAAACTTTAGTGCCAGTTTTATTAAAAAAACATATGTTTAATAATTAACTATTATTAAAACCCTTGTTTTATTTCATCGTGAGAATCACAACCACACATATAAAATATGTAAAGAAATAAAACAACCACAAACAACTATGCCGTAGCCTTGCCCTTTACTAATGTCGGTTTCGTGAGCCACACGAAAAACCCGACGGTCAAAACCTAAGTGGAAAAACACAACACACATGGCATGGTTCTGAAGCTCCCACTGGCTCCAACATCCAATCCTTCTCTTTGCTCCTTGCTCCTTGGTCCTTGGTCCAACTATATATATACTAATAATTCTATTCTATTCTAATAAAAACTAGAAATATAAAAGATACAAGATATACAAAGGCACGCAGACCCGCTAATCTAATACTTTTACAGAATAGAATAGAGGTTGTAAGTGGTACGCAGGCCTCCCCACACCATAGAATAATAAAACCAAAATACAACCACAAGTGCAGAAATAAAACAATCCACAGGGTCTAGGGCTTGGCTATGACATCCCAAACATGTACTGAACTAATACATGATAGTAAAAAACAACAACTGATCTCTAATTATTCACCTTGATGAAAAATACTGATCTTAACAACCTGTTAAAACCCCTATATCGTTTTTCTGTTATTTACAATAAATATATATTTCAAGTTTCATACTTGATAATTAATCAAAAACTCAAAATAATATTTAAACTTTAAATTAAAATAACAACTGTATTTTAATTTAATATTGACCTCAAATATCCGAGCCGCAAGCTGGGTCAAATATTTAAACTGGGCTAAGAATTGTAAACGGATCGAGAGAAAAAAAACAAAAACTGGGCCGAGGCCCATTGGCCTTTAGCGCCGTTAACCCTAGCCGCTAAACCCTAACTGGGCCGCTGGTTATTTGGGCCGTGGCTTCTGGGCCGTAGCCCTCCACGTCCATAGCGCTGCTAACACCGCCGATCACCCCCACCGACTTCCGCCGTGAACCGCCGCCCCAACCTGAGGCCGCCGCCGGCGAATTGGTGGTCGATCTCTCGGTTATCGCAAATAAAAACAATAATAAAAAAATATATATATAACTCATAATTAAATCCAACAATCCTTTCATCCAAAACTAATTAATTTAATCCAATAGAAAACAAAAACTTGAACTCTATTTACTTGGATAATCAAAGAGCTTTTTTCTGGATAAACAGAATCATATTTCATTAGAACAAAAAGAAACCTACCTAGTTCCATACGAGGTTAGAAGTGGCTCTGATACCACTAAAGGGTTTTGTAGGGTATAAAAACATGCACAGCGGAATAAAAACCCCCTCCAGTGATCTGATCTAACTCGTACCGAAACTTAGAAGAAGAAAAGGATTAAGAGTTAGACCTTTGAGTAAACCTAAAACTTTTCTTTTCACCTCTAGACAACTGCAGGTTATCCATTGCTACTGCACCACCTTGAACTGGCTGCTAGACCGCCTAAGGATTAAACCTCAGATCAAAACTCGATCCTCAATGTGTGTGTATGCGTCGCCGCCGACCACCACCCTTGGTGGTTCGGTGTTGCCTTTGCGTCGTCGATCGAAAACCCCAAAAGGGAGGGGGAGTCGGCCGCCAAATCGAGAGAGAGAGGAGAGAGGATTAGGTTTTGTATTTTTGCTTAACTTTTTATGATTCTAAGGACTAATAAGGTTTATATAATAAACCTCTATCAGGCCCAAAGCCCGTTTAATTAAAGCTCAGCTTTAATTAAACTATTAAGCAATTACATAAAATACCCCTTGACCTTTCTAATTAATTAATAACTATTAATTAACTGGTCCCGTTTAATATTTAAACTAAATATTAATTTCTCCTCTTTAAATAATAAATAACTATTATTATTTTTCTTTTTCTCAATAATTAATTAAACTATTAATTATTGTGATACACAAACAGGCAAAATCCAAAAGGTTCTAATTGGGTGTGTAGCAGTGTGATCCTTTAGTGTCACATAGTATTGGACACGATGATACATGTTATCTATCTCTACACATAACCTAACATACCATCTGATAGGATTTGTGTGCATAACCGTCGAACCCTGATGCCACGTCCAATGCCATAAGACACTCAAGGGTCACACCTGTGAGGGCATGTAATGCGAGAAGTAATGCAACCACAAGTGAGAGAACGGTTTAATAACAGTTAGTTATAAACCAGTGTTAGTAAGTTATGGTTTTAACTTATGGAGAGGATAAATTGCCAAGTTAATTAATTAACAAGGATGTATATATTTATTAGTAAATAAATATATATTGTTAATTAATAATATTCAAGATTAATGATTTATGTTTAAATTATTAATTTTGGATAAGGATTAATAATAAAGAAAAGTAATAAAGAAAAATATATATTATAATTTTATATATATGTTAGGCCGTATGGCATTAACATATATATATATATATATATATATATATATATATTAATTATGTTTTATTTTTCTAATATTATTATTAATAATAAGCAAAACTTGGTGGTTAAGTTATCTAATTCAAGATAAGGAAACATTCAAATGGTTTCCTAATCTAATCACAATTCCTATCATTATAAATAGGAGATTAGTATTTGAATTAGAGGTTACACATTCTAAAGTTTTAGAAGAAAAACTCTCTCCCCTCTCCCTCTCTTAAAACCTTCGGCCGAGAAGGACATAACCAAGAACCGAGGTTGGTTCTTGGTGATCGACGGCTTTCGAGTGACGGGCCGTGTAGATCGATGGTTGCTATACCTTTCTAGCGGGATCTCGTGTTGCTTCATCACTGGTGGATTAATACTTGAGCAACCCTAGGTAAGTAAAGGTATGATCTTCATCTTCATGTTCTTGATGTTGTTCATAATATTTTTGTTTCGTACATACATTATGTCGATATATATATATATATACTTTGTGATAAATAAAGATTCCAACCCTTTAGGATTTTTGGGTGGTTGATCATTCAAGTTCCGCTTTTATGAATGATTAATCAGTTTTTCATCCTTGATTCAGTTCAAACCAGTTTGAGTTTGAATCAGTATGACACATAGGAGGTGCTATAAAACCCCAACAGTGGTATCAGAGTCACGACTCAGTTTATCACATTGTATTGTATATTGTTTGATCTGTTTATTTGTTCTTGTTCTTTTTTATATATATATATATATATATATATATATATAATCGAAAAGTAGGGATTAACAAGTTTTGTTAATCTCAGTTTACAAGTTTTAATATTCGAACCGTTAGATTTGAATATTGATATATTTTATAGTTTTTAATTTTTAATCAGAAAGTTTAAATCAGTTAGGTTTAACCGGTTAAAGAATTAAAACTATAAAGGTATATTTTTCGTTCATGTATATATATATTTGTATATATCGATTTTATATGATACGGATATTAATCAGTTTGGTTAATATTATTTTAAAGTTTTTAATCTAAACTAGTTTAGTTTTTGATTAAAGGATAAACTTTAAAAGTCTTTGAAATCCTAGTTATTATCAACAAGTTATGTTGATAAGGATGTTTAAAGTTTAAAAATTTAAAACAAGTTTTTGTTTTAAAAGATAAAGGTTTGAACTTTAAATAAGATAAGGATTACTAGATATTAATTTTGATATATACATATTTATTGTTCATATAATTGTTCCCGGTTTTTTATTTTTGGTCGGAAAAGTCACCGGACCACCGGCGGCGGCCCAGCAGCGGTGAAGGACCGGCGGTGGTGGCCCAGTTGTGGTAGCCCAGGAACACCGGCCCAGTAGCAACAACCCACGGCCCAGCTCTCGGAGGGCCAACAAGATCGTGGCGCGATCCAGATTGAGATCGCGGCCCAGGTCCATCTCGTCCAAATCAGGGCAGGCCCAAAGTGAGGCCCAACAGCAGCCCAGTTGCAGCGACTTGCTGTTTTTCATTATTTACGGCCCAAGTAGGGATCGACCCAGTCAGGGTCGGCCCGGTTAGTTCTTTGATCAATTTTATATCAAGGCCCAATAGAAAAGGTTTTGAATTTAGTTCTTAAATTAAACCCTTTTAATTATTGTTTTTAGAACTTTAATCATTTTGTTTATTATTGGACTTATAAAATAGTGAAGAACTTAATGGGCTTCTCGGCCCAGTTAGGGTTAAAACCAAGAACGGGCTCTTGGACCAAAGGCTATGCGTTATAAATACCGTTTGTTTTGAGGACGCATAATTCGGAATAATTAAATAATACAAGATTGTATATATGTATTAATTTTACGGACTTAAAATTAGTATATACATATATATATATACAAATTATGGTTAAAAGGATTATTTTAACTAGTTAAGTTAAAATAAAGGATTATTATATTTTTGGTTTAAAATATAATATTTAACCGTAATAGTGTATTATTGTTGAACACAGTAAAACAAGGACAATTTTAATCAATTAAGTGTTTTTGGATTAAAACACATTTAGTGTAATAGTTTTTTATAACAATAGTAAATAATTGATTAAAAGGGATGACAAAGTTTTGTCATATTTCTCGTCTCGATTAATAGTTTAATTAGTTGAGAGGTAACGATAAAGGTTAATAGATCAAGGATGTATGTATGTTGTTTGCATTATTTATTGTTTATATGTAATGCGTGGTTGATTATTTATATATTGTTTATATATAAATGTTGAATGGGTTTGACTTGTATACTAAAGTCGCATTAGTATCTTTAAGTCGCATTTGTAGTTTCTACATGTCAACTACAAATGCTTGACTTAAACAAGTCAACAGTATATTCTTGATGTGGTTGGACATGTAGGTTATAGGTTTTGCCAACTTAGACCCGTGGTTGTGTTTTTCCTTTCTGTATTTCTTTTTGGTTTTGGGGAGGCCTGCGTGCCACTTACAACCCCTTTTATAATGTAAAAGTAATAGAATAGGATTTCGTGTATT
Source organism: Pulicaria dysenterica (assembly GCA_947179395.2). Classification (NCBI taxonomy): domain Eukaryota; kingdom Viridiplantae; phylum Streptophyta; class Magnoliopsida; order Asterales; family Asteraceae; genus Pulicaria; species Pulicaria dysenterica. The sequence goes on from OX359296.1 coordinate 797,854, forward strand.
CTAGTTTAGTTTGTTGTAACCAAAACCAAGGACGAAGATCTATCAAGATGGAGTTCTTCAAAGATAGAGGAACAAGATGGAATTGCTCGAGTCAATACCGGAGGTGTCAAGGCCACTGGGAGTAAGGAGACTAAACACAAGATCAAGCCACGGGATCAAACTTTGTCTAGTTTGTCCTTAGTTAACCCCTTTGGACATAGTTGGCAAAACTATAACAAGTTTATTATTTGCGTGGTTGTGCTTTACTTTTATGTTTTTTATGCGACTATAAAATTAAAGTAGGAGGTTAATAATAGTTTTTATTAATCAGAGGTAAAACCACGGTATATGATAAAATTGGAATACGACAACAGTTTTATAAAATTAAATATTTTATGATTGTCGTATCAGTATTTTAAAACAGTTTGTTTTAAGATGGTTTTATCATAAGACGTATTGTGTACCTAGTTCAAAGTATACTAATATATACGGATTTTAAAACAAATAGTTTTAAAATGGTTTTACAAAACTGGAAATCAAGTTTTTCCAAACTTGGATAAAACCCAAGAAAATCTTAGATGAGTGTGCTACCCACCTAATGGTACACCTTTGCTGTTAAACAGTACTCGGGTGTCGGAAGTGCCCAAACCTTGGGCATCCGGGTTCAAACCATTGCGGGAAAGGGTATGAAAGATTCTGCGATAATCGGGAGTCCAGGCCAGAATTCATACTGTCTTAGGTGGTGCGATCTATTTTGGTGATAATCGGGAGTCCCAGCCCAAAATGCACTAGAGTAGAGTTAAACATACTAGATTTTGTCTAAGTGCTCTACGAGGTTCTAGGAGTCGTATCAGATAGGTACGATTGGTACAGGGTGTTACCTACCAGAAATAACATAGCTTGGCGGGAAGTGTCCAAACTTTGCGTCAAGTGTGTGAAATATGGATCCTAGGGCTAATACTTATCATTTAAGGGTTTTTATCGATTTGTATTAGCAAAGTCTATTGTGTGTTACTAATTGAACTACATGATTGAGATTATAGATGGAAAACACATCCAACACTAATAACCTCTTACTCCATTCTATCCTTGAAAAGGATAAGCTCGCCGGACCTAACTTTCTCAACTAGGAGCGCAATCTTCGGATCGTGCTCAGGCATGGGAGAAAGTTGTATGTCCTCAAGGAGCCGGTGGGAAATGCCCCAGCCAATAGTATATGAGCATGATGGAAACATCGGCTTATGACATGATCCTCTAGTTGAGGGACATGTTTTAGGAGCAGGTTCGTACAGGACGGTACGATATCACGATGACTCTTAACACTTGCAAGATGGCTAAGGGAACTTCGGTTAATACCCATGTCATGAAAATGAAAGGGTACATGGACCACCTAGAAAGGCTTGGACACCCAACACCATTGCAGCTGGCAACGGATATGATGCTTAACTCGTTGTCTGATGACTATAAGCCTTTCATAGTCAACTACAACATGAAAAACATGGAGAAATCCATAGCTGAGCTTCATTCGATGCTCAAGATAGTTAAATCTAATATGGGTACTATGTACAAAGATATTCTCATGGTAGATAAGGGTAATAGTAATAAGAGGAAGGGGCGCAGCGGCAGGGGCAAGGGTAAAACCAAGCCAGGACCATCTGCACCCAGGGCCAAGGTAAATGGCAATGGCTTAGGCAAGAGATTTAAACCGAACAAAGCAAAGTCCGAGAATTGGTGCTTTTAAGTACGGTGAGATTGGCCAGTACAAGGTCAACTGCCCGAAGCATCACGAAGGTGGTGTTTAGTCTAACACCACAAGTAACTTCGGTGACTAACTTCAGTATTTACCTTCAAGTAGTGTTTGACATTTGCAATCGTTTATTGCAAAAGGTCAATGAAAGCAAAAGGTGCCAAGAATGCAAGGATCCCACGTGAATAAACAAGGATATTAATAATTCATAGTTGAAAATATTTTTCTATTTCAAAGCAGTTTTTAAAATATTAATGAATTATTTAGTGACATATCCTTGCACGTGGTTCGTGATTATATCTAGTCAAGTTTGACTAGAGGTTAACTAACAAGTCAAAGTTTTTGACTTATTAGTGGTTGATCCTATGCATTAATTATTGCCATTGAGGTATATTAATATTAATTGCTCGACTAAACTTATGGAATTACTTGAATCAACACGGTTAGTGTTGTTGATTAGAAGGTTTATCTAATCGAGTAATTGTAAATATTTATGAAAACAAGTTCGAGGTTTGAACTAGTATTAAACACTTGAAATAATTGTTATTATTTTTTGGAATGTGTTTAAGGATAAAACAATGGTGAACATGATTATAATGACGATTATAATCAAGTGTACTCACATGTTTAAAATAAGAATCCGTACAAGTGTGTTATACTTATAGTCATGTAAAGTTTCGACCAACCAATTTCCGTAATAGGAAATAGTGGGTATGTGGAAACCCCAAGCCTAAGGTTTCGTCGATTATAAGATTCTTATTCAAAATCTAAGTTTTAGATTTATACTTAAAATCAGTATTTTGACTTTTGTGTCAAGTTTGACCAAGTCAATAAGGTATTTTAAGTAATGCTATGTTTTCATAATAGTCGGTGGGAGCAATTGACCTACGCAAAGGTATTTATCAAGTTTTGATAAATTGAAATATATATGTATATATATTTACGTAGAAGCTAATAAGTGTTATGGATAAACACAGTGATTATTAGCTTGTTGAATTTCAAGAACGTATATAATTTTAATGACGGGTTTTTGAGGATTCAAAGTAGTCCATGTGTTAGGACTAGTCCCAGGATGTCATAATTATATATTGAAATTCGATGTCCAATATTAATATATATAAAAGAATTAAGTGTTGAAAATAATAAACAACATATTAGATAAGTGTTTATACATTAAATATCTAATTTTGTTTGCGGGTTAGTGTAAACAAAAGGTTTATTATTTTAGTCTATTTCTTGGAATAGAAAAGTTTTATACATCTACAATGTAACTAGGTATAGTTACGGGATAATTTTATATATTCAGGAACAAAGAGTTAATCCAGTTCTCCAAGTTCAGGGAATATGACAAAATTAAAAAGACTAAACTTGTTTTCAAGGTTTGCAGAAAACAAATCATCTAGCAAAAATGAGTGGGAGCACTAGTTAGTGCATACTTGTTTTTAGTTCATAGTAATGTTGATGTTTCAAGAAGTGATCCGTGATAAGTCCACTTGAACCAACATAGTAACACAAATAGACGCGGTGAATTAAGACGATGGACCAGTATTAATTTTGTATATATTCCAGGAGGGTGAATATGGAGAGTACATTATTAATCCCATTACTCTTCACATATTTTGTATGTTTTGGTAATATCCGTGAATAAAAGTTTATATTCAAAATCTTGTCCGTGACTACCTATCTTGGTGGGAACCTCGATTAGGGAGGTAATAACGTCATTGTAGTCCTTGGTGGAGATTCATAGTGATTGAAGATAGCTACCAGGAGTGTAGGTCAAGGATGTACAAGTATTCACAAGGGTGTGAATACTGGATAGTGACATCGTGAAGAATACCGCGTGGTCTTCGAGTCAAAGGTATTCGTCACATAGGTTATCCTCAAGCCTAAGATATTTGGTTTGGAATGCGTGGACTTCTGGCATTTGGATCGCACCTAACGCTACACCGTAACAGGGTAGTTATAACGGGCGTATCTGGTGTCAGCGGAAAGCGTGTTGCCAAATGCAGGTATGCGAGAGGCATTCTGCACCTCCTTTTCAGGAGAGATGTTTCTGGGCCCCTTGACTGATCTAGACTGTAGAAGTGCATGGACATGCCCAAACGAACTGATTTGTTCTTTGTCGTTTATCACATCAGTCGAAATCGGAAAGTCGAGAAAAGTTTCTGAGTGTTAAGAGTTGACTCACACCATGCTCACACTCACAATCGAAACATCGTGATGCAGATGGAAAAGCCTAAAGTATACCCGATCATAAGACAGGGGGTTCTTATGAAGTTTTATTATAAAACAGTTAGTTTTATAAATTATAAAACAGTTTGTTTTATAAGGATTTATTATCACACCTGGGTATAAGAGTTCTTATCGCTTGGTTAACATAAGGACTTGTCTAGAGGTAACCTTAGGCCAGTGTCATCAAGGTACCATGGTTGACGGCAAGCACAAGTGGGAGTCTGATAGGATTTGTGTGCATAACCGTCGAACCCTGATGCCACGTCCAATGCCATAAGACACTCAAGGGTCACACCTGTGAGGGCATGTAATCCGAGAAGTAATGCAACCACAAGTGAGAGAACGGTTTAATAACAGTTAGTTATAAACCAGTGTTAGTAAGTTATGGTTTTAACTTACGGAGAGGATAAATTGCCAAGTTAATTAATTAACAAGGATGTATATATTTATTAGTAAATAAATATATATTGTTAATTAATAATATTCAAGATTAATGATTTAAGTTTAAATTATTAATTTTGGATAAAGATTAATAATAAAGAAAAGTAATAAAGAAAAATATATATTATAATTTTATATATATGTTAGGCCGTAGGACATTAACATATATATATATATATATTAATTATGTTTTATTTTTCTAATATTATTATTATTAATAAGCAAAACTTGGTGGTTAAGTTATCTAATTCAAGATAAGGAAACATTCAAATGGTTTCCTAATCTAATCACAATTCCTATCATTATAAATAGGAGATTAGTATTTGAATTAGAGGTTACACATTCTAAAGTTTTAGAAGAAAAACTCTCTCCCCTCTCCCTCTCTAAAAAACCTTCGGCCGAGAAGGACATAACCAAGAACCGAGGTTGGTTCTTGGTGATCGACGGCTTTCGAGTGACGGGTCGTGTAGATCGATGGTTGCTATACCTTTCTAGCGGGATCTCGTGTTGCTTCATCACGGGTAGATTAATACTTGAGCAACCCTAGGTAAGTAAATGTATGATCTTCATCTTCATGTTCTTGATGTTGTTCATAATATTTTTGTTTCGTACATACATTATGTCGATATATATATATATATATATATATATATATATAAATATATGTATATACTTTGTGATAAATAAAGATTCCAACCCTTTAGGGTTTTTGGGTGGTTGATCATTCAAGTTCCGCTTTTATGAATGATTAATCAGTTTTTCATCCTTGATTCGGTTCAAACCAGTTTGAGTTTGAATCAGTATGACACATAGGAGGTGCTATAAAACCCAACTAGCTGCTAGACCACTCCTGGATATACCCGAGAACCAACACGCGATATCATGCGTGTGTGTGTGGTGATCGACGCAGACCAAAAGCCGAAACCCCCTTGGGGTTTGATGATGTCGACGCAGAGAGAGAGAGAGAGAGAGAGAGAGAGAGAGAGAGAGAGAGTAGGGAGAAGGCTAGGGTTCTTTTCTTGTTTCAAATTAGAATGACTTAAGGAGAATGAGCTTTTTCTAGGTTTAAATACTTAAACCTTATCCAAGCCCAAGCCCATTCAATTAAAGCCCATAACTTTAAGTGTAGTTTCATTCCTTGCACTTTGACCCCTTGGACTTTACTAGTTAATTAATTAACTCTTAATTAACTAGTCCATTAAATATTAAACCTAATATTTAATTCCCTTTAAATAATAAATAACTATTTATTATTTATTTTCTTCTAATAATTAATGGGTTTAGTTCCTAAAAGTACACCGAAGTTGTCACTTTTTGCTATTGTGTATACTCTTCTTTCATTACTCACATTTAGTATACCAAAGTTTCTAAAACTACCGTTTAATGCATTGGGTTACCTGCTTAGCAGGTAACCGGTAATTCTATTATTTTTAATTTATTTTATATTCCTAAAAATGCCACATGTATAGCCACATCAGTAATATTTGCCACATCATATTTACATCTTTTAATTTAAACCATGAAGAACAGATGATGAAGAACATGAAGATCTGCTTGAAACCCAGATCTGCTTGAAACCCAAATCCATCGTATGAACTAACCAAAATCTGAACAGATTACCCATCGTATGAACAATCTGAACACATATGAACAATGAACTAACCAGATCTGTGAAACAAAAACCCAAACTAACACTGGTCTGGATTCTAAAAACATTTCACAAAATCGAAACCTTAAAACGAATAAGAAAACCTAAAAACGAGAATAAATCGAACCAAAAGCATATATGTGAAGATGATTCCAGAAACCCAGAAATAGATGATGGAAATCGTTAACCTTCTTCAATCCTTAACCCAGATCTGATATGTTCTTGCGATGGTGAGCCCTGAAATCGATTTCACACCAAACCCTTAAATCGAACACCAAACCCTGAAGATCTGTTCTTGCGATGGTGAGCCCTGAAACCGCGTTCAAATCTTTGAAGTCCAGATCTGGAACGACCCCTAAATCTTGGAACCGTGTTCAAATATTTTAAGTCCAGATCCGGAACCGTGTTCAAATTTTCTTGGAACGAGCCCTAAATCTTTGAATCTCGGGTTTAGGGTTTTCTTGGAATGAAGATGAAGACGGTGGTGAAGACGGCCGGAGCTGTTGAAGTTCAGATCTGGAACGATTTGATGATGGTGTTCTCGATGGTGGCGGCTATGATGTGTCTGATGGCGTGGGTGTAGGTGGCGCCGGAGGTGAGGTTGAATGAGGCGGAGTATTGCGGTGGTTGTGGGTGGCGACCTTCAAATCAAGAAGAAGATGATGAAGATAGATGATGAAGATATATCGATGATGATGAAGATCTGTGTAGAGATGGAAGCCTCAAGATGAAGATGAAGACCTGGGTTTAGTTACTATTATTATTATTATTATTATTATTATTATTATTATTATTATTATATTTTTAGTTATTGCTAAATAGAAAATTACACACCATCACTCAAAACACATGCCACATCATCAAAACCGGATCCACATCACCCTTAACCTGCTATCACAAGTTAAGATGCATTAAACGGTAGTTTTGAAGAGTTAGGTGTATTAAATGGGAGTAATGAAAGATAGGTATACACAATAGCAAAAGGTGTCAACTTCGATGTACTTTTAGGAACTAAATCCATAATTAATCTAACTGATTAATTATTCATTTCTCCCTTAAATAATTAATTCCACTAATTAATTATTTCCACACAAATATTGGTAAATTCCGAACTGTTCTAATTGGGTGTGTAGCAGTGTGACCCTTTAGTCTCTTATAACATTGGATACAATGTACCCATTAATTATCTCTGCACATAATCCAACATAATCTACCACACACTTTCTGGGCTGATGCGGCCATGACAGCGTGTAATCTAATCAACAGAATGCCGTCATTAGTTCTAGAGAACAAAACTTCATTTTCTATTCTGTATCCCAACCAACCATCATATCACCTTTCTTAGCATCCTTTTGGCCCTGTCTGTTTTGTTCACCTCTTAGAACCTGGTAGAGACAAACTCTCCCCTAAGGTTGTCAAATGTGTCTTCTTAAGGTATTCTCGTCTCCAAAAAGGTTACAAGTGTTATTCTCCTACTCTCCGCAAATACTTTATGGTCGCTGATGTTACATTCTTTGCCCATGATCTCTATTATTCTCAGGACTCTCCACCGTCTACTAAGGTCAATGAGATTCTTCGAGTTCCTGTTTATGTCATCCCTCCTGAGATCCCAGCTGAGCCTACCCCACACAACACCGATGATTCTCCTACTGACCCCACTCTTTTAAAAACATATCAGCATCGCAATCGATCGTCCCATCACATTGGGTGATCTGACCACTCCTGCAACAGTTTCCTCGACTGATTCACCTACTCATGGTTCTGTTCAGGATACTCCACCAATTGCCCATCGGAAAGGTAAACACTTTATTGTTAACCCTTATCCTATATACAACTATGCCACCTATGATCGGTTATCATCTACTTTCTCTGCATGTGTTGCAAGCCTTGATTCTATATCTATCCCTAAAATGGTGGACGAGGCTTTATCTTATCCACGATGAAAGACGACAATGTTGGATGAAATTTCTGCTTTACATACCAACGGAACATGGGAACTAGTTCCTTTACCTCCGGGTAAAACTAAAGTTGGTTGTCGATAGATATTTACACCAAAGGTGGGCCCTGATGGCAAACTTGATCGGCTCAAAGCTCGACTCGTTGCTAAGGGTTATACACAGAAATTTGGCCTAGATTACATTGATCCTTTCTCCCCAGTTGCTAAAATGACCATGATTCGCCTTCTCCTTTCTATTGCTGCCATGCACTATTGGTCCCTTCATCAGCTTGATATTAAGAATGCCTTTCTCCATGGTGATTTACAAGAGGAAGTCTATATGGAGCAACCACCTGGGTTTATTGCTCAGGGGAGTCTGGACTCGTTTGTAAGTTGAGAAAGTTAATTTATGGGCTGAAACAATCTCCAAGGGCTTGGTTTGGAAGGATCAGTGCTTTGGTGAAAGAATTTGGAATGCAACAAAGTGAGGCTGACCACTCCATGTTCTATTATTTGGTTGTATATGTTGATGACTTTGTAATCACAGGAAATGATCATGAAGGAATTCAGCAACTGAAAGACCACTTGTTCAGAAACTTCCAGACAAAAGATATGGGCCAACTTAGATACTTTCTGAGTATTGAAGTTGCAAAATCGAAAGAAGGAATTTTCATATCTCAGAGAAAGTATGCACTCGACATCTTAAAGGAAGATCATCTAACTGATTGCAAACCAGTAGAATCTCCAATGGATCCTAATGTTAAACTTCTTCCGGGTCAGGGGGAGCTATTAGTTGATCAAGGGAAGTATCAGAGACTAGTTGGTCGACTTAACTATCTTACTGTAACATGACTAGACATTTCGTTTGCCGTAAGTATAGTGAGTCAATTTTTAAATGTTCCGTGCCTCCGTGTGATACCCACTTGGAAGCAGCTCTTCGGATCTTAAAGTATATCAAAGGAGCTCCGGGGAAAGGCATACTAAATGAGAACAAAGGGAACACAGAGGTAATTTCTTATACAGATGCAGATTATGGAGGATGTCCATTTAGCAGACACTCAACCTCTGGATACCGTGTTCTATTTGGTGGTAACTTAGTTTCCTGGAAGAGTAAGAAATAAACAGTAGTTGCAAGGTCAAGTGCAGAAGTAGAGTATCGCGCCATCGCCAATGCAACGTGTGAACTCCTTTGGATCAAACAACTCCTTGAAGAACTTCGGTTCTGTCCAGTGCCTCAGATGAAACTTGTTTTCGATAATCAAGTTGCCCTTCATATCGCTTCCAATCCAGTATTCCATGAGAGAACTAAACACATTGAGATTGATTGTCATTTTATCAGAGACAAACTTCTTCAAGGTGTCATTGTAACGGAGTTCGTTAACTCAAATAATCAATTGGCTGATGGGTTTACAAAAGCCCTAAGAGGCCCACGGGTTGAGGATATATATGGCAAGCTTGGTGCTTATGATCTATACGCTCCAGCTTGAGGGGGAGTGTTAGAGTTGTGAATTATTTCCTTTGTATAATATAGGGACTAATTATGTAAATAGGTCATAGTTGTTTAGTATATATATTCTTATCCTCTGTACCCTAATCTTCTAAGGAATGAGAATTGAACTTAGGGTTTAGGGTTTAGTATATATAGTTGTTTAGTATATATATTCTTATCTCTAATTTCACAATTAAAATATTAAAACTCATATCTTTTGCCTTGGAAGTTTACACTTCTCCTTTCCATGCTTGTACTTTTATCAACACCATGCTTTCTTCACATTTGACTTTACTAAGTATAGAGTTGACAACCATACTTAGTTGTTGAAACAAATTTTTTAGTTCTTCTTCTTCTAAATTATTTTTCTCCTTTTCTAGAGGATAAGATCAATCTCTTTTGTATCATAGTAGATGCAAAGATGCTTATACTTTTACAAAGACAACCAGATCTAAAAAAGCACAATAGACCAACACATATTCTGCCTTTGACTTAAGAATAAATACAAAGTAAACAGTGAGTTGATATAACATTTTCGCGACTCAGCTGATGAAAAAGTACTAAATTGTAATTTTAAGTTGCTCAGCCTAAGGGTAAGATAATCAGATATCATATCAAGGACTCAACTTCTAACAAATGCTCAGCTGATCAAATATTAGACTAAGGTGAGGTGTAAGCTAATCAACCTAGATGATCATTTGATCAAAGATGCTCAGCTGATCATTCAGAGTGATAAGCTTATTGTTGGCTCAGCTGATCAAGTTCACTACTCAGATTATATATAGTTATCGCTTAGCTGGTGGTTGTAATTGCTCAACTGATGGTCATCTTCACTTGTCATTACTTCTCAACTGACCTCAGATGGTTGTCCTTCGGCTGATACTCAGTACTAAGCTGATCCTCAGTTGATACTTCATACTTAGAAACAATATTCAAGTCTGATTCAAACAACACATGTTTGAAATCATTCTAAGTCTAACTGAATGTATGGTTTTGTTATCATCAAATCCTATGTATTTCAATAGACATATTTGATTATTGGATTGAAGTGATTATCTCCCCCTATTTGATGATGACAAAACTTTTTCTATTTTTAAGAATCAGTTTGACTTCGAATAGGTAGATCTAATTACTTATAAGTGCATTTGGTTACCTAGTTATCTGTTTTTTGGTAACTCTGTTTATTTGAACCTTGTTCTGTTTTTGGTTTCTTTTTGGATGTTCCCTTTTTGTTCTGTTTTTGAGAATATTTTCTTTGTTGTATCATTTTGTTCTGCTTTGTGGTATCTCTTCTATCATTTTTCTGTTTTTAGGATTTTTAAGTTTTCTGTTTTTACACTTGTGAACTATTAGTAAGAGTCATCTATACTTGCAATTGCTAAGTAGTCTATGATCAAAGTATCAAGCTTGAATTACAAAACAAAGGAAATACAACTGTTTGTACATCAGAGTTAAAATGAAGAAGGAAAATCAAAGTACATGAAACAAACTAATCTAATCTGAGCAAAATAAGGTATTAAACATATTAAGGCTAGTCTTAAATCTGCCCACTATTTTTCTTCCTTTAATTTAGGGAAGATTTCCACAGCAGGATCAGCATTAGCTAAGGAATTGCTTTGAGCTTGAACCAATGCTTCAAAGTGATCATTCCTAGTTTTTCCTCTTGTGATAATTCTGACCCAAAATAAGAAGGCCTTTTTGGCTTTGGAAGCCCAGACTGCCTAAAGAACCTCCATTCACCAATTCTATCTCTAAAGAAGATTCCTTCAGCATGTTCAGATATAAACTTGTAGAGTTCTGGAATGGTGTTTGGTGAAATGGTTGTGTTTAGGTTCTCATGACCAGTGAAAAATGCAAACTCAGCTTGTTTCTCCATTTGATCAAAAGGAACAAAAAGGTATATAACCTTTCTTGCGAAGAGCACCCACTTGGTGGGCATGATTGACATAGTCATCTAGTGTAAAGGCTTCATACAAGAGCAATCCATGATTTGATTTTCTGAATGAATTGAGCCTTGATCTTGCTTTTGGATTTGTAGAGTAGAAAGAGGATCTCTATCATTTCAGTGAACCCATAAAGATGGCAGCCTGAGTAGGTTATAATATCACAGCTGTTGAAGTTGTTCTTTCTGACTATCTTAAGATAAGGATCATCATCACCCTTGTGCACTGTTGCTTTGGAAATGCAGCTAGGGTAACATCTGTTTTTAATTATATCTAGATTTTCTTTTAAATTTCCTCTTTCTATCATCGCTTAGAGTGAAGGGAATAGAGAGATCAACATTGAGTAGTGTCTGGAGGGCATCATTGTATGATTTGGCTCTAAGTAGCTCAACTTGGGCTTTTTCCCTTGTTTCTTTAACTTGGGTAGCCACTTTAATTGCTTGTACTTCTTCCTCTTGTGCAAAAGCTAGCTACCTGGCCTGAAAGACTTCCTCAACAAGAACACCAAATGCATTAGCCACTTGCCTTATTTCTAGTTCCTCTTCTTCTTTTCTTTTGAGCTCTCTTTGTGTATTCTCTTCCTCTTCAACCTCCTTAGCTGTCATTACTTTCTTACCTTTATCCTTAGGAGCAAAGATTATAGGGAACCCTTATCCTACAATAATAATTGAAAATTTTTGGGAATTTGTTTCATTTGTTGTTCTTTGTTTTTAAACAATAGGCCAAAGTTAATTACTGGATTTTTTTTATTGTTGTTAAGAATTGAGTATTTTTTTATTGTTAGTATGTTTTTATTGTACCATCTTGAAGAGCAAAGTCAGAAGCTTGTTAGAGAGAGAGAGAGAGAGAGAAATAAGAGAGAATTATAAGGTTTAGAGGGTGTGGTTAATTAAGCAAATTTCATAACAGCTTTATTTTATTTTTTTGAATTTTATATTTTGGATATTGGATATTAATGTTTTGGATATTGGAACTTAATGTTTTGAACCTAGAAATTTGATAATTTCACTCAAAGTGTTGAATTTAGTTTAAAATTACAAAGTTATAGTAAATAAGATATTTCTTAAAATTAAAAAAACAAACAACATTTTCTTTACAAACTATCACAGATATAAGACCTTCTAAATTTTAGCTTATCTAATAAAACCTTTGAAGATATGAAATAAGACATTCACAACTTATGTCTTCAAAAACAAACAACACATAAATATTTAAATACATATTTTATTAATTTAAATTTGTAACTTATTTTATGAACTTGGAGATCATGTTTAATGCAGCTAGGTATAAAGAGAAGATAGGCGACACACGGGTATAACCATATGAAGTTCAAACGATAGTGGACTATCCTCCATGATATATATGTTATGTCTTAATTTCACATGTACAAATTAATATGTTAGCTGGCTGTTGAATATATAGATAGATAGGTATTTTTGTTATGTTTTAATTTCACATGCATATATACAAATATGTGGGGCTATTGACGAATGTATTGTTGCACATGTATTGTAAAGAGGGTACGTTAGGCTTTGAAAGTAACATCAATATCCACCAATGACCTAAAACAAGAAAATATACAATTCCGTTAATTACATATCTTAATTTGTACATGAATAGGCAATTTTACATGCAACCGGGGGAAACTTGGGTTCGATCTTGTTTGATATTAATGAGCCACAATATTAAGATTATTTGAAACATAGTAGCTAATTAAAGGTGTTGAACCAAAGGGGTTATACCCTAGCGGTACCGGGGTTTTACTCTATCCCCAAGGTCTCGAGTTCGAGCCTTGGGAGTGGTGGTTTCCCTAAAATGGTGGAGGATTTTCCTCACCGGTGAAAGCAGCCCTAAAATGTTGATGGGTTTGGCCTACTCGACTTGGAGTCCATAGAAAACTGTACAAATTATAGCAAAAACAACATGATATATTGATATATATATATATATATATATATATATATATATATATATATATATATATATGTTAAATTCTTGCTTTTCAAAAAAAATATGTTAAATTCTTAATATTAACATAGATCATGTTATATATATATGTGCAATTCTTCGTGAAATAGTTTAGGCTTATTTGATTGTTTGTGAGTAAATCTTGTGTCTGATACAAATAGTACGTCCCAAAACCTTCAAACAGATCGAATGGGAAAACATAATTGATCTAGATGTAGTCATTTGGACTTGCGATTGGGAAATTGTAATTGTCACATTGCTTTTACTCCCAAAGATTCATTCACACTCCACATGTGTATCACACTCTTATGAGGGAATTTTTATTGTGTTTCCACAAGGGCAGCATTGCAAATAAATATATCATATCATTGTAGACCCATAGACATATATGCTAATGGCATTACCCCTTCCAGAACAATAATATCGCACATTTGCAACAAATGTACAATAAGAAAGGTCTATATGTGTGAGCATGTTTAGGTATCTAACGATGAACTTTAAGGGGTTAGATCATGGAAATAAAGACCAATGGGGTTAGTAAATGAGTTGAGATGAATCTTTAGTAAGTTTAGGGGTCTAAAGTATCATGTAGCCTCTCTCAAGGAAAAAGAAACATCTTAACTAAACATTGATAGCGTTAGTTTTGCCGGACTTATAAGTTACGCGCCATGTTTGACTCTAAGACAAATCATTTGGTAGGAATGTACGTACTATTCAATATATATCATAAAGCAGAGAAAAAGAAAGAGAAAGAAAGACGACATTATATATTCATATATGATTTGTGAAAGGTGACCATCGTAAAAAGAGATTGAATGGACTATGACCAGTGAGACTTGCATCACTACCACAAGAATGCTATATAGCCGGATATATTTCCAATTTGATCTAGAAGTACGTACATACATAGATTAAATAAATAAATAAATAATTTGTAGAAAAAAGAAAACAAGGTAGCTTGTGGGTATATGTCTAGAACTTGCAAGGAAGTGAGAGCGACAAAGACTAATCGGTCGATCTGTCTAAGGTAATACTTACTTGACTAGCTAGCTGCCTAGAATATATCTTCTAATATATAAAAGACTAATTTGATAAAATTTATTAGATGATCTAAGTCATTCATTTAAATAAATATTTAATCTTGACCATTCATTTAAAATCAAAAAATCAATTTTGACTGTTTAGAGTCAAATTTATTAAAGATAATTTCATACATGCCTTTATTAAATCATATAAAATCGTATTTGTTCATCTTAATTTACAAATATCATATTTACCCTTTATAATATTTCAAAATATCATATTTAACTACATACTTAGTTTTATCATTCTAAAATATTTTTTAATTATTTTTTAATTATAACAAATAACGTTTAATTTTATTACCCTTAATTGTAAAAATAATGATTGATGAATTGTATAAGAAATACAATCACGTCTATTCGTATCATGCTACCATGTTTCTGCCATGAAGTCTGCCCTCCCGCTCGCGCTGCTGCTTCCACCGCTGGTAGAGTGTACGTTGTACGTCGTCTTTTTTTAAACTTTCATTTAATTCACGTTTTATTATTATTTAATACGTTTTTATTAATGTTTAATATTTATTATCTTTTAAACCAACCCGTATATTACACGGGCATTTAGTCTAGTGTGTGTGCGTGTGTGTCTATATATATATATATATATAATAGAGAGTTGTGTTCAGGGGGGGCACAAGATTTCTATTGACTGGTGGCACAGTATAATAACAAAAATAAAATTAATTAAAATTGATGGTGTTGTTCAAATTATTTCCGGGTTTCCAGTTAATCGGGTCGGATTAACGAGGTTTCGGTTGCTGTTTTGGTATTTTATGGTCAAAATATAAACAAAACACAATTTATATATGGCCCTATTAATTAAATATTTATTTTTAAGGTAAACCAAAGTATTTTAAAGTTATAAATCAAAGATAGAACTATATCTTATCACTTTTTAAAAATATTTCATTTTTATTAGAATTTGGTGGCGCTAAAAAATCACTGATAGCACCCCAAAATTTAACTGGTGGCACCGACTCGAAAACATTGAAAATTTCCACTTAGTCTACAAAATTGAATGGTGGCCGGTGTCACCGCCAAAGCCCACATAGGTCCGCCCATGGTTGTGTTCAATAAAGTTCATATAAAAAAACATATTTCTGAAATTTTAATATTCAATCACATATAATTCAGTATACAATCACATGTGACTGTAAAAGGATCATATGTTAATTACGAAAATGTCACTCTGTAAAAAAAATTTAAAATTTAATTTAAACCATTAATAAAGTCAATTCAAAATCTAAAATTAGTTTATTAACACTATAAAAAAAATATAAATTATATTAAACATTTCTCATGTAATAAAAGAATAGAAATATAAATATATTGCGTGTACGTACGTATGTTAGTTATATAACTAACGAATTAATAAATTAGTAGCTTGTTCTTCTTTGACTTAGGTTGTTGTATCATTATTCATTAAAATGATACAGAAAATAGATACGGCATGTGTTGAGTACTAGCTAGCTCTCTTCAGTCAACAACTTCAGGATTCATTCAATTCGGTGAATGCTAAGAACCTGTAATTAATTAATTTATTCTAAACAAACCACCTTTGTCGATTTCTCATACCCAAAACAACTAACTACTTTTTCCTTTAAATGATTACTTACATACGTGATTATATATTTAGGTAAAATTTCAAACGAAAACTGTTTTTCGTACGAGAACTGTGAGAATAAATATGAGTCATCTAATTCTCCCTCTTTAATGCCATCACCTACCCATTAATTTCTTACATTCACCTTGCCACACTTGATCCCCCCACGCTCTACGAAAAACAATGGCTAAGATTAGTTCTCGTAGTTCTCGTACGAAAAACAGTTCTCCTTTGAACCCTTCCATATATATATATATATATATATATGTGTGTGTGTGTGTGTGTGTGTGTGAGGTTTATTTGAGAACCATTCTTAGTGCGAGAACCGTGAGAACCAATCTTAACTGCTCAATTAGTAAGTAGAATTTATGGATGGAGAGCGTGGTGGGATATATTGTGGCAAGGTGCATGTGAGAAATTCATGGGTTGGCAATCAAATTGAAGGAAGAGGAATTGGACGGTCAAGATTGGTTCACGCGGTTCTCATACTAAGAATGGTTCTCAAATGAACTTCTTCCTCTCTGTCTTTCTCTCTCTCTCTCTCTCTCTATATATATATATATATATTATATATATATATATATAGAGAGAGAGAGAGAAGAGTTTGAACGAGAACTACGAGAACCAATTTTAGCTATTGATTTGATAAGTGAAATTTGTTGGGAAAAATAGATTTATAAATATATATCCTCTTTTATTGACACAAAAATATACAAATTGTTTATATAATTGTATTTATTAATATTAACATATGTGCATATATATATATATATATATATATATATATATATATATATATATATATATATATATATATATATATATATATATATATATATATATGTGTGTGTGTGTGTGTGTGTGTGTGTGTGTGTGTGTATTCAAAACAAATAAATATTCGTATTTATTTATAACAAGTATTTTCATCAAATCATCAAGCTTACAAAATAAATAGTTATACAAGTTTAAGTTTTTATAAAATTATTTTTATAAAAACTTTTATAAAAATTGACAAACTTTTTATAAAGATCACTAGGTTGGTTGTATAAGTTCAAGACTTCTTAATTTGGCAAATACCAAACACAATCTATCTTTGAAACAATACAACACCATATTTAGCAAAGTAATCTTTCAAAGAGTTAAAATTCCAACATGCTTTATGTATTGCTTTCTAAACTTCCATTTTAGTGTTGAAATTCAAACTTAAGAAGTATAAGATCAACCTAACTTTTCTAAGACTCATTTTCAGTAAATTTTAATGGTAAAAATGAGTTGTGTGTGGTTTTGGTAAAAGGCCAACATCTATATTTGCAAGGCTCAAAAAGTTCCAGCAGACCGACGGTCGATGCCATGGTCGACCGTGGACAGTCTGGACACGTTTTGAGCTTGCACATTTTTTCTTATTTAAACCAACTCAAGTCTTGTGTTTTACTCACCTCTTGCATAGCTAAGACACAGAACACATATTCATACTTGTGAGCTCATATATTCATATATTGATTTGATAATCAAAGATCAAGATCAAGAGCAAGAGAAAAGCAAGATCAAATCATTCAAGCCATTATATTTCATCTCTTATTTCAAACCTTGTAATAGTGTGTGAGAATCAACTTTAGCCTTTCAAATTAGAGAGAAGTGAGGTTATCTTTTCGTTGTCTACAAGAGTGAAGTGTAATTCTTGTTGGCTAAAAAGAGAAGTTGTAAAAGGTTTATCTCTACCTTCAAAGAGAGAAGATAGTGGAGCAACTCTTGGTGGGTGAGGTCAAGGAGTGGATGTAGAGCAAGGTTGTTAACCCTTGCTTGAACCACTATAAATCATAGTGTTCTAGCTTCTTGATTGGTGATATCTTTCTTCCCTAAACTCTTTAATTTCTTACAAAGATTGTTAAAAACTTCAAAAAGTGGGCATATAACCTCTCTAGGTTCTAACAGAATTCATGTATATAGAGCGTGAAGGATCAAGTGTGACAGAGTGCATGTGATAAATTCATGGGTAGGTGATGACATTAAAGGAGGGGGAATTGGACGGCTCAGATTGGTTCTCGTAGTTCTCATATGAAAAACAGTTCTCGTTTGAACTTTTACCTCTACACACACATAGATAGATAGATAGATAGATAGATAGATAGATAGATAGATAGATAGATAGGTACATAGATAGATAGATATACACACACTGACACAGTTCATGGTTGGTAATGAATAAAATAGAAGGACAAATGTAGACCATTCGATAAAAGCAAATGAAGGGTCAGGATTTAGTTTCTCATTTTCACTTATATATATATATATATATATATATATATATATATATGAATTGGATCTATATAGGGTTTATGCTTAAACATAGATCTTAAAGGCCAAATCTAGACAATTGGATTTTGAAATCAATGGTCAAAATCTAATAATAACATTATTGTAATTAATTAAATAATTATAATATGTAATTATAGAAGGAAAGATATTATGGAAATCCCCCTTCCTATAAATCACGCACTTTCTTTAAAAATCTTGTCCCGTCCTTTTTTCCCTGTAAGTCTCGTCCAGCCGTTAATAACAAAAGTTTTCCAGTTGAAAATAGTAATTTTTCCAGATAAATATATACAATATATATAATTCAAAATGATAAATGATAAAATTATCCAGAAGAAAATGATAAATTAGACTCCTTCAGCCGAAAATGATATAAATACACATTTTCAGATGAAAATGATAATAATTTTCAGTTGAAAATAATAACGTTTTCCAGATGAAAATGATAACAATATACAACATTCAAAATGATAACATTATTCGGATGAAAATGATAAAAATAAACTCAATTTCAGCCGAAAATGATATAAATACACATATTTTTAGCCGAAATGGTAAAAATACACTCCTCCAAACCGAAAATGATATAAATACACACGTTTGTTGCCTAAAATGATAAAAAAAAACTCACATGATTCAAAATGATAACATTTTTATATCATTTCATATGATTTACATTTTAAAAATAAAATTTTCAGAAATATTGGAATAGTAGTCTTGTTTGAAACATGATTAAAAATAAATTGATTGGTATAATTTTTTTACTCAAATCCTCAAAATTGAAATACTTATAGCCATTTAAGATTTAAGAGATAAAAATAAAAATAAAAAATGAAAGTTGTTGGGTTATTGAGGGAGGCGTTATGAGTCTCTATTTGAAATTGTAAATTCCTATTTTTTTCTCTTTTAAATTAATGGCTGAGATTTGGTCTTTGGGATCTATGTTTAAGTGTGGGGCTATATGGAACTTTACCCTATGCATATTTCTAACGAGAACTGTTTTTCGTACGAGAACTACGAGAACTGTTTGTAACATCATTAATGACTAATAAATAGGGGTATTTTGGTAATTTATATATTTACCCAAGTGTGAATTGCGTCCGGTAAAGTGTCATTAGTTTACGAGACTTGATATACCCAAAATAACCCTTATTAATGCAACATTAATAAGCCATTATTGAGTCGCCAAAATTTTCTTAGCCATTGATTAATTTTAATCAATGCTAAGACTGGTTCTCGCAATTCTCCTACGAAAAACAGTTATCATTTGAACCTTCCTCTAAATCTATATAGGTTTTCGTGGTTCTCGCACTAAAAATTGTTATGTAATGAGCTTTTTCATATATATATATATATATATATATATATATGAAAAAGTTCAAATGAGAACTGTTTTTCGTACGAGAAACAATCTTAGCCAGTGATTAAAATTAATCAAAGGCTAAAAAATTTGACAGTTTATTAATTGCTCATTAATGACGCATTTATTAAGGTATTTTAGAAAAATTAAATCTCACAAATTAATGACGGCTTAACCGAATGCAATTCACGGTTAACCAATATATAAATAATCAAAATAAGCCTACTAATAAGCCATCAATGTGTGTGAAACCAAAGAATATATACGTACATACGTACGATCGATCGACATTCAACAACTTAACATATACGTCTACGTCTTAGTTAGTTAGTTAGGGAAAATTATTAATGATGGAGGAGAATTCCATGGCGCATACATATATGTGGATGGATGTATATATGCATATATGGATCGGATGGCCGGGATGAATGCATGCATGCATGGTAGGGTTGAATGAAAAGTCATGATATAATTAAAGACAGGTAGGAAGGTCGAACTGAAATTAACTTGTGGAATATTAATGAACTCAATCCATCGATCAATGATCGAATAATTAGTAAAAGTATATGGAATATATGATCGCTGCAGGACGTTCATCATCGAATTGAATTGAAAACTCGATCTTTGAATCTTCTTCAGTTCAATTCTTTCTTAGATCTTTCCTCTAACTTTCGACACCAATTAATGCTTATTCATCTACACCATCGTACTTGCTATATATAATATATACTTTGCTTCCTTTAAATAAAATTATACTAATTTAGGCAGTGGCGGATCCAGGATTTGTATTGGGTGGTGACACTAATGGGTGGTAGCATTGCCTCCAAAAATTCAAAATTTATACTACGAAAAATCAAAATTTACACTATACGAACAAAATTGACCATTGTCCCGTTCTCCCTCCCCTTTACATGTAGGTCTGCCCCTGAATTTAGGTTCACCGTGATATATGGATATATGACTAGAAATATTATTGTATACATATATAATTTCTACAATCTTGTAACTAATTAACCTTCTGCATGTATGTATTAATTTAAGGATCCATCATTTTAATTATTGGCAACATATATAACAAAAAAAGCTAAAAAATGTTATACGGTGGGTTATTTTGGTCTTTAATGCTTATTAGTATGGGTATTTTGATTTTTTATATATTCTCCCAATCGTATATTGCGTCAGAGTGGATTTTCATTAAAGAACAAGACTTAACTTTCCCAAAATACTCTTCATTAATGCGTCATTAATAACCCTTCAATTTTATTGGAATTGATTTATTGTAATCAAGAGCCAATATTGGTACCCGATGTACATGCATTAAGCGTGATTCTCAAAATAACCATCCCATATATATATATATATATGAAGAAGTTCATTTGAGAATCATTCTTAGTGCGAGAACCAATCTGAGCTGTGCAATTCCCCCTCCTTCAATGTCATTGCCGACCCATGAATTCCTTACATGCACTATGCCACACTCTATCTCTCCATGTTCTCCGTCTATGAACTTCTCATATTCAAGGAATGACTGAGATTGGTTCTCGCAGGACTCGCACTAACAACAGTTCTCGAATGAACCCTCCCATACATACATACATATATATATATATATAGAGTAGGGTTATTGTGAGATGTGTTTTATTGTGAGATGCGAAAGATGTAATCTCAACCGTCAGATTCATCCAATTTTGATCCTAAAATTATGGGATTTTTTCTCTCTCTTTAAATTATTAAATATCTGAAAAGGGCATAACCGTAATATACAAAATACATTTAATTTCCTTTTTTTTTAATATACTATTCCAACTATTGATTCATCCACCGTCACACTCGCCGGAATCATCTCTCAGCCTCTGAATTATTTGATGAAACAAGAAAAAGAAAATCTAAAAATCAGATTCATCTTTACGGAAACCCCAACATGATACAAGATTTATAATTGATGAAACTATGAAAACAGAATTAACAAAAAATCAAAACTTTTAACAAACATGAATCTTCTGATGAAACATACACATACAGATCTGAAAAGGTGTATATCAAATTGATGAACACAAAACAATTAAAATGAAACCAAAAAATGATACACACATTTGATGATAATATAGCATACAAATAAATTGATGAATGAAAAATAAGACAAGAAATTGATTCATACGTCCGACCACCACCGCCGCTTCATCAAAACCCACTGCCGCTTCATCAAAAACCACCACCACCGCTTCATCGAAAATACATCAACAGTCGTTTTGTAGGGTTTCTTCTGATGAAGCGTATACATTCAGAACTGAAAGGGTGTATACAAAATGATGAACTAAAAAAGAAATTAGAACCAAAAATCAAACAAAATGAGATATTGATGAAAAAACCTTATATGCGGCGGCGGCGGTACATGTACTTCACCACCGAGACTGCCGGATTCCGGACGATTTCGCTGTGGCGGTGGTGCAAAAACCCTTATATGACCAGATCTACGGGGGTTGTAACCCTAATCGCTGGTGGGTTGTAACACTAGTCGCTGATGGGGGCTGTAACCCTAGACACTGCTGGGTGCCGTAACCATAGTCGCTGACGGGTGGCGTAACCCTAATCGCTGACGGGGGCTGTAACCCTAGTCGCCGGAGATCAGAGAGAGATGGGATACATGCAACACCCGAGATGAAATCGCTGACGGGGGGCTGTAACCCTCGTCGCCGGAGGTCAGGGACATGCAAGGCAAGAAATAAAACGAGATGAAAATCGATGATGGGGCTGCAACCCTAGTCGCCGGATATTAGAGAGACGTGGGAGGTAGGCGATTATGTATATGTGGAGGCGATGGTAGGTGGATTTAAGGAATGAAATTAAATGTGGAGAGAGGTATATTATGTCTTTACCTAAAATACCCTTCTCTTTAAAAGGACACGTGTCACTCACACATTACATCTTTTACATCTTACTTTAATTCACATCTTTTTTGATCCCATACCTATATATATATATATATATATATATATATATATATATATATATATTTATATATATATATATACACACACACACACACACACTAATGGGGTGGCCGCGCAATACGGCGGTGAAGCTTAAAAATCTATGGTGTTGAAAACTTCTGGAGGCAGGTGACTTTTTGTTGCGGCTAGCGATAGAGAAAATGGATGAGGCAATGATAACATTGTGAATGGTTTTTAATGTTACAATACATTTGAAGTAGCTAAGTAATATTACTACCACATTTGTGTTATACTGAATTTTAAAGATAATATTATTATACACTTTAACTTAAAAAGCAAAAACAAAATAAACAATACTTACACTTTTATATGTTGAATTTGAAAATAGTAAGTGTTTACTATTAAAAACTTACACTAGTTGTATTGTTAGTCAATAATTAATATTAGTATAGATTAACACTAAAAAAAGTTGACATGCTTGTTTGAAAAGAATTAGAAATTACATTTACTCATCATAGATTGAAGAACCTAATAAAAGGTTGATAATAGAGAGACATAAGTTTTTTAGTGTTCCTTTACTTTACCCGATGAACATTATACCCAATAAGGAGATCGGGTCATTGTTCTATATAACGTATGGGGTAGTGTGGCGACGAGGTCAAGTTTCAAGCTTCATAAGGAGACATGGCGAAGCCTTGATATTTTTTAAGGTTTGATTTAGGACAACGGTTTTGTATATATTTTATAATTATATATATCAAATTGATCGTTATTAATATACAAATTACGCAAAGTTACACAAATGAGAAGCTAAGTAACGTATATAGATTATAAAATAAAAATTTATAAAAGTTCAATATAAGCGATCGCAAAATGTATACAAAAAATTCCAATTTTAAAAAATTGGTTTTCAATGCGCCACGCTTAAAAAAAAACTCGCCATTTGGTGCATTTTTATCGTTGGTACCGCGAGAACAAATCTAAGCCGTCCAATTTCTCCTCTTCCAATTCTATCACAATGCATGAACTCATCTTGTTCACCTTGTCACATTCTATCTCTTCACGTTCTCCATTAATGACTTCCAATTATCAAATTAATTGTTAAGATTGGTTCTCACGGTAATCACAATAAAATTGATTCTCTAATGAACCTTCCCATAATACTTTATATATATATATATATATATATATATATATATATATATATATATATATATATATATATATATATATATATATATATATATATATAGTGAAAAGAAAATTTGAGAACCGTTATTATTGCGAGTACTGTGAATACCATTTGTATCGGTCATTAATGCTCATTAATAGAGCTTTTTTGATCTTTTATATAATTTTCCGTTGGGAATTACATGGTACAACTTGCACAACTAAAATAAACTAAATCCCAAACCCATGGATCACAACTGGATCAACTAGGGGAACATGACACATAATAATATTCATACTGATTAGATATTTTATATATAAAATATAGTATATTAAGGATAAGAATTATACCCTTGGACTGCTATAAAAGGATACACAGCTACTGCACCCGTAAACCCGGCTGCTAGACCGCCTAAACAATACCCGCAACAAAACCCGTCGTGTCCCGTGTGTAAACCTCAAAAAGCCGCCGGGTTTTTGTCCTCCACAAGGCTTCCGAGAAAAAGGACTACCGAAAAAGGGGTCTCGGACCGTGGGTGTACTCGCCGGAAACCTCCGCCGCCTGGGGTTGCCACCGTCAATCTGCCGCTGCCAACTTGTCGTCGCGCCGCTACATTAAGTCGCGCCTCTACCACCATGAGGTGGTGGTGGTTCAGCTTTCTTCAGCTGCCGACAAGGAGAAAGAGGGGAGAGAGTTATAGGTTTTTACTTTTTTTAGGCTTTAGTTAATTATGAGATTAATTAACTTTTTCCAAGGGTTAATCCTCAAAATACTTATTTAAGTGGATTAAGACCCTTAAGCTTTTAAGCCCGGTCCATGATCAAAGACTTTGATCTTTTGACAAAACCAACCCTCAAGTTTGATTAATTATTATAATTAACTATTAATTAATAACACTTTAACCAAACATAATAATTAAATATCTAGTTGATATTTAATCCTCAAATAATAAATATCTATTTATTATTCATCCATTGGATAACTAATTCACTATTAATTATCACCATACACACAAGATATTATTTTCTTGGTTCAAGTTTGGGTGTGCAGCTGTGTGACCCTTTAGTTACTTATAGCGCCTGGATATGATTACACGTGTACACAATCCTTGCACACAATCTATCATTTTCCAACCGTGAATTGCGCCCCGGGTGAGTTTTAATTAAAGATTGAGACTTGATTTTTCCGAAATACCCCTCATTAATGCATCATTAATGAGTTATTAATATGTCATTAACGAGCCATTAATGCATCATTAATGAGCCGTCATTTTTATTGGCCATTGATTTATTTTAAGCAAGGGCCAAGATTGGTTCTCAAGGTATTCGTAATAAAAACAATTCTCAAATGAATCATCTCATATACATATATACATATACATACATAAAAATATGATCAATATAGAACCTAGTCTTAACCATAACACTTCAAAAAATAATCTGGACCATTGGATCATCTAAATTAACAGTTGAGATTTGAAGATGGAAATTTTGTAAATTATATGACATAATTGTATATATGAGGGCAAAAAAGAAAAACAAAAAAAAAATGCTCTTCTCTTCCTACGTGCCACCTCCTCCTTTCTCTTCCTTATTTAGCATTCAAATCTTCATATCTTCAACTTGTTTATGTTTTATAATAACAAAATTCTACCATATTATTCAGCTTTTAATCCTATCTAATCTAAGACTAGTCTTGACATACTTCGGATGATTTTTGGAAAAAAATTGCATGTTCATTTTTTTTCTTCATATATTTGTATTTTCATATATCTGCATGTTCATATATCTGCGTGTTCATATATTTGCATTTTCATATATCCACATGTTTGGAGAAAATAATGACAAAAATGCAAGTCAACGGAGATGATGACCAAAATGCAGATATATGAAAATGTAAATATGTACAAATCGTATATATTTGTATTTTAGATTGTTGTTGCTTGTATTTTTTTTATGTGAAAATGCTTATATACTTGTGTTTTATAGGTTTTTTAGATGCATATGGATTAATTAAAATGGAGATGTTGGTGAAATTGTATTTTATTACTAGATTTGTATTTTTTTTTATTTTGGAATCATTTGCATTTTCGTCAAACTATTTGTATTTTCGAGACCTTCTGCATTTTTAGGAAAAAAAGTTATAGAAATATATCAAGCCTAATCTTTTTTTAAAGAGGACAAAAAACTGAATTTAAGCAAAAAAAAATATATATCATTAGATTCAGATTTTTGTCTTCTTTCAAACAAGGCTAGGCTTGATATATTTTTGAAACTCTTTTTTTTATTTGAAAATGCAGATTTTTCGAAAATGCAAAAAAAGTTTGCTTATGTCAACATGCAGAATATGAACACATAACAAAAATGCAAAAATGATTGATTATATGAATATGCAGATATATGAACACACAACGAAAATGCAAAAATTTGATTATTTGCATTTTCAAATCTGCATTTTCAACTATACATAGTTTTAATTTTAAATCTGCATTTTCTAAATTTGCATTTTCAAAAAAATAAATAGAAAAATATCGGAAGTGCTTGATTGAAAGATGATTAAAAAACTAAAAGATTGATATAGTTTTTTTGCTTAAATTCGTAAAACTTAATTAGTTACGACAAATTAAAATTTTGAGGGGTAAACTTTTTTCAAGTTCAAATGGGGGAATTTCTTGGATGTGCATGTCGTGGGGGAGTGAGGAGGATTTTTCCATTTTTGCTCTTTTAGTCATAATTAATATATGATAATTTCAATTTTGCCACAAATTAATATGAGCCCATGATCAAGTTAATCTAAAAGCTTAGAATGGTTATTTAGGTTCTATGTTCAAGTGGTGGTTCTAAAATAATCCTATATATATATATATATATATATATATATATATATATATATATATATATATATATAATTTCATGCGAGAATCATTCTTAGTGCGAGAACCGCGAGCACCAATCTGAGCCGTCCAATTTCCCCTCTTTCAATGGCATTGCCCACCCATGAATTCCTTACATGCACCCTGCCACACTCTATCCTTCCACGCTCTCCCATCCATGAACTTCCCATATCCAAGAAACGGCCGAGATTGGTTCTCGCGGTTCTTGCACTAACAACGGTTCTCGCATTAACCCTCCCCTAGGCAAAAGTTAAAACGAGAACTGTTTTTCGTATGAGTACCGCAAGAACCAATCTGAGCCGTCTAATTCTCCCTCCTTTAATGGCATTGCCCACCTATGAATTTATCACACGCACCCTGCCACACTTGATCGATTCACGTTCCACATCCATGAATTCCACATTATCAAATCAACGGCTAAGATTGGTTCTCGCAGTTCTCGTACGAAAACAGTTGTTGTTGAAACCGTCCCCTATATATATATATATATATATATATATATGGGATAGTGCATGTGAAAACCTTCTTATTTGTGAAAAGTGCGAGAAGCACTCTCAGCCACTTATTTGATTTATCATGTACTACGTATTTTTCTTTTTTTTAATTTAAAAGGGCATAATGGTAAAAAAAAACTTTTTTCTATCTCAAATTTAATATCTCTCTCATATTTTTCTCTCTCCTAAATTTTAAATAAAAACAAGATAAATTAAAAACAGATTTAGGCTGACACGACCTTAGTTCAAAGAATTGTTTAGAGTAGAGTCGTACTAGAAGTTGTGTAGATCAGATCACAAAAGAATTTCGAGTTTGATTACAGACAATAGAGTTGGTAAATGACAACACCTAGAAGTTGTTAGAAATGTGTAGTTTTGTACTAACAGCTTCATCCCAGAAATAGAGTTTCAATCCTGCCTCACATAGCATTATTCTAGCAGCCTCAATTAGGGTTCTATTTATCCTTTCAGAAACTCCATTCTGTTGTGGGGTTCTGACAGATGAGAAATTTTATAATATTCCCTTTTGTTCACAGAAGCTTTCAAGGGTAGAGTTCCTGAACTCAGTCCCATGATCACTTCTTAGTTGCTTTACAGACAAACCTTTTTGCAACTCTTCCTGTTTGATAAAACTGATTATCTCCAGGGCAGCCTCACTTTTAGCTTTAAGGAATATTACCTAGGTGAATCGTGAGAACTCGTCTACTATCACCAGTGTGTACTTCTTGCCACTCAGGCTTGGAGTACTTATGGGTCCAAACAGATCCATATGCAACATATGCAGTGGGTCTGTTATTGAAAATTTTTGCTTTGACTTAAAAGACCCTTTATGGTGTTTCCCTTGTTCATAAGCTGAGCACAATTTGTCTTTGACAAATGTGATCTTTGGTAATACAGAGACTAACTCTTTAATGGACAACATATTTATATTTTTAAAGTTTAGATGAGATAAGCGTTTATGCCATAACCAACTCAGCTTAGGAACAGAATGGGAATACAAGCTGGTTTCAGTATAGGGATCAGCTGAATTTAGATCAAGTAGATACACATCTCTTTCTCTTTTAGCTATTAATACAGGCTTTCCCTTAGCATTATAGATTGTTCCTGCTTTCTTCCTAAAAGTAACAACATTATCTTCATCACACAATTGACTGATACTAATCAGGTTGTGTTTGAGACCTTTGACATAGGCACCTCTCTAGAATGTAACTTTGCCAGCTTTCATCTTTCCATAGCCTTTAGTTCTTCCATGTGAGTTGTCTCCAAATGTTACTTTAGGACCTTCATCTTCTTGGAAATCACTAAGAAATCCTTTCCACCCAGTCATGTGCCTTGAGCATCCACTATCCAAGTACCATTTACTTGAACCCTGCACATGAGATGAAAACTAAACACATTAGTTTTGTTTGGGAACCCACTTCTTGGTGGGTTCAGATGAGGTGCACTTAGCATCTCCATCTTGTTGAACTGACTGTTCAGCTTGAACAGGAGCTGAGTCCTGTGTAGGCTGATCATCTTGTTCTTGTTCAGGCCTTGAGATTTCTGCATCACAGTCCTTAGCCTCATGACCTCTACTTCTGCACTTGTAGCATCTCCTTCTTCCAATGATTATAGGAGGTAGAGTGTCCAAAAATCCTTGTGAGAACTTACTCTCAGTTTTAGGATTATATGTTGTGGATAACTTTTCAACTTTCTTAGTAAGTTGATTCACCTGATGATCACTGACTTTGTACTTACCTTTGTCAGATCTCTGTTTGTTATCCTTTTGATGAGAAGATTGACTAACAACCTTCTGTTCCATGACTTTGGACTTACCTTTGTCATGACTGCTGGACTCACCAGTTTCAACAGGTTTGGACTTACCACTGTTGATATTCTTGGACTTACCAAGATCCACAACTTTGGACTTACCATTGTCGTGTTTTGACCTCTGACTTACAGTGGTCTTTCTGTTCTTGTAACTTCTCTCCGAGCCAGAAATAGAATTTTGTCTTTTGAAAGGGTTTGGATTAAGCCTTTCTATGACCGAAGTTCTTTGAACAGATTGAGTGCCTAGTCTGTCCAGCACAGACTTACCATGTTGTTTAGATGTTGAGCACTCATTTCCATGGTCTTTAGCTTTCACAAACATATTGAATTTCAAGCTCGGATCATGTATTTCTCTGAGGCTGACTTCTGAGACTTAATCAGCTGTCTATCTTCCTCAGAATCTGTACTTGTTATCTCATCATCAGCTACATAAGCTGTTGTTTGATAGTCACCTCCAAGTACAGCCTTTACCTGTTTAGGTATCTGTTGGTTTATGCACTTTTCAGCAAGCTTTGATGACTTACACCAAGACTCAATAACCTTTTGAAGTTGGTCAGCTTTGTCTTTAGCTTCCTGAAGTTCTTCACTTAGAAGTTTATTAACGTGTCTTTGACATTCAAGATCACATTATGCTTTCTTACCAACATCAATGAGAGACTTATTTTCCTTAATCTCATTCTGGAGTTTAGTTATCTCATCTTCGAGGTCATTTTGAGACTTAAGGACGGTCTTGAAATCATTCAGCAGATAATCAAAAGCAAGACCCTTTTCCTCATCAGTATAAGAGTTGAAATTACTGACCTTATACATGGAAGCAGGATCCCAGTCACTAAGCTTGCTGTTTTCCTCAGCTTCCTTCATGTCAGCTTCAAAAGTTGACTCGGACAAACCATAATCAACCTCATCTATCTCCAACTCTTCATCTTCTTGAGCCATCAGATATACATCATCATCTGAGGTAGATGATTCTGTATCCCAGGTTTCAGCAATTAGTCCTTTTGCACTGGGTTTGTCTTCAGGCTTTCCTTTCTTGAGCTGAGTGTATTTCTTCTTGTATTTATCAGCTCTGTAAGCATTCTTATCAACAACTGATGTTGATTCTACCTTCTTTAATCTGCACTCAGCAGCAATGTGTCCCTTCTTCTGACAGTTGAAGCACACAACATTCTTGGGATCAAAGGAACTATTTCCTTTTCCCCTGTCAGGTCTTCCTCTTCCCCTTTGAGCTCTTCTCAAACGTCTGGCTAACATTGCCATTTGCTCAGTGATATTCTGAACATCATCAGTATCACTTGAGTCTGAGTCTGAGTGGTCAGCTTGAGATTCTGACTCAGTCTCGGATTCAACAACCAGTGTCTTGGAACTTTTCTTCTTTTTCTGTGCAACCAATGCAACTTCATTCTTATCCAAAGACTCCTTGAGTTGTTGTTGAGAAGTTCTCTTGTGTTCAGTGATCTGTTCATGATTTAGCAAGAACCCATAAATGGACTGTAGGTTGTACACGTGCAGTGTTCCTCCAGCCCTCAGTGCTCTCTCTGGTAACACATCCAGAAATTTCAGCACAAGTTTAGCATCATCTTTCTTTACACCCACACTTAGTAGGTCATTTATCAAGCAGTGAAACCTTGTGAACAAATCTGACATGGTTTCATTCTTCTTTGAAAAGAAGTTTTCATAAGATATATTCAAATGACTTCTCTTATGTTGCTTGACCAGATCCGTGCCCTCATAAGTAACACTCAGTGTGTCCCAAATATCTTTTGAAGTTTGATACCCAGTCACAGTGCGCAAGATTTCGTTGATCAGGGCATTTGCCAGAACACTTTTTGCCTTGTCATCCAGATTGAAGAGTTTTCAATCTTCATCAGTCCAAGATGCAATAGGCTTTCTTGTTTCCTTTTCAGATCTACCAGGAGACGTATCACTGACAGTAACAGGAATCTTGGGGATTATAGGTCTTTTTGTGACAACATCCGACATACGGTTGTCAATGGACTTGAGGAACAGCATGGCTCTGAACTTCCACATAGGATAGTCAGACCCATCAAATATGGGACAGCCTTTGGCAGACATCTGTGGAAAGTTTGATGAATTGTTTCTTGTAGACATTGTAAACTTTCTCAGAATCTTGAACTTTCAACTAATGAAATCGTTCAGCCTGCTCTGATACCAGTTGTTGGTCCCTTGGTGAGAATAACAACAAGCAACAGTGTGTAGAAGGGGGGGTTGAATACACTTTCTGCGGAAATTAAACAAATCAAATAAAAGTGTTACACACAGTAAATCAAACCACAACTAGTCGAATGCTTTTATTAATATGAAGATGATTACAATGCTTTGAATAAGAAGATGATCACATTAATTATCAAGTAAGCAACTCTTGATATATAATCACCTAATATAAATCTCTCAATCTCTTAAACTTAGCTATCTATAATCAACTTATGATTATAGATACTGATGACTCTCTAAACAAGATTTTTCACAGATTGAATCAACTAATGATTACTTACCAATATCACAACTGATGTGATAATTTGAACACACGAATGATCTGGAAATCTGTGAGTTTCTTGATCACGTTGAACTGACAAACAGTGATTCAAGAATCGTAACACATACGGTGAGGTGAGGTTTTCGGCTCTGTAATCTTTATCAGA
Source organism: Pulicaria dysenterica (assembly GCA_947179395.2). Classification (NCBI taxonomy): domain Eukaryota; kingdom Viridiplantae; phylum Streptophyta; class Magnoliopsida; order Asterales; family Asteraceae; genus Pulicaria; species Pulicaria dysenterica. The sequence continues at coordinate 829,570 of OX359296.1, forward strand.
ATCGTAGTCGTACCTCTAAACTTATCAGGAGATAAGTATTTATAATCCTGTTGCTACGGTTCCTAACAAACTTGACTAATCCTAATTTGCTAACTAACTATCGGATAACTCGGAATCTTGAATCTTGAATCTTCTTATCTTGGGTCTTCAATCTTCAATCTTGATTCTGGAGTCTTCATATCCACGCCGTAGATATAGAGAGTTAAAACAGAATTTAAAATACATTTAAATTCTCTTGGACTGACTTCTTTAGTCAGGCTGAGTTACTCAGCTTGAAACTCATCAAGCTGAGTTCTTCGGGAACAAACTAGAATTCAAACATGAACTAACACGTATAATTATTAACTCATCCTTAGAAGTCCAAAGAGTTAAATAAAACAAATTTAGTAACTCTGTCGAGCTGACTCTGCTTCTAAGCTGAGTCACTCAGCTTGAAACACATTAAGCTGAATACTCGATATATACCTTATGTGACATACACAGATTATCAAACATATTAATAATTTAACTAAGGTATAATATAAACTGATCGAACACATGCTCAGTTTACATTCAGCTTATACTCAGTCTGAAACACTATAAGTGTTCAGTCTGACTAAGCTTCATAATTCTGTTTAAGTTATACGTAGAACTCATCTTACAAACTTAACTTTGTCTCATCAAATCTAAACCGATGAGTTCATTTTCCCAACATTAGTTCACAGTGGGGCGCATTAATACAAGTAGTCGTAAAGAGAAATAGATAATCAGAATGTGTATAGATTACAGAGGACACTATAAGGTTACAGACAAGAATCAGTACCCAGTTTTAATAAGTAGATGATCTGTTGAATCAGTTTCAGGGTGTGGAATGTTTTTTTAAGGTTAGAGTTATTGTCAGAGCACCATTAGTTGAAAGTCAGAGGAGAGAATAGTGTTAAGAAAGTTCTTAGAATATGATTTCCCGCTAATATAGTGTTCACTTTAGATAAGTTATAGAGACGTTACTTGAGGGTGATTTGTACTCAAAGTTCTTCAAATGCAAGGTTTGAGAGGGAAGATGAACAGAAAATAGTATACTATACTTTGAAGCCTAAGTTGTGGAAGCATATAGTGGTTACGTTTCCAGACGAGATAGAAGCTATAGATACACGAAAGCAATTACTCGACTCATGGTTTGAAACTAGTAGCAGTTGTAAAGTTAATGTGGTGAATGATGCTTTTAGCAGAAAGTCAGATATAGATACGTCAAGTAAGAATGCCAGACATCACTTTGATGAGGGTTACCAAAAGAAAGAATCTAGTGAGGATTAAGGTCCAAGTTTGTCGAGAGATATGAGCAGGAATTACAAGTAGCCAGGAATAGAATGTGATTTAGCAAAGAAGGTTGCGAAATGTTTGAATTGTCTACAGATTAGAGCAGAGTATCAGAAATTTTATAAAAAGTAGTAGTTAGATATAAAATGACAGTATAATGATTTAGATAGAGATACTCGGTTATCCTTAAGTTCCGGAGTAAATTTCAGAAAGATATGGGAACTAAGTCATATCTTAGTACAGTATTCCATCCTTGTAGGGATAGATAGAGTGAGAGAAATATACCAACACAGAGAGATATGCTCAGAGCATGTATAAATGATTTCAGTGGCAGTTGAGATACGTATATACATTAATGGAGTTCCAGTATGATCACAGTTACGTTTGAGTATTAGTATATCAGAGTACCACATGATGTATGATGGGAAGTGTAGAGATCCTATTTTTTTGAGGTGTGGTTGGTCAGAAAGAGAGAATTGAGCAGATGATAGAATGTAAAAATAATACAACAGATGTATGATCGGCTTAGGGTTCCACAGGATAAATAGACTAGATATGTGAGTAAGAAGGGATTGTTATTAGAGTTCCAGATTGAAGATTACGTATTGTTAAAAGTATCGTCGTGAATGTGGGTGATCAAATTCAGAAAGAAACGTAAGCTAGGGCAGTAGTTATTGATCCTTTTAGAATTATTGCAAGGGTAGGGAGAGTAGTGTACAGGCTAGAATTTCTAGTAAAGATGTTTCAGATTCATAATATGTATGATTACCCTTGTCAGTATGTAACATGTGTGTCAGTAGTTATCCATCTACAGGACGGGCAAGAGATGAGAAATTAAGTTGTATTGAACAATCGGTGGCTGTATTTTAGAAAAAAGTTAAGAGTTGTGTAGTAAACAGATGAGATAGTAAAGATACAGTAGAAACACGAGAAAGGTTTAGATTACACTTAGATGTAAATATGCTATCTTGTGTATGTGATACTTGATTTATGCTCAGTATGCAGTAGACCTTCTGCTTTGGTAGTAGGTAGAGTTGCAGTAGCATTCAGAGACGAAGAGACGTAAGACTACCGTTAGTGCGCTACGGTAGCATTCAGCGTGAGTTGTGCATAGTTAATTGTTCAGTAGATTTCGGGGACGAAATCGTCCTAAGTGGGGAAGAGTTGTAACGCCCCAAGGTTCGAAAGTTCTGCTATGTTTTATCTTTAATTAAATAATAAGTGTTTATGTGTTTGGTTAGTTGCCTTTATGTGCAATGTGTTTAGGAGTATAAAGTTGGAGGGTTAGTTTTGCCATTTCAAAAAGTTAAGAAAGTATAAGGGCTGAATTGCAATTTCTTCATAGTAGTAGATACATATGAGTCTTCTTTGACTCATTGTAGTCAAACCATCAGTAACACCAACACATTCACGTACACACACATACATCCCTTGTTCTTGGCGGATTTGAGTTCCAAAGTGAAGTTTAAACATCCAAAATCGATCCTATAGTGATTCAGAAGCAAGAGGTAAGAGTTCTTCATGATTTAAAGTGAGTTTTAGGTCAAGAAATGGGTTCATGGGTTGAATCCATGTTTATGGCTTGATTCATGTGTTTTAGTGTTGTTTTGTATCAAGTTTCATGTTAGAAAGTTAGTAATGATGATATAGAACTCATTTGTATGTTTGAATATGAGTTTAATCAAGTATTGGATGAAAAAGAGTTGGATTCGGCTGCTGTTCACGAGCAGAGCAAGAAGTCTGCTGTACCGACTGTCCCTACGGCCGTAGGGATTATTCCCTACGGGAGTAGGAACATGTTTTAAGTTTTTTAGTTGTTTTTGTTCCTGCGACCGTAGGAAAGGTTCTTTGCGGCCGTAGGAAGGTGTTTTTAAGATTTTAGTGATTTTGTCTCCTACGGGCGTAGGGTTTTTCCTCTACGGCCGTAGGAGGTAGTTTTCAGTTAAACTTTTGCTAGTCAAACAGATTCATTGCAGCAGCGCTTAGAAGTTAACGAGGTACTTGTTTATTGCTTGTAGGCAATAAGAGACTGCCACTTTTGTCATAGAAGTGTATTATTAACTGCTGCTAAGGTGAGTGTACGTACCTTTAGTCAGATTAGCATATGTATGTGCATCGAGTGAACAGTATATCAATTGTATGTTTGATATGTGATTTGATTAAGTGAGGTTCAGTAACACTATGTTGTAGTATTTAGTATGATCAGTATGCATATATGCACAAGGTGAACGGTATGATATCTGTGTTATGATACGTTTATGTAATGAGTTAAGATTATTGTTTAAAGGTACAGTAGCACCCAGTTATAGCATTACAGACAGAGATGGGGTATATTGAGATCCTTATACCCAAGCAAAGTGTCAGGGGTTTGATTACACCGAGGTGTGGTTCTACCCCGAGACTAGTTAACAGTTTGAATAGTTTTGCAGGTGTTCAGCTTGGATATGAGATATCCTGAAAAGAGTTCAATTAAGCTTTATATGTTTTCATTCAGTTCAGTTAGTATGCTCACTAAGCGAAAGCTTATGTTTTAGTATGTTGTGCATGCAGGTAACCAGTTTCCAACGAGGGTAAGGCCCCAGTGCTTTGAAGAGTTGGATAGCTCCAAGCTTTCGTTAATAGTACTTTTAACACTACTTTTGTGAAACTGTTAGCACTGATGTAAAGTTACTTGTTTTCCACAAACCTTTGATGTTTTAGGGTGCTAATAAGTCACAAGCGAATTTTAAAAGCTATTTTAGAAAAGTGGTGTTACAAAAAATTAAGAACACCTTATGACAGGCCCCCCTGTTCTGTCTCTACACCACTATTTTCGAGATCCTCGTTCTCTTTACACCATAACCGCAGCCCCCTCTCTATGCAATCATTACCGGATGTTGGCCCCCGCTGCTAGTTCTAGGGTTGACGGGAAGTTTTGCTAGATCTAGGGTTTAGCCACGGAGAAGATCTCCCTTGCTGTTGGGAACCATCATCTACCACCTACCCTGCTGCCGACGAAATCCCAAAACCTGCCCCCTGTCGCCCGACCACAACTCCAATCTAGCACCGCAAGCACCATTGCACACATGGTACATCACGAACCATCACACATCATCGACCACAACGATCCGCACGTGCATATCGGTGATAATCAATGTTAATGATTGATAAACAATTTATTTTTTATTTTTGGTTGTACATGGACGTATGAAGGTGTTGAAAATTCTTTTTTTTTCTTTTGTTTATAATTCATTAAAGAAGGTTATTTATATTTTTGTGTAATCTGTTCAATAGTAAATAGTAAATTATCTTAAACAAATAGGTTTTGTTTATTATGGGGTGAATGAAATATAAGAGTTTATATTGATTTTTCACCGTTATTCACAGTTTACATAAATTTTTGAGGTTTTAGATTATGTCTTTTTCTATTGTTAAATGGTGAACATTATAATATTGGAAAAACTATGGAGAAAGTATTTTAGGTTACTATTAATGAATTACATATTTACAATAGTAAATAAGTTTTATATTCATTGGTGAATAAGTAGATAATAATTGACTTAAAAAAGTAATGACAAAAAGAAATTACATATCTTTAAGATGTGTTCAGTGTTGAACATTGTAAAATTCATCTTGAAAACTCATATAATTTTGGTTGTGTTTATTATTGAACACATTAATAATGAAAATTTTGTAATTTCTTTAGGTGTGTTCACTTGTGAATTCATTAAATTTATAATTTATTTTGTTTTTTATTAAAAAATTAGGAGTAAGAAAAATAGCAAAGATAAATTAACTGGAGAGATAAAATTTATATTTTACCATTATACCCTTTGAAATAAAGAAATAAAAAAAATATAATTAATCTAGACCACTATATCAAATTCAAAAAAGTGGTTAAGATTGATTCTCGCTCTTTTCGTAAATAAAACACTTTTCGCATGAACATTCCCATATATATATATATATAGAGGGAAGTTCCATCGAGAACCAAAAAAAATGCGAGAACTGCGAGAACCGATTTAAACCGTAAAATATCTACCAAACGCCAAGATATTAAATTATGAAAATTATACCAAATATGTTCTTTAACATGACATTCATATTACTATATTTTTTTCAACAAAAAAAATTCGTTTTTGCCGGGGTTTTTTTTCTATCACTATAAGGTATGTTACATATATGTAATCAGTACTTAACATATTTGTAATCAGTACTATAAGGTATGTTACATATATGTAACGAATTTTTTTTTGTTGAAAAAAATATAGCAATATGAATGTCATATTAAAGAGCATATTTTTGTCGTTAATTTGGTATAATTTTCATAATTTAATATCTTTCCGTTTGGTAGATATTTTAGTTTTAAAAAGATGGGGATCAGTTCTCGCAGTTCTCGCATTTTTTTTGGTTCTCGATGGAACCCTCCCCTATATATATATATATATATATATATATATATATAGGCAAAAGTTCAAATGAGAACTGTTTTTCGTACGAGAACTGCGAGAACCAATTTTAGCCGTCAAATTCCTCTTTATTGAATGTCATCACCCACCCATTAATTCCTCACTTGCACCCTGCCACACTTGATCCCCCCACGCTCTACATCCATGAATTGCACATATCAAATCAACGGCTAAGATTGGTTCTCTCAGTTCTCGTACTAAAAACAGTTCTCGTTTAAACCTTCACCTATATATATATGTGTGTGTGTGTGTATGTATGTATATGATGTTTACTATTTAGTTAAAACGTACCAACCACATATCGCTAGGTATACTTCACCTGAAATCGAGTTGAAGATGCCATGAAAGTATATATGATTAACTTAACAATTACCAATTAGTTAAGATTACATGGTTGAAGTCAAACTATTTAATTAATCAATGTCTTTTAATTATACAAAAATAATATAATAATAAATTTCTTAAGTAGTATTGATCGATCGGTGTTGGTTTCTACTCAATTGATCGCGAGTACGTTGAAACTTAATAATTAGTATGTGTTGATTGTAATTTTAATGTATAAGTTTAGTATTTTATTAGTAGTTTCTTGGTAAACTAATATATATAGAAAAAAATTTAAACGAGAACTGTTTTTCGTACGAGAACAAATCTAAGCCGTTCAATTCTTCCTCATGTAATGTCGTCACCCATCTATGAATTCATCAAATGCACCCTGCGACACTTGATTCCCCACGCTCTACATCTATGAATTCCATTTATCAAATCAACGGCTAAGATTGGTTATCACAGTTCTCGTACGAAAAACATATATATATATATATATATATATATATATATATATATATATATATATATATATATATATATATATATATATATATATATATATATATATATATGTGTGTGTGTGTGTGTGTGTGTGTGTGTGTGTGTGTGTGTTGTGTGTGGGGTGAGGGTTAATAAAATCGTAGTTAATTAGGCTTTGAAATATTCAAGAATTGAAGATATATGGAAAAAAGCATAAGTAGCATATGAAAATTTACACCAACTTAAGGTATGAACACGTGCCTACGTTTGCAAGTTAAAAGTCAATGGAGAGTGAAACGACATCGTCTTGCTTAAGCTGTTCCCTATAAAAACCAACTCACCATCATTCTCGATCAAAGCACCAGACAGTTGCGAATATTAAGCATACTTATAACACGTACGTACGTAAACGACCCATATATAATATATCATCGATCATGTTGTTGTCGAAGATAGGCATTATCGGAGGTGGCATAAGTGGGTTAGCCGCAGCCAAACAACTGGCGGAACACAACCCGGTGGTGCTGGAGGCTACCGACTCCATTGGAGGTGTTTGGAAGCACTGCTCCTTTCGGACAACGAAGCTTCAGACACCTCGGTGCGACTATGAATTCTCTGATTACCCGTGGCCTCAAAGGGATAACTCCAGTTTCCCGTCTTATGCTGAGATCCTCGAGTATCTCAACTCTTATGCTAACCACTTTGACCTCTTCAAGTTCATCAAGTTTAACTCTCGGGTTGTGGAAATCCGGTTAGCCAATGAGGCGGCCGACCACCCTGCAGGCACCAACTTGCTGCCTGGAAAAACCGTTTGGGAGGTTGCTGTCCAAACCACTGATGAGGATCATATTCAGGTTCGTATATACGTTGATATTTATTATTTATAAATATTCATCGATCAATAATAACCTAGTAGTCATGCATGCATATATTATTATATTGTACTAATAAATAATGGATGATCGATCAAATTAATGCAGTGGTACGGGTTCGAGTTTATTGTGGTGTGTATGGGGAAGTATGGAGACGTACCCATAATACCAAAATATGATCATGAGGAGGCTGGGATGAAGAAGAAATTAGGGCCAGAAGTGTTCAAAGGAAAAGTGATGCATTCTCAAGAATACAGCAAACTCACACCAGATGAGTCTTCACAACTTCTCAAAGGAAAAAAGGTGGTGGTTGTGGGCTACAAGAAATCCGCCATTGATCTTGCCGTTGAATGTGCCCAAGCCAACCAAGGTATATATGTTCCTAATCCTTATATCCTCAGCTCGATCGTATATATATTAATAACTATATATTAACTAATAATAATAATTATCTACGTACGTACTTTAATTATCAAATGTTTATTAATTAATGAAACCGCTAATTAATAGGAAGATTTAATAAGAGAAATTATATATATATATATATATATATATATATATATATATATATATATATATATATATATATATATATATATATATATATATATATATATATATATAAAACTGCTAGTATGTATGTATATAATATATATGACGCATGTGCGGAGAAATTATAGAGTCAAAGAAGATTCAACTTTCCACATGCATGCATGGTTTTGACTTGTAATTAATTGTACGCCATATAAATTCAAGGAAAACTCAATTAAGTCGCCGTTAAATTTCAATTTCTGTAATTTACCTGATATATATTATAAGCCATTTGACTTTCATTAATTAATTACTAATAATTAATTAATTATAAATCTTGAATGGATATATATGCATGCATGGTTGATGTGCAGGGGAAGAAGGGAAAGCATGCACGATGGTTGTTAGGACACTGCATTGGACAGTTCCACACTACTCCATCTGGGGTTTGCCTTTTTACATCTTCTATTCTACCCGCTTTTCTCAGTTCCTCCATCCAAGACCAAATCAAGGACCTCTCAGGACTCTCTTCTGTCACCTTTCATACCCTGCGGTACCTACCTACCTATATATATACTCTATAATATTTATATTTATAATTAATTGGTACTAGCTAGCTTGTTATTAATTACTTAACTGATCGATCGATCGTTACGTACGTACGTACAGAGAAAAGCAGCTTCCAAGATCATTGAGTCTTATCTGCTATGGAAACTTCCACTAGTGAAGTATGGACTAAAACCGGAACACCCTTTCGAGGAAGATTACGCATCATGTCAAATGGCCATTTTGCCCGAAAGCTTTTTCCCGGAGGTCGAAAAAGGAAAAATCAACTTCAAAGTATCATCATCAAAGTGGTGGTTTTGGGAAGGTGGTGTTGAGTTTGAGGACAAAACCAAGTTAGAGGCTGATGTTGTGCTTCTTGCCACCGGTTTTGATGGCAAAAAGAAGCTTCGATCCGTACTGCCCCAACCCTTTTCTACTTTCTTGGAATTTCCAAGCACTGGCATCATGCCCTTATACAGGCAAGATTATTATTATTATAAACAAATCATAATTAATTAAATCAATTATAAACAAATCATATATAATTAATTATTTATTTCTTGTATGAATCATGCATGCAGGGGTACGATAAATCCCTTCATTCCCAACATGGCGTTCATGGGTTACATAGAAAGTGTTTCAAACCTGCACACATCTGAGATACGCTGCAAATGGTTGGCAAGGCTGTTAGATGGTAAGTTTAAGCTGCCAAGCAGGGAGAAAATGGTACAGCAGATAACCACGGAAATGGAGATAATGAAAAAGACAACGAGGTTTTACAAGAGGACTTGCATTTCGACATTCAGCATCAATCACAGTGATGAAATATGCCAAGAGATGGGATGGAGTTCTTGGAGGAAGAAGAGCTGGCTGGCTGAAGCATTTAGCCCTTACAACAGTCGAGACTATCAAGACTAAATTTGATCCAACAGAGACACAAATTAACTAAGATTCATGCATGTATTCCTTCAATTTATCTGGTTATTTATTATATATACATATACAAAATAAAGCCGGCAACGCAACGAAGCTAGCTAATTAAGTTCTTAATTACGAGCTAGGATGTACGATAGATTAATTAATAAATATATGATGTATCATTATACTCTATTGATTATTTAATGTATAAATTAATTAAATATTCTTCAATACGTACGATCGATTTGATTAATTAGTTAGATATATGTTTTCAAGTGTATTTACTTAATCACTGGCATCATTTGCATATAAGGCCATGCGTTATGCTCTCGGGTAACAAAAACTTTCACGGGTACCCAAGGAACACCACTTCCGTGGTTGCGGGTTCGGCTGCGGGTAAAGGCAAGCGGGTATATTTACCCGAGAGAGTTGAAGCCCAACCCCACCCCCCCCCCCCCACCCCACATTCATCCAATCAAATATTAACACATGTAATATATTTTAATTTTTCTTTTTTTTAAGTGAAAAGGAAAGGGGAAAGGAGAAATGGTAGGTACAACAAGAAAGGGAAAGAGAGAAAAGCTGATGTGACGCTATTGGGAATTGAAGGAAATGGAAAATAACACATAGTCTAACACTTGTCGTTGACCCCCAAGGCTGAATTCTATGCATGGTTGGTAGAGAATATCAACAGCATATATGCTCAAATAATCAATGATCAGTGAATTAATGATTTACTCACTTTTTAATATATATACCAGTTAGTAAACAAAGTTTAATTTGCTGGAATTATCAAAGCTTATAGTAGTTATTTTTCCATTACGTACTCATATCCACTGTCATACCGCCTCTGTAATCAGGGTTGTCTTATAATACGTGTCATAAAGATAACCGTCATGGTTCACGACTAAGGCCCATTTTTGTAGAACCCAAAAATTAAAATTAATTTGAAGTTAAGCAAAAAAGGGGGGCAATGTAGACCCATAGAATTTGCAAGGCCGGATTAAAGAAAAAAAAGTAATTCCTTTTAATAGGGCACGGAAGTACGTTGGGGAGACGTGGTTTTATAACATAAAGTCATTTGTCAAGAAAAAACAAAATCAGTAATCGTAATCGAAGAATGAGACACTACTACAAAAACATCATTCAGGCTCTCCTATTTAGGCCCGGTTTTTTAATAAAACACAAAAAATCAGGCTTAAAAGCCCTAACGCGCGTTCTAAGCAGATTCATGCCCGGTTTGTTAGACAAAAACCGGGTCTAAAAGTCAAAAATACATTCAGGCCCGGTTTTTATGTAAAAAACAGGGTCTGAAAATCGATATATGCGTGCTGCTTTAAATGTCTCAACATTTAGACCCGGTTTTTCAATAAATAAACTAGGTCTAAAAGTTTCAACATTCAAGCCCGGTTTTTTAGTAAATAAACCGGGCCTAAAGGTTTCACTTTGCCGCCTACGTTTTTACAAACCTAAACCTCTTCCCCCCAAATGTTTTTGCAACCTATACCTCCAGTCGCCTCCCCCTCTCTCGAGACTTCTTTCCGTTGATCATCTCCGTCGCATTCAACCTCGTTTATCTTCGTCGACTTTAACACCTCTCTCTCGTCCCTGCTATCTGTTTATTTCTTCTGATCTAGGGCTTCTCGACAAAATGCAACCTAGGGCTTCGCGACAGACAGCAGTCGGCTTCTCGACAGAACGCAAAAGTAAGACAGCTTCACCATTTGCAGGTATTTAGATAGTTAGAGACATTGATTTGCAGGAACTCACTGATTTGCAGTCGACTTCAACCTCTCTCTCTCTCTCTCTCTCTCTCTCTCTCTTGACAGACTGCAGTCGGCTTCTCGGTTTCTCAATCGACAGCCAGTTGATGTTGCTCGGTTTCTATAAAGAGCACAAGGAACTCACTAATTTGCAGGTATTTTATAATGAAAGAAACTTGGTTTTTCATGTTAGATAGTTAGAGATACCGTGTGTATATGTACTGGATGCAGGCCCAAATTATGTACGTGAAGTGAAGATCCAGCTTAATTTAGTTGTAAGTTTTTCTGTCTTTTCGTTTAATTTATCTATCTTGTGAATTGAATGAAAATTATAGGTATAGAAATAGTTGAGGATGGTGAATCAATGAATGGGTTATCAATAGTTGCAAGTTTTTAACTTTCTAATTGATTGGTTTGAATACTAAATACGAATGGATAGAAAAACCTTTGTTATTTAGTTGAAAGCAAATACTAATTAGAACTTCAAATTACTATTATTCTTCTGTTGGTTCTTTTAAATGTTGTTGGTTACAGTTTAGAAAAGTAATTCAAATCAGAGTTATGTTGTTTCAATGTTTCTTTTCAGGTTGCTAATTAATGGTAGCCTATAATAATATACCTCGTTTTCAAGCTACCTTTTTGTTCTAATTTTGATTTTACCTGGTTGTATTTTATGTAGCCCTAAAATGGTTGAAAAATAGGTTAAATGTGACCCTTAGATGTAAAGATTGCATTGATGGATATGTTAGTTCAATTGAGGAAGATAAATCCAAATGTTTTTGTAGATTGGTTAAAGATCACCACAATCAAGCTGCAAGTATTGGTTATATTCATTTTAATTACTAGTGATATCAAACAGATAGTTTTATAATGAATTTTGACATCAAACAATATTGATTGTGGTTGTGTATCCAGGTATGTGTGATTTTTGAATTCTGAGCTTCAACCTCATGTTGTGAGCTGCCATCTTGGTGTGTTTGTTCATCCCTCAGGTGCACTAATAAACATTCATACTGTTTCTAACAATGAAAATTTGTAATAAATTCAATTGAAAATCATAATAGATTTTGTTGATTCATCTATAAGTGGACTTTTAAACCTCACCGTATGTTTATGTAATTTAGTTTCATATTGGTGCAACATGTTGTACATACAATGAATCACAACATACTACAAACTCAAAGCACATATACAGCAGAATTCCAACCCATTCAAAGAAAAACTAGTAGACCATTTGTTTACATATACAGCAGAATTCACCACAATAACTATCATATATGATGTTGCTGTGTTTCATGGAAATGTTGTCATGGATTAGTATTCTCAATAGTAGCTAATTTTCATGGGTTTAATGATGTGCACTTGTAGATAATTCTGTGTGTTTTTGGCAAATCGATGGCCTTGTATGACTTTTTGAGTGATTTATAAAATGCTTCTTAATCTTCAAAAAAAGAAAAAAAAATTGTAATTACATTGGTTATTATTTACTAATATAATTTAATCTTCTTATATGTGTAGGGGGTATTTTGAATGACAAGAGATGATCGAGTTGTCCATCTTGCAAGTTAAGAAATATGTTAGTACAAAGTGTTATTGATCTATAGTTATAACTTTTAGACTTATCTTATGTATATGAGCAATATTTTGTGCTAAAACATCTAACTTTAATGTATATATAGTGTATTGGTTCATTATACAAACGACTAGAATTGGCGGAATCAAATATTCTAAATGTTTAATAGTGAGTCATTTTGGTATGATGTGAATATTGTTGGCTAATGATAGCAGGAAACCACAAAAAAACAAACAATTTTTTTATAAAAAAAAGAACATTCAGGCCCGGTTAATTAACTAAAAAACAGGGCTTAAAAGTATACCTTTGGTCACCTATTAAAATACATACAGACCCTGTTTTTTAGTAAAAAACCAGGCTTAAAAACAACTTTCAGGCCCGGTTTTTTAACCGGGCTTGAAACACCTGACTTTCAGGCTCCCCCCCTTTCAAGCCCCCTACGAAACCGGGCCTAAATGCCTTAAAAACCGGGCCTAAAGCCCTTTTTTGTTCTGTTCATAGCTTAAGAAAAAACAAAATCGAATGTTTTAGTGTTAAGTTTATGGCTTTTGAGATCTAAGCCATCAAAACATTATCGAAATTGAAGGGTATCGACTTTGAAGACAAACTTTTCAAGGATTTTCTGCTTATGGTAAATTAACTAACAACCACAAATTCGAAATCTAATGTAGATAATTTGAGGCTTAAAATACTTATAACTTCTCAAACAAGTATAAACTTCCCTTTAATATTTGTTCCTTGATTTAGCTTAATTCTTATTAACTATTTAAATTTAATATCTTATTTTTTGTTTCTTTTGGTTAATCGATTATTTAATAACTAATTTGTATTTGCATATATACCTTTGCTTACTAGTAAAATAGTTTGCTCAGTAGAATTGATTTATTGGTATTTGCATGCTCATCGTTTAGTTTGTTACTCAATGTTTTTAATTATATATTTAGCTTGTATTTTACTATTTATTAGTGTAATTTGAGGAGGCTTTTATTAATTTTGCCCGCGCCACAAATTTGTAATCCTGTGATCGAACCTTTCCACATACAATGAAATTACACATGAAAATAAAGTTGGTTTATACATCTTTTTAATTAAAGTAGCTTAATCAAATTGATATATAATTAACTAAGTGTAATGTTTTTATTAAATTATAAAGTTGTTAAATTGGATGGTTTAAATATACTTGTATTAAGAGAGATGGATCGATCGAAATAGAGAACTTATTAGTCGCTAGGGGGAAATAATACTATAAATGTGTGATGTGATGTGATATGATACGATGTAATTAATTAAGGCCAATGAATTAATTAAGTAATTAAAGTCATGCATGGTGGGTCGTTACGTTGTCGATCGAGTCAAGAGGGTTGCTCGGTATGAAACGGTATACTCACTGACTGAACATGGACCGAACAAACTTGTATAAATTATAAAGAAATTACCTACGCATGCATGTGAATGGGGTTGACTTAATCTGTTTGGTTAGCTAGCTGGGTTATATAAGCGTGATGTGATATAGTTATATATATTAAATATTTAAATATTTAAATTAGATTAATTAGATGTTTGTGTTATAAATGGATTGGTTTAACAAAATAATAAGTATTAAAGATTAATAAAAAGGTATTAAATAGTGGGTTTAGTTTTCCAAAGTTTAATCATTATGGATGAGGTTATAGCTTCAATCACCTAAACATGAAATTCCTATAAAATCATCAACGTCTCGATGATTTTTATTTATAGTAACCAACTACCAATCATTTTGATTTTTATGGAAATTTGATCGGATGATTTTTGTAAAATCTTTATCAATTTGTGCATGTTATCTCCTGTCTAATATTTTCTTGGGTATCTGATGACCGAGCCGAAGCATATCCTGTTCGATCATTTGCCGTTTAAAAAAAAATCTCCAGTCTAATATAAGTTGGTTAGGCTAATAAAAATAAATAAAACTGCTTGCATTTCTATGCGATTAACTCCAACAACTAAGATTACAATACGAGATGAACATTGGAAAAAATGTAATCATGTTTGAATTTACTCCACTTATATTATGGTATGAATTTACTTCACTTATATTATGGTAAAACAAGTAAATGAGGTAAAAGTAATTTACTTGAAGTTGACTATAAATCACTTCATTTCCTGTAATAAAATAAATTAACGTAATTAAAAATACATGTAAGTTAATTCTCTTTTACGTGAAGAACAAAAAATACGAATAAACAATATATTAAACTCATGCTACCAACAAACCATTCTTGAACAGCATCTCTCATAAAAGAAATAAGATTTATTCACAATACTTGAGCCATTTGCTTTTGCTGATTTTGAGGTTGATAATAAAACTGAATTGAATTGGATTAAGTTAACAGGATTACATACGGAGGTATCTATAAATAGATACAAAAGATACAAAAATGGAACCAAGAAATAGAAGAATTACAAAAATAGACCCTACACATATTAAGCAATACAAGATGGAGAGTTGTTATCCCCCCTCAAGCTGAGCGGCGGAGGTCCGAGCCGAAGCTTGTTTCGGAAGAACTCAAACTGATGCCGAGGAAGGCTTTTAGTGAAAATATCTGCAACTTGAAGTTTGGATGGTATAAACTTGGTGTGAAGTTTTCCGGAAGCAACTAGATCACGGACAAAGTGATAATCTAATTCAATGTGCTTCATTCTCTTGTGTGCTATTGGATTTTGAGTCAAGAACAGAGCACTCTGATTGTCACATAAGATGGTAGGTCGAACTGCTGGAAGAGAGTGCAGCTCTTGTAGCAAATGGGTTATCCAAATAATCTCAGCAGCGGTATTGGCCATGGCTCGATATTCGGATTCACAGCTGGATCGAGAAACTGTGGGTTGTTTCTTGGCACTCCAAGAAACAAGGTTGCCTCCCAAAAAAATCGAGTACCCATACGTTGACCTTCGAGTCTCAACACACCTAGCCCAATCCGCATCGGAGTATCCGAGAAGGGAAGTTTTGGTGGGCTTAGAAAATGTCAAACCAAATGTTAAGGTGCCTTTAATATACCGGAGGATTCGTTTGACCGCATGAAAATGTTGATTAGTTGGAGCATGGAGGAACTGGCTAACTTGATTGACTGCATATGATATATCAGGTCTCGTTATTGTGAGATATTGCAAGGCCCCGACAAGCGAGCGATACTGTGTTGGATCCGAATATGAGTCACCCATGGACGTGAGGGTAGTAGTAGACGACAGGGGAGTGGGTGCAGGTTTTGCTTCAAGCATCTTAGCTCTTTCAAGAACATCTTTTGCATATTTTGTTTGGCTTAGGAACAAGCCATCGTTGAGATATGAGACCTCAAGACCAAGAAAGTAATTAAGCTTTCCCAAATCTTTAATAGCAAATTGATTGTGGAGCAGAGTGATGAATGACTTGAGCACCCCATCATGATTGCCTGTTAAAATCAAGTCATCGACATACACCAAAAGATACATGATACACTCACCACGTTTAAAAATAAATAGAGAAGTATCAGCCCTGCTACAAGAAAATCCGTTAGAAATTAAAAATGTACTAAGCCGGTGAAACCAAGCACGTGGGGCCTGTTTGAGGCCGTAAAGAGCTTTATTTAATTTGCACACATGATTTGGGCGTTGAGGATCAACAAAACCAGGAGGTTCCTCCATGAATAAACACTCCTTAAGCTGTCCATGCAAAAAGGCATTGTTAACATCAAGTTGATGTAGTGGCCATTTGTTGAGAACAGCGAGAGATAGAATGACCCTAATCGTGGAAGCTTTAACCACCGGGCTGAATGTGTGGGAGTAGTCAAGACCAGGAGTTTGACTAAACCCTTGAGCAACAAGACGAGCTTTGTGTCGCTCAATGGTGCCGTCAGAATGGAACTTTGTGCGGAATAACCATTTGGACCCCACCACTTGGCGATTTAATGGACGGGGAACGAGGCTCCAAGTGTTATTTTTATGAAGAGCATCAAGTTCACGGTGCATGGCCTCAACCCATTGAGGTTGTTTAAGAGCAGTTTTCACATTTTTTGGGTCATTGGAGGCAAGTAAAGCATTGTGTAATGGTTGATGAGTAAGAGTGGTGAAGTCGGCAAAGTGACGAGGCTTAAAAATGCCTGCCTTTGCTCGAGTGGTCATAGGATGGGTTGATGCTGGAGGTGGCGGAGGGATGGGAACGGGGCTGGAATGTTGAGATATAGGGGATGAAGTGGTCGAGTCGGTGGTTGAGTTAGAGGTGTTGATCGCTGTTGGGCTGTGGGGTGAGCTTATATTAGGAATTGAAGTGGTGTGTTCTGAGCAGAGTTTGCATGGGAAAGAGTTGTCAGAAGTTGCAGTTTGTATGGGGGTGTTAGGGATGCTAGGTTTAGACATGAATGTATGTGAGTGGTCAAGGAAAGTGCTAAGTTCAAGGTTGGAGAGGGAGCTTGGCTTTGTATTATCCATAAATGGAAAGACACTTTCATCAAATCTAGCATGCCGGGAAACATATATCCGAGAGGTGCTAGGATCGAGGCACCTGTAGCCTTTGTACATAGGACTATATCCAATGAAAATACACGGTATACTACGGGGTGCAAGTTTATTTTCCGAGTAGTCACGTAGGTAAGGAAAGACCCGACACCCAAATGCCCGAAATATGGAGTAATTTGGTGGTTTGGAATAAACGATCTCAAACGGGGATTTCCCATCAAGAACTTTAGAGGGTAGTCTGTTAATAATGTAGACGGCTGAGGAAAAGGCATCAATCCAATAAGTTGAGGGTAGGTGTGCATTAAACATCATAGCCAACCCTGTTTCAACAATGTGACGGTGTTTTCTTTCAGACTGTCCATTTTGTTGCGGAGTATATGGGCACGAGGACCGATGTAAAGTGCCATTTTCTTCAAAAATTGACTTGACTTGATTATTAAAAAATTCGGTGCCTCCGTCACTTTGAAAGATTTTGACTTTCCTTGAAAATTGAGTTTGAACCATTTGTATGAAACTCACTAAAACACGTGAAAAATCAGATTTTACCTTTAGTGGGTACAACCAAGAAAATCGAGAATGGTCATCAACGAATATGACATAATATTTATAGTTGTCGTTTGAAGCAACATGGGAGGGTCCCCATAGATCACAATGAACAAGATCTAATAAATGTAAGGCACGAGTGTTATTTATATCAAACGGTAAACGTTGACTTTTAGCAAGTTGACACGGGGAACATAGGCCCGGTTTAGGTAAAAGCGCATTCATAACAAGATAACCAAGTTTTTGTAAAGTGGTAATAATATCAAAATTAGCATGTCCCAAACGGGAATGCCATACTTCAAAAGATGCCTTGGGGCTTGAATGAGACACAAATGCTTGATGAGGGTGGAGGACATAGAGACCATTCTCACAACTTCCTTTGGCTAGGACCTGTTTGGTGCGACGATCCTGAATGAAAAAGGAAGGATAAGAGAGTAAGACATCTACCAAGTTATCTTGAGTTAGTTTACTGATGGATAAAAGGTTGTGAGTAAGATTTGGTACAACCAAGATGTCATTCAAACGTAGATTATTATTAAGAACTGAGTGCCCTTTGTGAGTGACAGGAAGAGACTTACCATCACCAAATGTAACAGATTCGTTACCTGTGGCAGAAGAAGCATCAGAGATCGAGGCAGTGGTGGAAGTCATGTGGTCCGTCGCACCAGAATCCACGAACCAATCAGGGATTGGAGACGTTACATGACATTGAGATAAGAAGGCAGTGGCTAAGTCATCATTTTTCACCTCAATCCCAGCAGCAAACTTCTTAACTCAGGACACGCATTGGCAAAGTGCCCGTTGGTGCGACATAATTGACAATGGGGACTGTGTCTACCACCCCGATTGCCACGACCACCGCGAGACGCACCATTGTTGCCACCACGATAAGGTCCACGACCACCGTAATTTCTAGAAGCAGTGACCTGTGGTCGAGAATTAGCGCTGAAGGCAACGGGGGGTGAAGCAGAATGATGAAGAGCCCTGATGAATAACTCGTGGCTTTCAGCTCGAGCAAGTAAGTCGGCGAAGGACGGGGCAGGCCTGATGGAACGAATGGTAGTGGAGAAGGTCTCAAAGACGGGTCCCAGTCCGCATAAAAACCAGTGTAACTGATCATCTTCGTCAACGGGAAATCCTATCGCAGCCAACTGATCACACAGGGCCTTGAAGGCATGACCAAAATCAGCAACAGTCTTGGTTCCCTTCTGAATCAAACGTAGCTGATCACGGAGGTTATGAACCCTTTCAATGGATGAGTTACCATAAGCTTTTTCGAGGGCTACCCATATTTGTCTAGCGGTAGTCAGACCCACGATAACGGTGATAGCTTCTTCTGATAACGAAGCCTGAAGAATGATGATGCAGCGCTGATCGGTACTCACCCACAACGTGAAGTCTGGGTTCACTGCTTCTTTGTTTTCAATAGTGATGGTGGGGGGTGGGCATGGGAGGGATCCATCAATATGCGAGATCAGGTTTTGATAGGTTAAAATAGGGGTCATCTGATTTTTCCACAACAAGTAATTGGTGGAATTGAGTTTAACAGTTATCATGTGCAGCAAGGTGTTCAACGGAATTGATGTTTCAGAGGAGTTGGCCATGGAAGGAGAAGAGAAGAACAGAGGAAGAAGAAAGGACGGAAGCGAGAGGGGCAGGGAGAAAGAAGGAGACGAAGGGGGAGGGCTTTAAGGCTCTATACCATGATAATAAAACTGAATTGAATTGGATTAAGTTAACAGGATTACATACGGAGGTATCTATAAATAGATACAAAAGATACAAAAATGGAACCAAGAAATAGAAGAATTACAAAAATAGACCCTACACATATTAAGCAATACAAGATGGAGAGTTGTTAGAGGTGCATAAAAATAAGAAACATAATTATACAGATCATAAACCCTAAACTCTAAATTGTTCAAAAACGCTATAGAGCATAGAAAACATTTGAAGCTATTAAAGTCATATAACTTGACAAATTTTAGCAATATAAGAGGTCCTCTAAATTATAGAAGTAAAATCAAAGCATAACCTAAGAAAACATATTTGCTAGTTAAAGCACTTGTAATATATGCAAAATGCATGAAAAATCTATAAAAGAATAAGCACTATGTGCAAATGACAAGTATACAATTAAGATGAAGACAAAAGCTTAGTAACGGGCCAAAAAAAAATCTCAAATACATGTTGTACCTCATCTCTCACCTAAAATGAAACATGTAAGCATTTAGGAAATAAAAGGATGTTAAAAAGAACAAATGACTGCAAATGAACTTCAAACTATTAAAAATAATCAAGAATTTACAACAGGCATGGCATGATACGACAAACTCTTAACTATCTATATGCTAAAGAAACTTCACTTAGTTACGTATATAGATGTAACATCCTAAATTCGGAGTCAGTCGTTCAGTGATTATCTTTTAGTTGCTACGTGTTTATTTTAAATACATGCTTATATGGTATCGTTAGATTCATTTTTAAATAAGGATTCCGAATATTATTTTATTAGTAATTAATTAATTGTTATTGGTCGTTTATGTGACAACTGTATATTCGAACGGAGCATTTTAAATACCGAGACATGTGTGTGTGTGTGTGTAGTGGTAGCCGAATTCTAAGACCTTAAGTGTGCCTTTAGGTGTAAGTTTGTGTACTCTTAAGTATGTGTACTTGAAGGTGAAAAGAGAGAGACTTCTACAAGACTTGTTACTTGATTCAATCTTTGTTTTTGTTATCTTGATTCAAGGTAGAAACATAATCCATGGTCACTAAATAATATGATTTTAAGAGTTACCATGCTAAAATTTTGTAGGAATCATCATGTTTATGTTCTTGAACAAACTTGAAAAGTTGGTTTCTTGATTTGTTGTTGTTAAATGGTTTCTATGTGTTCTTGATAATTAAGAAGCATGTTTAGTAAAGAATTTCATGAGTTTGTAAGTTGGTATCATGATTTAAAGTGTTTATATGAAAATAGATATCATGATTTAAAATGCTTGAAAAAGATAAAGATGATGAAGATATGGAGATAAGAGGATTTATTTTAATGAGTTTAATATTATGGTGATGATGAAAGTAAATTGGGAAGATAACCCTTTCTTTGACTTAATGACATGTATGCTTGCTTAGGTTGTTGATAATATATATATATATATATATATATATATATATATATATATATATATATATATATATATATGTATGTATATAATGGAGATCAATAAGAGAGTTTTAGGGTAAAAATGGTAAGGAGAGCTGTGAGTGTGACACGTGACAAATCAATAAAAGGGTAAACTTGGAACAACACTATTTTTATCTCTCTCCTTTCACTACCCACGTTCCCACCTTTTAACCCTAGGCCTCCTTTTATTTCTTTCAGCCCACAACCACCATTCCTCAGACCTGCTCCGACCGTCGTTCTCAAACCTGCACCATCGGCGTTCGGAAATCTGCTCTGCCGTATTTCGCAATTTGCTCCGCCGTCTTCCACATGCAAACCGTAGACAACCGCCGCCGTCTTCCATATGCAAACCCTAGACAACCGCCGCTGTCTTCAATATGCAAACCCTAGAGAACCTCGCATCCCTATACAACCTCCGCCGCCCTCAACATCATCCGCCTCCCTTAACAACCTTCGACGCTGTCTGCATGAGTCGCCGCCTATGCGCTTTCCCTATCGACGCCTAATCTAAGTTTTACTGCACCGTCGGAGTAGTATCATTCTCCGTCATCGCCGATGCCATGCGTCCCCGTCGCATTTGGCTTCTTCACCGACCCAAACGCTTCTTCTCTGACGGGTTTCTCTCCAGCAACAGATCTGTGTACCCGATGATATAGTGGCGCCACTAGAAGACAACCGTCCATTGATGTGCATCGAAGACCTATCTGCCGCTCCCAGATGCACAATCGCAGATGCACAGTCAACGACTGTTTGGACAACCGTTCTTCGTTCTCCGGTAATCTTTACCTTCTCTGTTTCCGGATCTGAAGGGTTGTCGATGCACTGTCCACGAGTACACATCGTTCATCTGTTTACCATATGCGTTGGGCGATGCACAATCGCCGTTCATTTGTCTGCCTATGCCGACGCACAATCTTTGGTGGTTTCAGATCTATAGCCAAGAGTGTGTAGAGGATTTTCACTAATGTAAGCTTTTATGTATCATTTTTATATCTGTTAATATTATTATTACTGATTCTATCAGTTTTTATTCAAATTGTACATCATAGATTAATCTATTGGATAGTGTAATTTCAGGTTGTGCATTGATATATTATAAAATTATTGTTCAATTTCTTTAATGAGTGTTGGATTTGCATCTGTGTTTTGATTGTGTGTCTGTTGTAACTACGGGTGTTTATGAAGAACAGTGCATCAAGAGGATTTTCTGGACAATGAAAATAAATTGAAAACAGTGTTGAAATGAATTGGATCGATGTAGCAGTGTCTGGGGAAACGTATTTTTTGAATTTGCCCCTAAATATCAGGAAACTGTTTTTTTAAAAGGTAAATTATGCCATTTTGTGAATTTTTTTATAATTAATAGAAAAATAAAAAAGCCATTTTTTTAGGGACAGATGGATGGTTAAGATTTCTCCTTACTCTTTGTACATTAATTCTCTTTTTACAATATCCCTACCCTATATATATATATATATATATATATATATATATATATATATATATATATATATATATATATATATATATATATATATATATATATATAATTGATGAAGGCTATGCAAGATCGATCGAGGACTGCACTAATAGGTAAGATCGATGGGGCTAATGGGCTGCATGTATTTACTCACAATGGGCCTGTTTTTATACATAAGATCGATAGTGTGTATTTGTATGGTCTACCGACCATATGCATGTGTAAGTGAATTATGAATATGTGATTGATTTTGAATGTATATAAGATCAATGTCATATTTAAATTCTATATATATTATCGATTTGTGGTGATAATATATATATATATATATATATATATATATAGAGAGAGAGAGAGAGAGAGAATGGATCAATATAGAACCACTACTTAAATATAGAACCTAAAGAACTAATTCTGACCATTAAATTCTTAGATTAAGGACTGAGATCAAATCTCATTTGTTTCCATAATTCAAAACCCATTACCATAAAATATAATAGCAAAAGGGTATTTTAGGTACTTAAAAAAAAGTTAAACCCCACCACCACATATCAGATCATATGTTTTCAAAACTCATACAACTCTCTTTCTTTCTTTCTCCTTCACATATCCATCAAATTTCTCTCTCCAGTAGCCAACAATCTCCGGTGAATAGCTTCTCTCTCCGACGAAAGTCACGATCATAGTTCTTATCGCCAACAGACAATATACCTACTACCTCACACTCGTAGATCTCTCTCCGACGAAATCTACATACGTCGATGAAGACCGACCAGTTCCACAAATGGGTTTTTCTTCTGATGAGCTTGAATCAACAGCAGATTTGCATTTTGGGTGTTTTTCTTGTCAAGAACTTCATCTGGAAGTGGAAGTTGAAGATAAGTGGGATAATTTCTACTTGCAAACAACGTGTTCTTTCACCATAAAAAATGTATGTTAGTATGCTAACTAAACTAGTAAAATTTGTTAGTAACTTTTTTAGATTAGTGGGTTATACACCCTCTGTTCCTTCATTATCTCTTTTACAATGGATGGGTCTGGATATTTTTGCATTTCAGTTTTTTGCATTTTCAGTATGGAACTTTGGGAAAGCATATCATGTTAAGATGTTGTTGCTTTTGCATTTTCGATGTGAAATATAGTCGTTTTTTGCATTTCCAGATTGTTGTTTGTTTGCATTTTTTATGTGAAAAAGCAAATTTAAAAAAATTTGCATTTCCAAGTGTATTTTCCAGTTTGATCTTGTTTTCAGTTTCAGTAATGGATATTGGTTTTTGCATTTTCAGTTATGTGAAAATATTGTTGCTTTGCATTTTCAGATTGTTGTTTGTTGCTTTGCATTTTTAGAATTTGTATTTGCATATGATGTGAAGATGTTATTGCTTAATTTGCATTTTCAGATTGTAGTTGTTTGCATTTCATCTAGGTTTCATTTCCAGTTAGTTTTTTAGTTTGTTCGCATTTCATCTGGTTAGTTTGTTTGCATTTCATCTGGGTTTCATTTCAGATTGTACAGATAAATAAACATGCAAATTTCATTGAAAAGTGTATTTTGATTATTGTGTTCAACTGTTTCTTATGATATTGTAAAGTGTTGTGAATGGAATTTGTATTTTGGGTTTGAATATGTAATTTGTATTTTGGGCTGTTTTTTGCATTAAATCAGATTGTGAAATGTAGATAAGAGTTGTTGGTTTGCATTTTCATTTGCTAATTTAATGACAACCATGTATGTTATTGCTTAATTTGCATTTTCGATATGACGTGAAGATGTTATTGCTTAACTTGCATTTTCGATATGAAAATCTTATGTGAAAATATTGTTGTTTTGCATTTTCAGATTGTAGTTCGTTTGCATTTCATCTAGGTTTCATTTCCAGTTAGTTTTTTAGTTTGTTTGCATTTCATCTGGTTAGTTTGTTTGCATTTCATCTGGGTTTCATTTCAGATTGTACATATAAATAAACATGCAAATTTTATTAAAAAGTGCAGAGATTGTTTGTATAATTTATACCGATCTTGTATGAAAATGTATAGTTTATACTAATATGCAAAGAGATTTAGAATGTTTATCATTTTCTTTGAGATTTAGCATTTTCAGTTTTTAATTATGAAAATGCAGAGATGTTGGAATTACAACACTTTGTTTTGGTCTGAATCTTGGTCTGAATTTGAACCTTCGTCTGGGATTTAGCATTTTCAATGGATAGTCATAATGTAGTATGTTGTTAAGTTTGAAAGTGCAGATGTGTTTGGAATTACAACACTTTGTTTTGGTTTTGGTAAAGCATTTGGATTTTTGTGTTAAAATGTAGTTATGGTATCATAATACTTGTTTAAGAATGTATAGTTTACACCTATTTTGTATAAAAATGTATAGTTTATACTAATATGCAAAGAGATTATGAATCTCTATATGCATTTTCGTCTGAGATTTAACATTTTTAGTTTTCAATTTTGAAGATGCAGAGATGTTGGAATTACAACACTTTGTTTTAGTCTGAATCTGCATTTCGATATCTGGGTTTTGATGTTGTTACTTGCATTTTCAAAGAAGGTTTTTTGATTTGTGAGTCTTTGATATTATTTCTTGCATTTTCAACATGTAACTTCTTAAAAATACATATCATGTTTTAGGTTTTGATGTTTTAGAAAATGCATATCATGTATGTAACTTTAAAAATACATATGCTATGAAGATGTTGTTTCTTAAATCAGAGAAAAAGTTTTTATTTCTAGGTTTTTATCCTGTTTTTTGCATTTTCAGTATGTTGGTATTTTTTTAGTGGATTGTATCAAGGTTGTGCATTTTAGTTTGATGCATTTTCGTTATTTGCATTTTGGTTTTTGAATGTGGGTTGGATATGCATTTCCAGTTCTTTGAAACATTTTGGTTTTTTGCATTTCTAGTTCTTATCATTTTAATCTGGGTTTTATTTTAGTTATCATCTTCATTTTGGTTGGATTTTTGTTATCATCTTCATTGGAGTAGCATTTTGGTTATCATTTTCATATGGGTATTTTGCATTTTGGATCTTTTTACTTCACTAGTTCTTTTTTTTCTTTTTCTAAGTCAAGTGCATTTTTCGCCAGACGATTTTGCATTTTCGTAGTTGTATATTCAAACTTCTTTCTTTCAAACCATTTGCATTTTAGCGGCTACATATTCAAAATTCTTTCTTTCAAACTATTTTGCATTTTCGTTTTTTGCATTTTGGCATTTTGAAAATGAAACCCAGATGAACATACAAAATTTGAAACATTTGCATTTTCAAAAATAAAAAAAGTTTCAGAAATATATCAAGTCTAGTCTTGTTTGAAAGAGAACGAAAAACTAAATCTAACGATCTAATTTGCTTGCTTAAACTCTTAAAAACAAAGAAGTTATGATAATTTAAATGTTTGAGTGGGTTTTTTTTTTTTTAAAAAATTGTTTGTCTGGAGTTTGAAGCTGGGGAGCGCGTGAGTCAAGTTTTTAACTTAATTTTCCAGTTTTGCCCTTATTCCTTCTTGCCACATGTCACCACCTAAGGTGGTTCTTTAGGTTCTATGTATAAGAGTGGTTCTATGTGTATCCTTACCCTATATATATAAAATGAGATTGAGAAATTAATTGAGAATGGGAGACTAAATATTAGCCGTTTATTTTGTAAGTGGAATTCATGGATGAAGAGCGTGGGGGAATCGAGTGTGGCAGGGTGCATGTGAGGAATTCATGAGTGGACAATGATATTAAAAGAATGGAATTGGACGGCTGAGATTGAATCTCCCATTCTCAATTAATTTAAGGTTCTTATTTGAACCTCCAACTATATATATATATATATATATATATATATATTATAAAAAGAGCCTATACCCTCTTTGGTTGACACATTATTTTCTCATTTTTAACTTCTTTCTCATCTCCATAACTCACTAACACATTAGGTTATATATCCCTCTCTTTAATATTGACATGAAATTTATGGAAGCATTACCTTATCTATCAATTTGTCACCTAAAACATCAAATTCTCATGAGATATTAAGGGGTATTTTTGTAATCTTGCCATTATATCCGAATAGTTATTTTCTCACGAGATGATATTATCTCATGAGATATTTATTTTTCTCATAGTAGTTTGACTATTCTATCACATAGAACGTCTTGGGCTGTGCGTAGCACAGCCTAAAGGCTTAACTAGTGTGTGTGTGTGTGTGTGTGTGTGTGTGTGTGTATATATATATATATATATATATATATATATATATATATATATATATGTGTGTGTGTGTGTGTGTGTGTGTGTGTGTTTTGATCGATTTTGTATATTAGTATATGTATGCATGTGGATCGATCATGTGAGTATGTATGTGTGTTTTATTACGATGTTAATGATAAATATTGATATAAATATATTTAGAAATATATTTATGAACCGAGAACTGATTCGTATGAGTTTTTGTACTCAGGAGTTTCAAAGACTCAGTAATTAGTGACTGAGTGGACTGCAGTTCAAATACGAGGTGAGTGGACTTTGACTCACTGGTGGGTGTTAGTTGTAATTGTTTTGGTTACTTGAATTTCATACGATCAATCATGAGATAGACTGTTTAAGTCTGATATGATTGTTTGACTGGATATTGATGATTAATGCGATTGTGTCCGAGATATGAGTATCAAGGTATGAAATTGTGCTCATGATGTTTGTGGCAGAGGTCAGCTAAGCTTGGTTTTGGGCTGGGCCAGTCTGCTTCTGGTTAGGCAGTTTTAGATCCTTTGTTGCATTTGTTGTAGCAGAGGGGGTTTAACTGTGCCAGTTTGTAGAGATCATTGCTTTGGCCAGTATTGGTCGTAGGCTCGGTAGAGCCGCCGGTCCTTTGTTATTTGAGATTATTTGTTCTTGTGATCGTTGTGGTTCTGCTAATTGTTGCTTGTGGTTTGATTTTCATTCACTTAGCATTGTGCTAATTCTCCACCCTAACTCTCTGTTGCAGGTTTTTGAGAGCACAGCAGGTTGCTGCTTTTGTGTACAGGAGAAGTTTGACCGTCGCTCTGATATTTTAGATTTTGAGAAACGATGAGCCATCTTTGTGAAATATTTTGTAACACGAAACGAGATACTGTGTTTTGTACAGTGTTGGTTTAAGTTGTAGTGTTGCTTTCTTTGCCGCTGTGATTTAAAAAAATGGTTTTTGTTTTACGGTGTTACAATAGATACATAAACCGTAATGGAAATTAAAAATAAATAATATAGTCATAAGATTGCTACCAATTAAGAAAAAAAGGGCATGATGGTATTGTTACTTGAAAGGAATATTCCGTCATTGCCCGTTCTTCCCTGCATCATCAGATTTCTAGCAATTCTAAAAAGAATAGAATACCACATAAAGAACTTTCATAAACTATAGAAGTAAAAAATGAAAGAAAAAAGATAACATTATTGGCAGTTTTATGAAATTTACTCACTCACCTCAAAGATCCAATTAACTTTGATTCTCGACTAGAAGACTCAAAGCCATCACCCTTCTCATCCTCGTCACTAGATGCTAGATTACGCCAAAAATAACAACAAAATTAGGAAAGAAAGCAATATAGGAGTAAGTTGCCGGATCAAAATCTTATTTATAGGGAGAAAATGGTTAGTGAGTTGAAAGTTGAAACTTCCAAGTAAATCAAACGTCTTATATATATATTGAAATGGGACTCTACCATCCAACAAAATGCGAATTCGTCATATGATTAAAAGTGTTGGATTCACCATCCGATTTTGTCATGTTTCTCTTTTATAACACATTTATATCTTTTTGGCACATGACCTATCATCAACAGCGCTGAAATTTATACTCTTTACGAATAATTAATCTATCAAGTTCACATCCTAAATAGTTGTAAATCATATAAAGATTTAGGAAGTGTCAATTTCAAGCTTAAAAGAAGAATGCTCAATGTGTAGAAACAAAAAATGAAAAAACTACTAAAGATAGTTCACAATACACATCGACATATATGATTACTCTACTTTAATTTAATAATAATCCAAATTACAATATTAAATTAATGGTGATAAGAACTCTTATTTACTAATTGAGGTTTAAATATGAGTTTAAAGACAATTTATTGAAATCAAAATGTAACTACTCATAATTAAATAAGAAGCTAAGTCATTGAAGTCATAATCAAAGAAAGGCAAATGTAACTTAAACATATTAACCTACATAGAATTACTCTAACTCATTTTCACTAATTGAGGTCTAAACGAGTTAGCTATTACCCGTGCGTTGCGGCGGAAAAAATAATGATCAATAATACTAAATGTTAATACTTGAAATAAGATAAAAAAATCTATACAATTAGAATTGAATATATATACTAATTTCTTTTAAAAAAATTCATACTACATTTACATTGTTTGATTCAAACTCAAATATATACCGCACATCAACATAACATATAGCTATTAATCTTCACAATCAAGGAAAGATTTTCACAAAAATGAAACTTTTTTCATGAAGCCATTCTAGTTTTTCCATACAAAAACATAAAAAAATTAAACTTCAAAACAAATATATGTATAAGAGATAATGTATTAATAAAAAGAAACTTAAAATATATTTTATATAAGAAAAGTTTAATTAGACTACTTTACAAAGTAAAAAAAAAGAAAGATTATTATTTTTATTACCAAATTGTAAAGTTTACCAAATCAATATAATAATAATAATAATAATAATAATAATAATAATAATAATAATTAATCAATATTTGTATAAAAGAAAAAAATTATAAACACAAAAAAGAAATGAAAAGAGCTATGTAAAGTGTTATAGAAAAAACAATAAAAAAATTGAGGGTGATAATATTTGAACCCATGTGCTAAGTTGTGTAAGTGAGATAAGTTACCACTCAATCTATCTTGTTTTTATGTTTTTATGTAAATTTCTATAATTTATTTTTTATATATAATAGTTGTACTAAAAGACAAAAAAGTTACTATTCATTCTTCTTGTAAATGTTATATATTATAGAAAAAACAAAAACAAAATTTGAGGGTGATAATATTTAAACCCATGTGCTAAGTTGTGTAAGTGAGATAAGTTACCACTCAATCTATATCTTGTTTTTATGTAAATTTCTATAATTTATTTTTTATATATAATAGTTGTATTAAAAGACAAAAAAGTTACTATTCATTCTTCCTTGTAAATGTTATATCTTATCTTATCTTACTCCTATATAATACAATTAACACTCTATCTCCTCCTTAAAATTAAGTAAAAGAAAATTACTAATATACCCCTCAAATAACCTCCACCTCTCTCTCTCCTACTTTACACACTCACCAATAAACATTATTATATAATTACACACTTTCTAAAGCACAAAAAAAAAGTTGTTTGATTGTTTTTTTAAAAATATGTTTAAAAAAAAAAATTAATTTATGAAAAAAAAGAAAAAAATGAAATGAAAAGAAAATAGTTTATGAAAAAAACGAAAAAAGACGAAATGACATATTAGCGGGTAAAAATTATTTTATCATACTCCTATATTATATAAAAATAGTATGTTATCGGGTACAAACTATTCGTCTCCGCAGCATTGCGCGTGTACAATGCTAGTATTATAATGTTGGGGAGATAGTGATATCAAGACTCAATCTAACCTGTCTATTATTCATATATAGGATTTGATGTTAACAAAACCATATATTCAGTAGTGAACTTAGATTAATGAAAAACATGTGTTGTTTTTCATAAAAGACTTAGAAATTTTCATAAGTATGGAATGTCAGCTAAAGAACCTTCTGTCAGCTGAACACTGAATGTCAGCTAAAGAACCAGCTTCAAGAAGATCAGCCAAGAGGAAAAGACAAGTAAAGAAGATCAGCTGAGCATCTTCCAACCATCAGCTGATGGGTTCAAACCATCAGCTGAGGGTTTCTCAAAAGATCAGCTGAGCAACAAAGGATCAGCTAAGTGAATTAATTTTATCAGCCGATGCCTCTCAAACCTCAGATAAGCTATCTTTACTCATATAACCTTTTCTATGATTAGCTGAGCATTCTCATTATCAGCTGAGTCTTCGGATTAGCTCATCACTAAGAATGGTCAAGTTATTAGTTGTTCTCTGATATGCATTTATTAGCTGATCATTTATGATTAGCTGAGTATATCTGAGTAGCTGAGCTTTTCATGATATGTATTATCAGCTGATCATTTATGGTTAGCTGAGCATATCTAAACAGTTGAGTCTTTTATACTTATTCTTTAGCTGAGCAAATTTAATGTTGCAGTTCAGTAACTATTAGCTGAGTGTTTCACAGTATATCAGTTAAGAGTTGTTCCCTTGTAATATTTTCTATAGTCTAAGGCAGAACATGTGTTGTTCTATTATGCCTTTAGATTTATCTTTGTAAAAGTACTTAGCACCTTTGGCATCTGCAAAGAGACAAAAGGGGTAGATCTTTATCCTCTGGAAAAGGATTAAGATACTTTAGAAGATAAGATATCCAAGATTTGCTTCAACAACTAAGTATGGCTGGCAACTCTATACTTGGTTAAGTCAAGTCTTCAAGAAGCATGGTGCCGATTAAAGTACAAGCATGGAAGAAGAAGCTTACTCTCCCAAGACATAAAGGTAGTACTTTAATAATAAAATAATAGATAATGGGCTTTGACCTTGCCGAAAAGGACATTCACTTTATACATATTCTGTAGAAAGTGAGTTTGCTTTTCACCCATTTACTTTATCTATTATAATATTATTAAACCAAGTATCTTTGTCTCCTTCTCTCTTTCATCAACCAACGGACCATTTGCTTATATATATCCTTGCATGAAGACATGCAAAAGATGATAAATATAGAACCTTACAGTTATCTCATTTGTTGAGAACTTAGAAGAGTTAGCATTTCTCACTAACTGTAAGAGTCAAACTTGTTCATGTGTTGAACACTTTAGACATAAGTTGTTTAAAGTTAGATTAGTCTATGTGTTAGACAAATAGTTTCCATCTTTGTTGAACTAGTTTTTCCGCAACTAGTTCATGTAATTTTTTATTCAAATCAATAAGAATTATATAAATTATAAATCGTGTGTACTATTTTTTAAAATCTAAAGTTTGTATTCAACCCCCCCTTCTACAAACATTTGTTGTTGTAGTATCCATTCGGGACCAACAACTGGTATCAGAGCAGGTTAGATAATCAATATCTAAGGTCTGCTTTGCTTACTCTTCAACTGTTTCTACCCCACACTTTAAAATGGCCGCTTCAAGTTCTGCTCCCAACAACAATCACAACAATGGCTCTCTCACTAGGTGTCCCATGTTTAATGGGGAACACTTTTCCTTATGGAAAAGTAGAGTCCATCTTTACATGTCAAGCCTGGATGAATTGATGCTGAAGATTGTTACTAAAGGTCCTTATGTGCCTTCCTCCACTTTCCAAGTCACTGCTGCTACGGATGATACTCCTGCTGTTGAAAGGCTGATCATCAAGGCTGCTAATCAATGGTCTGATGAAGACATAAGGCTGGTCAATCTTGATGTCAAAGCAAGAACTGCCTTAGTCTCAGCTTTGTCTAATGATGTCTATCATCAAGTTCTTAACTGCAAATCTGCTATGGAGATGTTGGAAACACTCTCTATGGCTTATGAAGGAACAGAGGAGGTGAAAGATAACAAGAAAACTCTTCTTGTTAGAGAGTATGAGTTCTTCTTTGCTCATAAAGGTGAAAGTCTTACTCAGACCTACACCAGGTTCAACTGCCTTGTCAATGATCTCAGAAGGGCAGATGTTCCCAAGAGCAACAAGGAGCTTGTTACTAAGTTTCTAGACTCTCTCCCAAAATCTTGGGATCACTTCATCACTGTGCTTAAACATGGTGAGAAGATCAAGGGTCTTACTCTGGTTGGTCTCTATGGTAATCTTATAAACCATGAGCAATCAGTGAAACAAAGGAAGCTCTCTACAAAAGAGATGAAAGAAGCTGTAAAAGCTCCCACTGCAGCTCTGGTGTCCAAAGATGCAAGATCCAGAAGCTTTGCTGCTGTGGTTGAGGAGGATAGTGATGATGAGGAAGAAGAACTGTCTTCTGAGGGAGAGGAGCTGATGGTTGATGGGGAAGAAAGTTTGAAGGACATGGATTGCATTGAAGCTGCTGTTGAGCAGTCTGCCATGTTGGTTAAAAGGTTTAAGCCTTTCTTGAAAAGAAAGGGTATCAAGAGGTTTGAGAAGAAGCCCCTTAAGAATAAGTCAGCCAAGTTTAAGCCAAAGGTTGCAGAAGGGTGTTTCTCTTGTGGCAAGACTAGTCATTTTGCCAGTGAATGTAAGTCCAGAGGAAACACAGGCTTCAAGGGCTCCCAAGCTCAGACAGCAAGGTTGATTATGAACCCAAGTATAAGAAGCTTCTTGCTGCTGTCCTTGACAAGAAAAAGAAGAAAGCTCAGACAAAACTGTTGGTGGCAGAGGAAGAAGACTGGGCTGAGGAGGATCTCTCAAGTGATGAAGATGAGGTTCTCTCTGCTCAACTCAGTTTGATGGCCAACACTGGGAGTACAAGTTCCTTTGATGAGGACATGAAGAAAGCTGCAAAAGCTTGTACTTCTCCTGACTGGGATCTTTCTTCTATGTATCAGGTTGGAAATTTTATCACTTATGATGAAAATGAAAAGAACACTATGTTTGATTATTTGTGTGTTGAGTTTCAGTCAAATATTCAAAGAGAAAAGAAGCTAAAAATAGAAATAGAATCACTAAAAGAGAAGTTAAATCTTAAAGATGAGAAATTAAAACTGAAGACAAAATTGGAAACTGATTTAGTTGATCAAAAGATACTTAATCAAATCTTGATACAAGAAACCAATGAAGCAACCACAAAGTTTAATAAATTACAAAAAGTAGTTAAGTCTTGGTGTGTTTCTGCTGAGAAGACCACTCAGTGTGTCAATGAGCAGATTCCAAAACAAGTTCAAGCTATTATTGGTGGAAATTATTCCCAAGTTGCTAATTGTGTTGATTTTACAAAGGACATAAATATCTTAGAAAAGACTGATATTCTACCACTTACTTTTCAAAAGACTGTAAAGGGAAAGAGTATTATCACTAACAGATTTGTCAAAAGTAAAAATACTCATCTAAAAGACTTAACCACTTAACAAGATGTTTCAACTTCTATTGCTATGGCAGAAAGTACTAGTACTGAGAGTTTAATGTCAAAGGAAGTTCATAAAGGAATGGAATCATATGTTGATACCATAAAGACATTCTGTTGTCAAACCTTAGAGACTGATGCATTAAATTCAAGCACTAAACTAACTGACATTTCATTAGTTGATGATACTACATTAGCTGATCAGCCAACAAATGATAAATGCTCAGCTGATATCCTGTCAGCTGATCATGGATCCTTTTTAGGTTCCTTAGCTGATCAAGTATCACTTAAATCTCTTTCAATAGGAGAAACCAAGAGAATAAGGAATAATGTTCACATTAAACCTAAGTCTGCCACACGTAAAGTTGATCAAAAACTCATTTTATCTAAGAATCAACCTAAGGTGTCTGTAAACAAAGACTTTGTCAGTTTACAGAATCAGTTGCAACAACTGAATGGTCAAATCAATCAGCTGATGACCCATAGTCATCAAAAGGTTGTCAAGACATCTCATAGGCATTCACTAAAAAATGTGAAATGCTACAAAAATAAAAAATGTTATAAATGTGGTAGCAAAGAACATAAGGCAAGTGACTGTTCTCTTGAAAGTAACCTCAAGACAGCGGACAAATAATGATAACACAGCTGTTCCTTTAATACATAAACAACCTAATATGAAGTGGATAGCTAAGTGCAATCCACAGGGGTCCACTTAATTGTGGATGCCTAGTTGTCACTAATCTTCTTTCAATCATCTCTGTACAGGGACTTAGCACTTGGTATCTTGACAGTGGATGTTCAAGAATCATGACATGATGCAAAGCTCTTCTCAGTAACTACAAGAAGGAAAAGGGTCCAAGGGTAACCTTTGGTGACAACAACTGTGGGTTAACCAAGGGATTTGGTGAACTTCATAATGGGAACATAAAACTGTCTAAAGTCTCATATGTGAAGGGACTTAAGTATAATCTCATTAGCATAAGTCAATTGTGTGATGGTGATCATCAAGTTCTCTTTACTAAGACAGGTGGTTCCATCTTGAATAAAGAAGGAAAAACAGTAATCTGTGCCAAGAGAACCAAGGATGTTTACACATTGGATATGTCCTATGGTGATCCTTCAAAGCTAACATGTCTGTATACAAAATCTGTTACTGACACAAATTGGTTATGGCATAAGAGGCTTTCCCACCTCAATTTCAAAAACATCAATAAGTTAAGCAAGGGTGATCTAGTGTCAGGACTTCCTTCACTGACTTATGTTAAGCCTAAACCTTGCTCAGCTTGTGAAAAGGGAAAGCAACACAAGACATCTTTTCCATCTAAGAAAGCTTTCTCAATCACTGAACCATTCTACATGCTGCACATGGACTTATTTGGTCCTGTTGCGACTACCAGTTTTGGTGGAAGCAAGTATGCTTTAGTAATGGTTGATGAGTTCTCAAGATATACTTGGGTCATCTTTCTAAAAGCAAAAAGTGAAGCTGCTGAAGAGATAATTAGCTTTATCAAAAAGATGGAAGTGCTTAATGGCAATCTGGTAAGGATGCTAAGAAGTGATCATGGAACAGAGTTTAGAAATCAAACTCTAGAAAGTTTATGTGATGAGAAAGGGATATCTCAAAACTTCTCTGCTCCAAGAACTCCACAACAGAGTGGTGTAGCTGAAAGGAGAAACAGAACCTTGATAGAAGCTGCAAGGACCATGTTGTGTGAAAGTGGGTTAGGATTCAACTTTTGGGCTGAAGCTGTCAGCTGTGCTTGTTTCACTCAAAACAGATCTCTTGTAATCAAAAGGCACAATAAGACTCCTTATGAAGTGCTCAAGGGAAGGAAGCCCAACATCAGCTTTCTGCATATCTTTGGGTGTCAATGCTTTGTCTTGAACCAGAAGGATCAATTGCAGAAGTTTGCACCTAAAGCTGATGAAGGTATCTTTGTTGGATACTCTGTGATTTCCAAAGCATATAGAGTCTACAACTTAAGAACAAAGGTCATAGAAGAATCAATCAATGTAAGTTTTAATGAAAATGACTTTGTTGCTTCCTGTTCTACTAATCCTTCTACAGGTGAGGAATTTATTGATCTGCTACATGTTGAAGAATCCAATCAAATGTCAGCTGATCCATCCATACCAAATGAAGTAGAGGATTTAAATGAACCTGTTCAAACTCCAATCAATACAAGCACTCAGCTTATCCTAAACCAACCCACACTCTTACTGAATGATGTGAATAATGACTTATCATCAATGGATTCTAATTCCATATCAAACATTCCATCATCAGTAGAAATCTCAACAGATTGCAACCCTGAAATTCAATTAACTGATCAACCAGAAATATCATCTGCTAATCAAGAAATTTCAAACCCACAAGTCCAGGTTAATCCTAACTCTTCCCAAATCCAAAATACCTTGAAAGACCTCAAAAACCATCCAAAAGATCAGGTTATAGGTAATATAGAAGCACCTGTACTAACAAGATCAAAAGCTTGTAATTTCTGTTTATACACAGATTTTGTTTCTATGATTGAACCAAAGAAGGTAGATGAAGCTCTCAATGATCCCCACTGGATTAATGCCATGCAAGAAGAATTGGCAGAATTCACAAGGAACAATGTATGGACTTTGGTGCCAAGACCAAAGGAGAAATCCATCATTGGTACTAAGTGGGTGTTCAGAAACAAGATGGATGAACAAGGGCTAATCATCAGGAACAAAGCAAGGCTAGTTACTCAGGGTTATTGTCAAGAAGAAGGTATTGACTTTGATGAAACTTTTGCCCCTGTAGCAAGATTAGAAGCAATCAGACTGTTCCTAGCCTATGTTGCTTTCAAAGACTTCAAAGTACTCCAGATGGATGTGAAAAGTGCTTTTCTCAATGGTGAATTGAAGGAAGAGGTGTATGTCAAACAACCTCCTGGTTTTGAGGATGCAAGCAATCCAGACCATGTTTATTTTCTAAATAAAGCTTTATATGGTCTAAAGCAAGCTCCAAGAGCCTGGCATGATACCCTCTCTTCTTTTCTGACCAATAAAGGATTTACAAGAGGCAGTATTGATAGCACTTTGTTTATTAGGAAATTCAAGGGTGATGTAATATTAGTGCAAATATATGTTGATGATATTATATTTGGTTCTACAAATCTAGACCTTTGCAAAAAGTTTTCTAAACTCATGTCCGATAACTATCAGATGAGTATGATGGGTGAATTAAACTATTTTCTTGGTTTGCAAATCAAACAAGAGGTTGATGGAATTTTCATTCATCAAACTAAGTATGTTAATGACTTACTTAAGAAATTTGATTTTGAAAACTGTTCTTCAATGAAAACTCCCATGGCCACTGCCCTTAAGTTAGGAAAAGACACTGATGGCAAATCAGTGAACATTACTACTTATAGAGGCATGATTGGATCTCTTTTATACCTCACTGCAAGTAGACCAGACATCATGTTCTCAACATGTCTTTGTGCTAGATATCAAGCTGATCCCAAAGAATCCCACTTAGCTGCAGTTAAAAGAATTTTTAGGTATCTCAAAGGAACTCCCAATCTAGGTCTATGGTACCCCAAGGACTCAGATTTTGAGTTAGTTGGATACACTGATTCTGATTTTGCAGGTTGCACTTTAGATAGAAAGAGTACATCAAGTGGATGTCAGCTGTTAGGTGGAAGGTTAATCAGCTGGTCTAGCAAGAAACAAAATTTTGTTTCAACTTCAACAGCAGAGGCAGAATATATTGCTGCCGGTAGCTGTTGTGCTCAATTGCTTTGGCTGCAAAACCAACTACTTGACTATGATCAACTGTTTGAAAATACTCCTATTCTTTGTGACAACACAAGTGCCATTTCTATTTCAAATAATCCTGTCATGCATTAAAAAACTAAGCATATTGAAATCAGACATCATTTTCTAAGAGATAATGTGCAGAAAAAGAAAGTTTCCATGCACTATATCAGCACTGATGTTCAATTAGCTGATCTTTTCACAAAACTATTGGATGAGTCTCGGTTTAACTTCCTAATATCCAAACTTGGCAT
The DNA here is from genome assembly GCA_947179395.2 of Pulicaria dysenterica. NCBI lineage: Eukaryota > Viridiplantae > Streptophyta > Magnoliopsida > Asterales > Asteraceae > Pulicaria > Pulicaria dysenterica. The sequence goes on from OX359296.1 coordinate 867,176, forward strand.
GTTAAATTTGTAAAGTATTGTTTTGAGTAGATAGTTTAGTGTGATAAAATAATATCATTTGTGTGAGAATTGCAAATGACATACTTATCTTAGCATCTGTATATCTTACATACAGTGCATCAGCTAAAGGAATTGTGTCAGCTGATGACCATCAGCTGATCAAATGCCTCAGCTTATAAACTGTAAGCTAAGGACTAGAAGCTCAGCTAAGTATATTTATTAACTGACACTCCATTTTATGAGAAAACTCTATCAGCTGACTTATTTCATCAGCTGATACCATTTTCTATTAACATTAATTGTGTCCCCACACTTAGAATATTATTCTATCATTTGTATTTACCGCATTCTAGGTTAAATTTAATTTCCTCGTCCACTATTATCTTTACATTTAATGAGATATTAATAATATTCTCCGTTATCTACCTTTTTGCAGACGTGACAGTTACCTTTTTCAAAAAGATATCGTTTGTACAATGCAGGTTTTCAAGGAAAATATAAGAAATGATTTGAGCGGTTCCTTTACCCCTAAGCTTTCAAATTTCCCAAATTCTCTTCATCTTTCTCTCTAAAAAACCTAGCCCTACAGAACTCAATTTTCTTCGTCTCTGCAAAAATGGTGACCTTCAACCCTGCTATTACCACACCACAAGCAATTGCCGGTGAAAATGTTCCTCAAGGTTCCATCATGACCATAAAACCTAACAACTCTATCATAAACACCTCCATTCCAGCAAACAAAGAGAATCAAGGCTATGAACCAATGGTGGATTTCATTCGTGCTCACCCAATCCATACATGCCTTTCAAACCATCCTTTGTTTATTTACCCTAACATCATTGGAGAAATGTGGTATTCTGCTACCTACCACACTGATTTGGAAATGATTACTTGTTCGTGCCTCAACAACACCATCAACATCAACATAACTGTGGATTCTCTAAGGGCTGATATTAATCTTCCTGGTATGGCTCCTTATGAACCATTTGCAACCATGGATCAAGTTTTGGAAATTTTACCTCTGATTGGCTACAATGAACCTGTGTCTCATGGTCAATACAAGCTCTCAGTGCTTGGTCATCCATGGAAATACCTAGCAAGTGTAGTCATTAGGTGTTTTGGTCATAAGTATGGTAGCCATGACCAACTTAGCCAGTCCGAACTCACTGTGCTTCATGCCTTGGTGACTGGTAGGAATATTGACTTTGCAAGAATTGTATTCACTGAGTTGGTTGACAAGATCACCCAGGGCACCACCAAGAAATCAACAAGAACTCATGTTCCCTACATCAGGTTCTTAAGTTTGATAGCTATGAGAAATTTGGGATAGGAGGATTATATGAATCAGGTTGTTCATCAAGTCACTATGCCTGATCCTCACATGAGACAGAAGATGTTCTATCTTATAAGAGCATTTCAAGGCCCTCCCATCACTGAAGAAATGCAAGAATTGATTGATATAGCTGCTGATGTAGATGAAGAAGGTGTTCAAGAAGGTGAACAAGTTGTTGATGATGTTTTAATGGAAGGAATAGTTGGTAAAGAAGAAGAAGGTGATGAGATTGTTGATACTATGGTGGAAGACTCTGAATCCCCTGATCAAATCACTGAAACATCTGCACATCATAGTGCTGAGTCTGATGAAGCCATAGGTGGTGATGAAAGAATGGTGGTTGATGATGAACCATATCAACCTGGTGGTTTCAGTTTCAATGATGAACCACTGGAAGAACCCATCCAAGAAGATGAGGTTAATCAAGATGATGTAGTCACTAGAGGTCCAGCACATGGTGAGTTTGTGGAACCTGGTGCTGATGATCAAGTAATTCCTTACTTTGACCTCTCTAGTGATGAACAAGGAGGAGATGATGATCAAGAGGATGATGATACTGATGATAGTAGTGATGATGCACCTGATGCTGGTGAAGAACTTATTCAACTCATAGAGATCAGCAAGGTGAAGAACATCACAGGTATTGCCATTCCCACTCTTGAGGACACTCCACTGGTAGACCCAACCATGGAGAACTCATCCTCTACTCCTGTTGCAATCTTTCCATTTATGCCAAACTCTAGTAAACTCCCAATAGTTGCTAGTTCTACTCCCACTGAAACCAAAATTGTTGAATGGTCTAAATCAGCATCTCCCACAGGTGACAAGTCTGGGGAGCAACCTAATCAAGCTTCATCCAGCTTTGTATCCCCTGATGGGACACCCAAAGGTGATGATCAACTTGTTGCAGGAGCAAGCACCCTCAATGAAGCAGAGGCTACAGGGAAAGCAACTGCTGAGGGGGAGAAACCAGCTGAGGGGGAGCCTGCACCTAAAAGAACAAGAAGAAAGCAAATGGCAAGAAGGAGAAGCTTCAAGAAGCCAAGAATGGATGAGTATTGTGCTCCATCTGATCAGCCTTCCAAAGACTCATCTGATGATGAAGATGATGAAGATAATATGCCTCTCTCCTCCTTGCTAAGAATGAAAAGGCAAGGCTCCTCACCCCAAGCTCTAACAGTCCAAACTTCCTCCTCTCCTGCAAAGAATCCAGACCCTAATCCCAGCAGTACTTCAAAAAGAAAAGGTAAACAGATTATGTCTGTTGAGGAGATAGAAGAAGAATTAAGAAGAGAGGAAGAACTCCAAAGAAAAGAGAAAGAGCTTAGAAGAAATGAACAAGAGCTCCCTCAAGGAGGAATTGATATGCAACAGATCAGGGCTCTGGCTGCTGCTCTTGGTGATACTGTTGAGAATGTCCTCAAATCAAAAGAAAGACACCAAGACTTCACCTCTGCTGAAGATCTGGCAAAAATAGTTGGTGCTACTGAGGATGAAATCAGAGAGTTACAAGAAGAAGAATTCAACATCTTAAACTCTCAAACTCCTCAAGCATCACAACCAACTAAAGGTCCATCAAAGAAGAAACCTAAAAGAGGAAGGACTCACAGGGAAGCAATTCAAGCCTTAACTGAGGTTGATTTCAAAAAGACCAAGAGGCTTTCCCAAGAGAAACTTCAAGAGTTCAAAAGACTGATAAAAACTCTGAGAGAAAGATCACATGCAAGTATCATATCAAGAGTCACACCCTACAAAGGTTCTGATGATGGTCCTTATATCAGACTTGTGAGAAGAGATGAACAAAGACTCGAAGAAGATGCATACTTGGAGCATTGCAAACAATATTCCTTCTATGAGCTGGTTGAAATTCTCTACCATCTCTTCAAGTCTAAAAGTGAAATAGTTCAAAGGTTCATTGACAAAGTTGAACTCATGATTAGACTCTGCATTAGCTACAAGATCTTCACTCATGATCAGTTCATGGAACATGTTGATATGTTAGATGAAGTATTTCAAAAAAAATCAAAATTTGCCATTAACATAGAGCCAATAATCTTCAATCCAGATCATGACTACCTTGCCTTCCATGAGAATCTGAACACTGCCCTTCCTCCAAATGTAGAACCAAAAATGTGGCTCTGCATTGATCATCCAGAAAAGGGGATGTTCTTCAAAGACAGAGCTGGGAATTGGAGATTTCTTAGGAAATTAGACATTCCAAGAACAAAAAGGTAGTTCATAAACATGGCTATAGTGTCTACAAGGAACAAGACTAGAGATCCAGAGTTTGAAAGACTGATGCAAGAGAGATCAGATCAACTAGCTGTTGTTGACCCTAGATCAACACTCTGGGATGTCAAAGAAGAACCTTGGTGGCAATGAAGACCACTTCATAACTAGATTAATTGTAATTTCATTCTGATTTCTAGTTAACTTAATTAGATTCAATTTCTGCAAGTTAGTTATCTGTGATTCTAGTTGCTCTGTACAAAATTGCGTTATTAGTTTCTGTAATTCAAGTTTAAAACTTTGATCATGGACTACTTAGCTTATTGATAGTATAGATGATTTTAGTGGATAGCTCACCTAGTGTAAATATAGAAAACCAGAAAAATCCTAAAAACATAAAAGGATAGAAAGATACCACAAAAACAGAAAGATGGTACTTCATAAATGAAAAGATTCCTAAAAATAGAATATCAGGGAACATAATCAAAAGAGTTATCAAAAACAGAAAGCTAGGTAACCAAAATGCACTTAAAAGTTTTATTCTACAAATCCGAGTCACACTGATTCTTCTCATTTAGGATAAGGTTTTGTCATCATCAAATAGGGGGAGATTGTTGGGGAGATAGTGATATCAAGACTAAATCTAACCTGTCTATTATTCATATATAGGATTTGATGTTAACAAAACCATATATTCAGTAGTGAACTTAGATTAATGAAAAACATGTGTTGTTTTTCATAAAAGACTTAGAAAATTTCATAAGTATGGAATGTCAGCTAAAGAACCTTCTGTCAGCTGAACACTAAGTGTCAGCTAAAGAACCAGCTTCAAGAAGATCAGCCAAGAGGAAAATACAAGTAAAGAAGATCAGTTGAGCATCTTCAAAGCATCAGCTGATGGGTTCAAACCATCAGCTGAGGGTTTCTCAAAAGATCAGCTGAGTAACAAAGGATCAGCTGAGTGAATTAATTCTATCGGTTGATGCCTCCCAAACCTCAGATAAGTTATCTTTACTCATATAACCTTTTCTATGATTAGCTGAGCATTCTCATTGATCAGTTGAGTCTTCGGATTAGCTCATCACTAAGAATGGTCAAGTTATTAGTTGTTCTCTGATATGTATTTATTAGCTGATCATTTATGATTAGCTGAGTATATCTGAGTAGCTGAGCTTTTCATGATATGTATTATCAGCTGATCATTTATGGTTAGCTGAGCATATCTGAACTGCTGAGTCTTTTATACTTATTCTTTAGCTGAGCAAATTTAATGTTGCAGTTCAGTAACTATTAGCTGAGTGTTTCACAGTATATCAGTTAAGAGTTGTTCCCTTGTAATATTTTCTATAGTCTAAGGCAGAACATGTGTTGTTCTATTATGCCTTTAGATTTATCTTTGTAAAAGTACTTAGCACCTTTGGCATCTGCAAAGAGACAAAAGGGATAGATCTTTATCCTCTAGAAAAGGATTAAGATACTTTAGAAGATAAGATCTCCAAGATTTGCTTCAACAACTAAGTATGGCTGGCAACTCTATACTTGGTTAAGTCAAGTCTTCAAGAAGCATGGTGCCGATTAAAGTACAAGCATGGAAGAAGAAGCTTACTCTCCCAAGACATAAAGGTAGTACTTTAATAATAAAATAATAGATAGTGGGTTTTGACCTTACCGAAAAGGACATTCACTTTATACATATTCTGTAGAAAGTGAGTTTGCTTTTCACCCACTTACTTTATCTATTATAATATTATTAAACCAAGTATCTTTGTCTCCTTCTCTCTTTCATCAACCAACGGACCATTTGCTTATATATATCCTTGCATGAAGACATGCAAAAGATGATAAATATAGAACCTTACAGCTATCTCATTTGTTGAGAACTTATAAGAGTTAGCATTTCTCACTAACTGTAAGAGTCAAACTTGTTCATGTGTTGAACACTTTAGACATAAGTTGTTTAAAGTTAGATTAGTCTATGTGTTAGACAAATAGTTGTCATCTTTGTTGAACTAGTTTTTCCGCAACTAGTTCATGTAATTCTTGATTCAAATCAATAAGAATTATATAAAGTATAAATAGTGTGTACTATTTTTTTAAAATCTAAAGTTTGTATTCAACTCCCCCCCCCCCTTCTACAAACATTTGTTGTTGTAGTATCCATTCGGGACCAACATATAATATGAGTATAAAGACAATGATTGAAACCTAGATGTAACTACTCATAATTAAATGAGAGGCTAAGTCATTGAGATTATAATTAAAGAAAGACAAATGTAACTTAAACTCATTAAAGTGTATAGGATTACTCTAACTCATATTTACTAATTGAGGTTTAAATATGAGTTTAAAGACAATTATTGAAAACATATATGTAACTACTCATAGTTAAATGAGAAACTAAGTTATTTAAGTCATAATTAAATAAAGACAAATGTGACTTAAACTTAATTAAATACATAAGATAACTCTTAATTGATTTATTTAATTGTCTAATTCAATCCCACTTAAATTTCTTATAGCCCCAAATGTCTAATATTTTCATTTTGACACATCATCAACCAATTGCTTCTAATTAGCTTAGATTAAGAAATTAAGATTTAATTATTGTTGCCACATAGGATGTGACACATTCTAAGTTATAAGAGATATAGATCGATAAATAGAAAATTGAATGAGTTAATTACATATTTTGTTCCTGAGGTATGTCACTTATTGTATCATTGCTCCTTACACTACGTGAATTACACTATACGTCCTTAGTGTTTACATTTTGTTACATTGATGGTCCATTTCCACTCACTAAGCACTTAAAAAGACATTAGTGTTGTAGTTAAAAAAAAGACAATAGTGCCCTTTATTATTAATTTTTGATATTTTGTTTACAACTTTTATTCAATTTAAAGTTAATTATTAATTAGATATTATTAATAAATAAATTAAATAACTTTAAACAACCACCGGATACACGAGCACCAAAAAATAAACCACCACCACGGGCACACCATTTACTACCATAACCATCATGTCCACTACGAACAAAAATAATTAAACAACCATCACCACCACAAACCATTTCTACCACCACGGTCAACCTCCGCGTCAACCACCACCATCCACTTTCTACGACCCTACCACGACCACCACCCAACCACCATTGTGTACCAACGAGACCACCAAAAACAATTAAACCAGCAAGAACCACCTAACCACTACCATTTGAAAATTGAATGTTGAACAAAAACACCAAAAGTTCAAAAGAAGAACAAGATATGAAAATCATGGATATACAAACCTTAATCAAAACCCCCACTACAAACACACACCAAGATTTTAAAGAGAGAGGCCGAATAAACCCTAATCAAAATCCACACGAGAAAACCTAATCGATGGCTACACAAGAACCCTAATTGCATGAAAACATAGGAGGTGTTATTGATGATGTAGCGGAGGAGAGGGTGGTGGACGGTGGCGCTGAAGAAGAACCCCAAACCCTAATCGCAAAAAAACCCATTTACAAGTGGTGTGCGACGGTGCAGAAGAAGGGAGGGGAGGGTGATGGCGGTCCTATGCAGCGGTGGCCCAGTCGCACACACACTACGGTGGCAGCTTCCGACGACGGTCCAAGGTGGCGGTGATAGCTTCCCGCGACGGTCCAGGAGGTGGTGGTTTTTTTAGAGAAAGAGAGTTGTTAGAGAGAGAATGGAGAGGAGAAAGGGCGTGATTGGTATTTAATATATATATATATATATATATATATATATATATATATATATATATATATATATGGTAAGGTTCTATATAGAACATCCCTTAAACATAGAACCTAAAGAACTATTTTGGAGATGACACGCGACATATTGTTTAGGGGTAAAAAAGAAAATAAAAAAAAAAAAATTCGTCGCCTTCCTTCCATGTTCCAGCGACCAACACAAATTAAAAAGAAAAAAAAACCCACTTACTTTAAATGATCATAACTCGTTCGTTTTTAAGTTTTTTAACAAAAAAATTTATATCATTAGATTCAGTTTTTCATTTCCTTTCAAACAAGACCACACTTGATATATTTCTGGAACTTTTTTTTTATGAAAATACAAAGTTTGCATTTTGAACTGGGTTTTTATTCTAAATACAAAATTATGAAAATGCAAAATGCAAACCCAAAATGATTCAATGAAAATGCAGCCCAAAATGCAAAATTACATATTCAAACCCAAAATGCAAAATCCGTACATAAACACTACAATTCAGCCCCAAATGCAAAAAAAATTTGCATTTTCAAAAAAAATATAGAAAAATATGGTATGAGTGATCTTGTTTGAAAGAGGATTAAAAAAACTAAAAGATTGGTATAATTTTTTTTGTTTAAATTCACAAAACTTAAAAAGTTATGTCAATTTAAAGTTTTTGAGGTGTTTTTTTAAAACGTGGGTTGTTGGGGGAGGGGATTTTCTATGTTTGCCATTTTATTAGTTAATTAATACATGATAATTACAAATATGCCATCTTGAATCTCAACCATTGATTTTGATGATCCAATGGTTCAGATTGGTTCTTTAGGTTTTTTGTTTAACATATATTCTTTATTAATACGTTCTTTCTCTATATATAATAAGTGTATACATAAATAACAAATTAATATTCTTTGTGAGTTTTAATAGTATTATGAATTACTTAAATTAGAAAATATAATAGAAAAAGGAAATAAGGATATCATGATCTTTTCAAATGAAAAGGTAAGAGAGTTTTAGTCTTTCCACTTGGGACCATCAGTGTAAAAAGAGAAAATTACACCAATGGTCCCTGTGGTTTGTCTCAAATTTCACCCATAGTCCATGTGGTTCATTAATTACACCAAACGTTCCTGTGGTTTTAGTTTTGTAACGTCCATGGTCCCTGGTGCGCTTAAAATGACTAAACTACCCTTTTCTTTTTAATTTAGACTTTTCTTTTATATATTTATTCTTTTTTAATTAATAGACTATTATTGTTATTATTATTATTATTCTTTATTATAATTATTATTAATCTATTATATACAAAAAGAAAACAACCCCCCACCCTTACTCAGACTCTCTCTCGTCTGCTCCTTAGCACCTCCACCACTGTCATCCCTCCGCCACCGTCATCCCTCCGCCACCGCCAAACGTCATCAAGGATCGCCACCGCCATTCTCTCTCTCTCTTGGTCTCCTCTCTTTTTCCTTCACCATCGCAGATCTGGGTGTGAGTACTTGAATACAATAGTTGATTTGCCTTCACCATCGCATATATCTTTTGCCTTCACCATCAATTCCACCGTCGATTCCTTTTCCCCTGAGAAGACACAGCCGCCACCGCCTCTGCCCTCTGCTCTCTGACCTCCCCGGAGAAGACACAGCCGCCACAACCTCGATGGTATTTGCGTCTAGAAACCCTAATCGCACAAAAAATCGAACGCTTGATGGGGGTTTGTTTTCACATTAGGGTTTTCAAATTAGGGTTTCTTCATGGCGGCGGCGGTGTGGTGACCTTCTCAAACCTCGATGGTGACCGGCGTAGTTGGTGGTTACGACCTACGGCGGCGGTGTTTGATTTTGGTACGCTTGTAATTTCAACTAAGTTCTTGAAATCAGTGGTGTTTGATTTCTGCAATTTTGGGGCAAACTCGGGGTTTGATTTGTTAGGTTTTCTTTCTGAAATCAGTGGTGTTTGATTCCTGCAATTTCTGCAATCTGTGTGTGTGTTTGCTGTTTGATTTGTTAGGGTTTCTTCAGATTAGGGGGTTAGTGGTGGTGACCTACGGAGGTGACGACCTACGGTGGTTGCTAGGAGGGGTTTGATTAGGGTTTGTTACTTTACGGTGGCAGAGGGGAGCCGACAGGAGGGGTGGGGTGGTGAACATTGGCGGTGGTGGAGCCATGGTGGCGGTGGTGGAGCCATGGTGGCGGTGGTGGAGAGGGGATCGACGGGGACGGGGAAGGAAAGGGGGTTGTGGTGTTTAATTCTCTAATAATAATAATAATAAAATAATAATAATAATAATAATAATAATAATAATAGTTTATTAATTAAAAAAGAATAAATATATAAAAGAAAAGTCTAAAGTAAAAAGAAAAGGGTAGTTTAGTCATTTTAAGTGCATCAGGGACCATGGACGTTACAAAACTTAAACCAAAGGGACGTCTGGTGTAATTAATGAACCACAGGGACTATGGGTGAAATTTGGGGCAAACCACAGGGACCATTGGTGTAATTTTCTCGTGTAAAAAATTGATGGTCAAAAAATGCAAGCAGTAGGAACGTCTAGCGTAATAAATGTATTTTAAGGACCAAAACTGCAATAAGTTACATTACTCATGGTTACTTTTAAAGACCAAAACTGCAATAAGTTACATAACTCAGGACCAAATATGTAATTAACTCAAAATTGAAGGGGTGATGATGTATTTGTCATGAAATTTGCAGACCTTAAACCCTAGCAAACTCTGTCGACAGAGAAAGAGTCTGCAGAAGCCTTTCTTTTGTACATGGAGATGTTGCAGCAGCACATGGAACACGACAATCGATCCGCAGATGACGACGATTTCTGCAATTCAATCCTTTCACGGTTTAGTAACTCCGGCGACCCCCAACACCACCACCTCTGTTCCATCATCGGCGACATATCTCAAGGTCTCAAAGACCTTAACCACCCTCTCACCCCTCTCGCCTATTTCGGCGCCACCTGCACTTCTCTTGACAAACTCTTATCTTCCGACCCCAACCCACCCGCTCATCACATCGATGCTCTTACCACTCTCATCTCCATGCTTCTTCCCACTATCTCACCTGCTGTTGTCAGGAAGGAATTCGACTATCTTTCCGGTCTACTTACTCGTGTTATTCAATTACATGCTGTTACTGATAACGTCGTAGTTTCTGGCTTAAAGTGCATTTCGCATTTGTTAATCGTTGGTCATCAAACAAGCTGGTCTGATATTTCTCATTTATTTGGAGTTCTTCTTGGGTTTATTGCTGATTCGCGTCTCAAGGTGAGTTTTTTTCTCAAGCTTTTTAGAAGTGTGAAAACTCACATATGAATATTTACTTGGAGTTCCCTTTGGTCATCTCTTGCCTATATTGAACGTTTAATTGACACTGTTTTTGGAGAATTCACTAAATTAATTTCTTTTGTGTGAATATTTTAATAAATCAACTGAAACTTACTTAAGAAACTAGTAAGTAGATTAACCGAATTGTTCTATATTGTAGCAAGATTAGTCTTTGTTAATTCAGTCTGATGTATAGCTAGTCTAGAAAGCTTAGTCATTCACATGTCTACTCTGATACTAGATTTTGCTGGGTGAAGTGCACTGGAATCACATTCTGAGTACTGTCAATGTTCTAGGTTACTTTTCAGCTAGTCTATTAACTATAAGCTGTCAGGTAGTCATAAAAAACCTTAATATAAATAGTTAGGTTCAGCTCTCTTTGATTGTAAATGATAATGTTCATCTTTGATTGCCTATTGCTTATTTATGCAGACCCTTAAAAGCCTTCCCTGAAAGTTGTCTCATTTACACTAGTTGTTTTAGAGACATAGATGGTCTAGAAAAATAGTCTAACACCCATACTTAAGGACTTATAACATGTTTCATGATGTGAACTAGATTAACCCATTAGTTCTCTCTGCAACATGGGAGCTATATTCTGCCAACCTGCTGTTAGTATTGTGGAAGTATTAGGGCCTCTGCAGTGTGAACATTAAACCATAGACTATATTAGTGTAGAAAAGGAATATTCTTGTAATGCTTGCTCTATGTCTTTTGAATGCTTAAGCCTTACACAAAAATTTACGCTAAATAAAAAAAAACTTAATTTGTCATTGCCTTCCCTGATGCAATTCAGGGACCCCGTTTTGATTTAAGATGGGTTGTTTCTTTTTAAAAGAAAAAAATTATGCATAATATGGTACAGTTTAGAAAGCCAGTGCGTTATACTTAACTCTGGAATTGATGTGATATTTTGATCTGCTCTTAGATGTTGAGCAATTATTTTGTTACAAGAAAAGGATACGTGATTGAAAATGACTTGCAGAGTAGGAAGAGGGTGAAAAAAAATTCAGCTTGGTTCTAGTTATAAACCTTTTATAGGATATTGCTTGTAGGTGGACCAAACATTTGGTTGGTTGGATACATAAAACAATAAAAGTTATATATTTTAATGCTGACACCAACAAAAAAAATACATGTCACATATATACAGGTAAGACGACAAGCACATGTTTGTTTGCGTGATGTCATGCACGGGTTGCGTGAAACATCAGTGCAGTCACCTGCAAGTGAAGCCATTGCAAGCACCTTTGAGAGGTTTCTTCTGCTTGCTGGAGGGTCAGATACAAAGAGTAATAAAGATAAAGACGGTGGTGGTGGTGGTAGAGCTCAGGAGGTCCTGTATGCTTTGGATTCTCTGAAAGATTGTCTTCCCTTTATGTCTCTCAAGTTCTCAACAAAGATTTTAAATTACTTCAAGACTCTTCTGGCACTGCGCCAATCTGCAGCTACTCGGCGGATTACAGATGCTTTGTATGTAGTTTGTCTCCACCAGCCCACTGTAGAGGTCTCGGTCTCTCCTGAGGCACTCATAGATTTGTTAGGCTCATTAGCTACTAATGTCTCTTCAAATGACATGTCTGGTGACAACTTGACATTCACTGCTCGACTCTTAGATGCCGGTATGAAGAAAGTTTTTTCTCTTAACCGTCAGATTTGTGTTGTCAAGCTTCCAGTTGTTTTCAGTGCATTCAAAGGTTTGTTTGTTAACTTCTCAATAATTTGTTTGTTTAGGAAGGATATATTGGATTATCTCTGATCTCATCAGCAGGACTAGGAGCATTATGCCTACATAATTTAATCAATAATTTTGTTTGTGACAGATATTTTAGCTTCTGAACATGAGGAGCCTTTATCTGTTGCTGTGGAGGCATTCAAGAGCTTGATATACACATGCATTGATGAAAGCTTGATCAAACAGGGTGTAGATGAAGTTATGGCAAGTGGGGGTGGTTTGAGAAAATCTGCGCCCACTATTATTGAGAAACTTTGTGCAACCGTTGAAAGTTTACTTGATTATAGTCATTCTGCAGTCTGGGACATGTCATTTCAAGTCGTGGCATCCATGTTTGATAAACTAGGTAACCACTCCTACCTTTCTTATTCTTGTGCTTGTTCTTCTTCTTCACTTTCATGTAACTACTTTCATGTAACTGGTTACATTGTAAATACTTTTATGTAACTACTGCAAGTGGGAGTAATCTCAAGCTTGGCTATCTTTTCAGGTGAGTTCAGTTCTTACTTTTTGAAAAGCACCCTTAAGAGCTTGGAAGACATACAAAAGTTGCCAGATGAAGATTTTCCTTACAGGAAACAGGTATTTTGGTGTTTAATGAGGACCTTTTCACTTTTAGCTAGTCTCTTTTATTATTACTATTATTATCTATCAACGCCATAACGTATGGATTTTATATATACCCTTTGTCTTTGCAGTTGCATGATTGCATGGGTGTAGCTCTAGTTGCATTAGGGCCTGAAACTTTTTTGAAGTTTCTTCCTTTGAATGTAGAATACGCTCAAGAATACTCTGATGCCAATGTTTGGCTTTTCCCTATCTTGAAGCATAATGTAGTGGGTGCTCGTTTAAGCTTTTTTAATGAATCTCTACTAGATACAATTCGAGTCTTGAAGCTGAAATCTGCAAAGGTACAAGGGTTTTTTTGTATTTTTGGTTTTCCTTTGTACTATATCATATCTTTGTACGATATCATCTACATGTTTATACCTGTGCCAGCTAAAACAAGAAGGGCGAATCCATTCTGCCAGGAGTGTTGATGGAGTTGTTTATTCTATATGGTCTTTGTTGCCTTCATTTTGCAACTATCCTGTGGATACTGCTGAGAGTTTCAAGGATCTAGAAAAAGAGTTACGCCGTTCCCTTGAGGAAGCTGAAGATGATTATCGCGGAATAATATGCTCTAGTCTTCAGATTCTCGTTCAACAAAATAAAAGAATAGTGAATGGGGGAGAAAATGAACCACCCAAGGAAGTCAGCATCAGCCTACAGCGAGCAGTTTCGCGCTACACTTCAGAAGTTGCAGCTTGTAATCTGGATGCGTTAAGGTCCTCTGCACGTGAGATTTTGTCTACACTTTCAGGGATTTTTATCAAGTCTTCCAAAGATGATGGTGGATCTTTGCAGGTATCAAAATCAACGCTACATACGTATCTGGTGCTTTGACATCATCTATTTTTTTTATTCTTTTGAAGAGTTTGTTAAGTGATTCACGATCTAAATTCATTATCTTTGCATGATTTTCCTATTTAAATTGTGTTGTGGTGGTTCTTATGGATCCATGGCTCAGCTAAAGGATACAATTAAATTTTCATTTTGTAGAGAACAATAGGTGAGTTTGCATCTATAGCTGACAAAGGTGTAGTCTCGAGGTTGTTCAAGAGTACAATGCACAAGTTACTGAAGGTGACAGAGGAGGCTGGCAAACTACAAAATACCACTTCTATGGAAGTAGACAACTCACCTGATAAACCTTCACTGTCACAAAGGAGGTAAGCATCTTTATATAAGCCCTACTTTTTGCAATCATTCTATCTGAACTTTTTTACATACACACATATATACATGCTTTTTTGTAATGCATACTGCATACATACTCTTATTTATAATTATTTTTTATTTACAGGGCACAGCTGTATGACTTGGCAGTCGCGCTTTTTCCTGGCTTAGGTACAAAGGAGGTTGATCTTTTATTTGTTGCAGTAGAACCTGCATTGAAGGTTAGACGCTGATTCCCGTTTCTTGATGAAAACTTGCAGCTAAATTTTGTCTGTCCTCTTTGATGATTAAAATAAAGATAAATGATGTATGTATGTTTGATTGAAGGATGCTGATAGTTCGATTCAAAAGAAGGCTTACAAAGTTCTTTCAACAATCCTCGAGGTATTCTATTTTGCATATAAGTGAAAAATGAAAATCATGTCTAAGTGTTTCTTTCCCGTGTTTTTTTTGGCATGTCATCGTAGCCTTTTTATTTATTTATGTAGACAGTTTTTTAATCTATACTTTTGATGTAAATAAAACACTAACATGGATCAAATCTATTAGACAATCTAACCATTGATTTAGGTATATTAAAACTGAACAATTCATCTGCATATAAAATTAAATCTGATTGACTTTTTACAAGTCAACAGTCAGCAATATTACGCTGTAGTATGTATTAAATTCAATTACTTAATGTGTGTTCATTACATTCAATATTAAACATCATAATTTCATTACATACGTAATATCTATTAATTTTACTTAATATCTGTTAGACACCTTAATAGCGATTATATCAATACGTAATCTCTATTAAATAATTTAACTTCTATTACTTAATATATATTAATCATTTTAATTTAATATTTATTTTATCACATACGTAGTATCCTTTATGATAATGAAACCAACCTTGGAAATACAGGATCAATTCAATAGCTTAACAACTGTTTGCATTAATATGAAATACTATTCAATTAACATCTTAATTTCATTACATACTTTTTTTAAACGGCAGAACACACATTTCCTCCTATTCCTAAATCTACACCTCTTGTACACCACGGGACGTGAACACACAACCTTGTGGGACTCGTAAATTTCATTACATACTTAATCTTAGTATATATATATATATATATATATATATAGGGGAGGATTCATGCGAGAACTGTTGTTAGTGCGAGAACCGCGAGAACCAATCTCAGCCGTTCCTTGGATATGGGAAGTTAAACGGATGGAGAGCGTGGAGGGATAGAGTGTGGCAGGGTGCATGTGAGGAATTCATGGGTGGACAATGACATTGAAGGAGGGGGAATTTGACGGCTCAGATTGGTTCTCGCACTAAGAATGGTTCTCGCATGAATTTTTTCCTATATATATATATTCTTTCAATATAATAATAGTATAGGGAGAAGTTCATATGAGAACCGTTTTTATTGCGAGTACCATTTTACCGCCATTAATGCTCATTAATAGGGGTATTTTGGTCATTTATATATTCACCCAACCGTGAATTGCATTCGGGTGGATGAGTCATTATTAGATTGGCTTAAATTTCTCAAAATACCCCTTGTTAATGAGTCATTAATGAGCCGCCGAAATTATTAGCCAATGATTTATTTTAATCAAAGGCCAAGATTGGTTCTAGTGATACTCACAATTAGGATGGTTCTCAAATGAACCCTCTAAGTTCATTTGAAAACCGTTCTTATAACTAGTAACACAAGTACCATTTGTAACTCCATTAATGCTCATTAAATGGGGTATTTTGGTCATTTGACATATTTACCCAACCGTGAATTGCGTCCGGGTGGATGAGTCGTTATTATATTGACTTAATTTTTCCAAACTACCCCTCATTAATGATCGATAAAAATGGTTCTCGAATGAACCTTCCCCTATATGTAGGGGAGTGTTCATTTGAAAACCGCTTTTAATGCGAGTACTGCGAGAACCAATTTTAGCCCTTCATTGAAATAAATCAATGGCCAATAAAAATGACGGCTAATTATGACGCATTAGTGAGGGGTATTATGGGAAAATCAAGTCTCACTCTTTAAGGACGGTCCATCTAGACGCATTTCACGGTTGGGAAAATATGTAAAAGACCAAAATAACCCTATTGATTAGCATTAATGGTGATTACAGATGGTACTCATGGTACTCGCATTAAGAATAAAAAAGGTTTGACATTAATTTAGGAAATTAGGAATAAATCTATTAAATCTTAGGCTACATCAGTAATAAAATATGATACAAATAAAATATTATACACATTAAATCTTATCTATGTTTAATAGATTATACTAATCTTATTGTAATCAAATTTTACATTCTTCCTAAGGCTGCCATCATTTACTTTTCTATGAAGATTGAAATTAATATAAAATTCTTTTAGTTTTTAGAAAGTCTTAGATTGGATTCTTCTTTCGTTCATAGAAAACAATCATACATTTAGCTAAATGGATATACTTTCACATAAATAATTATAGTTAATCGTGTGTTTACACGGAATTTAAACTAGTGTTGAAGATAATTCTAATTAGCCCACTGAATAATCAGTATTTTGACATTTTCATAGAAATATTCATGTTCATTATTTTCTTTCTTGATAGCATGCTGATGGTTTCATAGCAAGAAGGCTTGAAGAGTTGCTGAAACTGATGTTTGAAGTAATGCATTCATGTCATTTTTCGGCCAAGAGGCACAGACTCAACTGTTTATTTTTTTTGATTGCTCATGTGTCAAAGGTAACAAGGAACATAACATAAACTGTGTTTAGTCCAACACATGTGCGTAAACTAGAGGTCAGGGTCATTTGATAATCTTCTTCTGCAGGATAAATCAGAACAGATGAAGCGTGAAATTGTTGCTTCTTTCTTGACTGAAATTGTACTCGGACTTAAAGAGGTAATAACCAAGTCATGCTGTTTTTTTTAAGTTAACTAATTAATAAGAAGATTGTATATATGTATGTGTTGTGTATATATATATGTGTGTGTAGTGTGTACACACAGCATTGAAATTGTTGGATGACATGCTACAGGCCTACAGCTATATCCTAATTCCTATTTCTTTCTTCATCGTGATAATTAAATCTGTTATTTGCAGGCTAACAAGAAAACAAGAAACAGAGCTTATGAGATTATTGTTCAAATTGGTCATGCCTGCATAGATGACGAGGGTGGAAATAAGGAGAACTTGCATAGCTTTTTCAACATGGTAGATAGCATTCCTGAAATAGAAAAGAAAAAAACATTTTTGGGTTGCTTTAACTATTGAAGAAGTAAATATTAAATTTTTGTTTGTTGGTGTAGGTGGCTGGTGGTCTTGCTGGCGAGACCCCCCACATGATCAGTGCAGCGGTGAAGGGGATTGCTCGTTTGACATACGAGTTCACTGATCTTCTATCAAGTGCTTTCAATGTTCTTCCATCTGCATTTCTCCTTCTCCAGAGAAAGAACAGAGAAATAAATAAAGTAAGTTTACTAGAGAGAGAGAGAGAGAGAGAGAGAGAGAGAGAGATTAAAATCTTATCTGAATGAATCTCTGAATCTCAACGTCTCCCTGAACTGGTGAAAATGTAAATTAGCAATATGTGTGAAAAACTAATCTTTTTATCTTTTTTTATGTCTAGGAGTCTAACTCCAGTACCATTCTTATTGGTGCAGGCGAATTTAGGTTTGTTAAAGGTATTGGTTGCCAAATCACAAGCTGAAGGGTTACAAGCCCATTTAAGGGCCATGGTAGAGGCGCTCCTGAGCTGGCAAAGTAGCCATAAGAATCATTTCAAAGCAAAGGTTAAATTCATCTACCTTGTTAGAAGAATTTAGTTTTTCAAGTTATTCTTGTTAGGCAAAGTAATCATAGCTGGTCTTAAAGCTATTATAAAGGATTTTGTGTTTGACTTGATATGAATGGGAGAAGATTATTTGAACCATGGAACTAATCTAACCAACTGAATCAGATTTGAATCTTGTCACTAGTCCACCTCTAGTATGTCTTTCATTTGGAAGTGATTGTTAGAGAGGGTAAATGAGCAACAATCATGACTTAAATTTTAGAATCTATCTCTAGATCGTTGTACTATGTGCTGTTTACAATATTACCCTCTTTCTTTTCTTTCTTCCTATTTTATCCCCATTATAATCGAGCAGGGTAGGTGAAAACTATCACAAACTATTTAATATTGCAAATGAGACCAGGTGAAAGAATGTACGTAAAAATCGTCAGAATTCTGCTAATTGTAATTGATTATATGTGTTTACAGGTGAAACTGCTCCTCGAAATGCTTGTGAAGAAATGCGGGCTTGATGCTGTTAAGGAAGTAATGCCTGAAGAACATATGAAACTGCTCACAAACATAAGAAAGGTTTGTTGCGCATCAGCTCCTTTAATAACGTTAGTTTTAACTAAAAAGAATATATATTATATATAGGTTAACTGTGACTGTTGGAATGCAGATAAAGGAACGTAAAGAACGAAAACATGCTACTGCTAACACCGAGGAAACCAAATCTCGTCTATCAAAAGCAACTACCTCCAGGTTCTGTCTGCTTTACATCTATTAACATTAATGCCATAAATGCATCAGCCTACGAATTCTCTAGCCCTCACATTAAAGTCAGTTAATTGTGCTAAGTTTTATATAATTCAAGAATCGAAGTGTAACTAAGTGTGCTGTTTAAAATATATTATTGCTATCATATGATTCATGTAGCACTGTGATACCATGCGCCCAAGTCAAGGTGCTTCCGGGCGATTGTTAGAAACTTATGGGCAGGCGGGCAGCTGAAGCAAGTGGTTTGCAATTAAGTTATATTATTTAGGTTCCCATCCTCAAAGAGGTCACGGGTTCAAACCTCACTAGGTAAACATCTTGGGGTGGCCAGGGAAGGGTAAGGAAATAGTCACGGGAATACCCCGGTAAGGGCGCGTACATTTGAGTCAAAGACTCGTCCTCCCCGGGTAACTTGAACAGGGAAAACCTCTCCGTTTACCCATTTATTTAGGTTCCTTTGATAATCATTTCTTTTATCAAGTAATCTTGAGGGACAAGTTAATAATTCAAGATCTATTATAAATAGTCGCATTAGGTTTAAGGGATCAAAGTTTATTGGGAATCCTTGACTTCGGAGAGCCTACATCTCGAATCCTACACTATTGTTCTTTATTATTTTCTTCGTACTTTTCTGATTATTAAAGTCATGCTAATTGATTCATATCACAATCTTGAAATGATCTTGTTTGTACTTGATAGGCTGAGCAGATGGAATCATACAAAAATATTCTCTGATTTTGGTGATGAAGACACTGACGACAATGGTAATTCTGAAGAAGATATGGATACCAAGACGTTTTCTGGTCGACAACATAGCTTGCTCAACTCCAAAAAATCTTCACTCAGGTTTGTGCTTTTGACCCATATTCAGTGCACATAAATGGTAGGGTTTCATCCCTCGTGCAACAGATATACCATACAGCCCTTGTATCTGAAGTGAAACGACTGCTTGTTTCACTTAAGCTAAGCCAGTAGGGGTAGTTAAAAACATCCATGTGATTGAGATATCGAAATGCAAATTTTGTAGGTCGAAGAGAGGAAGGAAGAGGTTGCCAGAAGACGGTTATGAGAAGTTAGATGACGAACCACTTGACTTGCTTGATCGTGAAAAGACAAGATTATCCCTTAGATCATCTGACAACCTAAAGAGGAAATCTGATGATGATGACGGGCCAGAGATAGATGCTGATGGACGGCTAATAATTCGTGAGGAAGATGAAAGAAAATTGAAAAGAGATATTAATGCCTCTGACTCTGATGTAAGGAGTGTAGATTCGATGGTCAACTCACGTAAAGCAGAAAAGCGCAGGAGAGTAAGCAGCGAGTCTGGTTGGGCTTACACGGGCTCAGAATACTCTAGCAAGAAGGCAGGTGGGGATTTGAAGAGAAAGGGGAAGCTTGAGCCATATGCTTACTGGCCACTGGACCGTAAGATGGTTAGCCGCAGACCAGAGCATCGGGCGGCTGCAAGAAAGGGCATGACAAGCGTGGTGAAGCTGTCAAAGAAGCTTGAAGGACAAAGCGTCTCCAATGCATTATCCATGAAGGGTTTGAAAATGAAAAAAGGCAAAAAGAGAAGCAATCACAAGAAACATACTGGTTAAGAGGATCGCATTTATCTTTAAAATTCTTTATTTTTGACCGGAAGATGTAACATGATTTTTTTTTTTTGAATGTATACAAAGACGATACATGTTACTCATAAACAGGAATTATAGTTATTTGCCTGTGAAATAACTTCAGTTTGTGAGTGTGACATCAGGTGTTGAGAATATATGATTTCCGTGTATTAGTATTATCACTCCAATGTCTATCTGTTTTCAATAGTTGTGTGTTTTTCAGCTCCTTTTGAGACAGCTGTAAGAGAGGAGACAACGGGTGGGTCTGGTCGAATTGGGTGGCAGGTTGGAACAAGTTCAGGTTGGAACAGGTTCGGGTTGAAATGGTCTTTTAGAAAAGAAAGAAAAAAAAATTAACACCTAGTTCGTACATCAACTAGCTAAATAATATCAACAACTTTGACAAAATTCTAAACTATCAACATAATGTGAATTGAACTATATGATCTTGATGAACACTAGAAAATAAACCTTTGAGACAACAAAGATCCATGTTTAGGCTTATAACAAAGACTCAACGAGTCTAAAATTCAAATCTTTGTAACAAAGTTGGCTCTTTTGTAGTTGTGAATATAATATAATAGAGTTATTCGATTCTAATAACTTCAAAGAAATAACAAGAAGCAAATCGAAAATCAAAAGATGAACAAACTGAGACTTGAACATATGAACAAAGCCTATAAATAAAAGGATGAGGATATTATTGGCAATCGTTGAAGAAATTAAGCACATGGGTCAGATTTCCCATTTATAGCTGCCTGCCAACTCAAAACCAACTTCTTATCTCCTCCTCCCACGATTGAAAATAAACATATCTTCCAACACCAAAATCAGATACATTTTAATCTCGTAAAAGTTGGCAAACTTGGTTACATACACAATGACGTTTTGTAACACAACAGTAATTTAGCCATAGATAGATACATTTTTCTCAGTCTGCACTTGTAATGTTGGCAAACATATCATCAAAACCATAGATTGCATAAGAATAGGAAAAGAAAATCCAAAATATATTCATCTACTTGGAACAAATGACAAAAGTACAAAGTCAGGGGGTTGAGTTGGGGGGGAGGGTTCTATATCACTAGACGACAGGGATAATGAGAATAAAATTAAAAATAATAATACAAAAACAAGTGACACAGTTAACGGCTTTATCATTAGTCCTCTCTCCTTCCACCGTTTCTTTCCTGACCATTTCTTTTGATCAAACACAAACCCGCCCACCTGCAACAAAACCCACCAAATCTAATGTATTAGTCAACCTGCAACCATCCATATCTTGTACCCACAAGTAAAATGCTACATAATCAAGATTTTATTATTCTTTGTCAGACTTAAAGTTAATGCTTCTGCTTGCTTTTGAAGCTGAAACATGTCGCTTACCATATCATCCGAATTGCTGAAACTATTGGAAAGGTGCAAATAATATTGACGAGTTGTGACCCCCAAATCCAAATGAATTCGACAACGCCACCTTCACATCCATTCTCTCTTTCTTCGGCCCCACCAACACTTTCGTGTCCTGAATTTAAAACCATTACTACTACTAAGTCCATGTCATAAACTTACTACTACACTTGCTGCATTTAATTCAAGAAGACAGCCACAGCCTGATTCTATGGTGTCACAAACAGCTTAGTGCATAACTCATAACAATAATGTCCATCTAAAATATCCAACTAGTGAAAAAAATCTGAAAAGAAACATGGAACAATTCATACCACGCCTTTGTCTGGGTTTTCAAGATTAATATTTGGGTGGATCCAACCTGTCCGTATTGCCTACAAGGACATTGCCAAAAGAGAAATAATATTTGTCAAAACCATCTAATATAGCAGCTACAACATGCTTGTAATAAATAAATGATGGATATATTAATAATAATTAGGGTGGACACCGAGCATGTGATCAAACCCACGTCAACTGGATGCAAAGTCTATCGAAGAAAATTAATTTATATGACAAATAACTGATCACTCACACAATAACCACAGTCACATGCAACTCAAATGAGAAAAATGGAAGCACGAGGAGCAAATACAAGATGAGTCAGCTTAATATTACAAATGCAATGCATCTGTAGAAATGTGAACGACATAATTCATGAATGAAACGCGTAAGGTTTCAGTGAACGAACAGAAGACGGGTCTAAATATTTCAGTGAACTTAAATATGCAATAAAAAGCTCTCATATGATTAATGTAATTATATAATAATATCACATACACTAGGCATCTATTGAGATCATACTCTATTGTTGGCTTGGGAACTGAGTTACATCTTGATTGCACAAATCACTTAAAAATTGATGATTGAGAAATTAATTATAATGTCCATGTGATCGGATTTCAGCTGCATAGTGATTTATTGCATTACCTGAATAGTTGCAACAGCTTCTACAGCTCCAGCTGCTCCTAGAAGGTGACCAATCATGGATTTTGTAGAGTTCACTCGCAACTGCAGAAATTTTAAATTTTGTGAATGCAAGTTTTTTTATTAAAAACAAAGCATATATCTCAAGGATTTTAGCGGGAATTTTAGAAGGTTACCTCCTGATTGTGACCAAAACAATGAAGAAGAGCATTGTATTCCTTAAGGTCTCCTGCTGGTGTTGATGTAGCATGCGCATTGATGTAGTTCACATCTTCCCTGGCCACCCCAGCCTGAGATAAGGCCTTCTCTATGCATAAAATGACACCTGTACCTGATATAATAACAATCACAAGTGGTGGAAAGAAGAAATCAATTAGCTGTCACACAATGATATATGGACTCAACATCACAAATCCGACATGTGTCATATTGAATTAACGGCTGCTTGTACAACATAAATTATATTAGAAAACGTTGTGCCATAAATCTTTATCATAATAGATTTGTTGCAGAATATTTATAACAAGAATAGTAATAGAATAAAGAAATTGAAGGAAGTCATTATTCCCCGGGTATATATTCATCTACAGTCGGATAAACAAAAGTTTGATTTCATGTTTTATACATAATGCTTCTGCTACCTTGAGGATGAGGCTCTGTCATATGATAAGCATCACAAGTGAAGCTTCCACCCAGAAACTCTGCGTAGATAGTAGCACCCCTTTTCTGTGCAATAGCAAGGTTTGTAATCAAATGAAGAACACATAGTTATTATCATGTTATCATCAGAACATGGTTTTCATTTAGAGGTTGACTGCCAGACAAAGATTTTTTAACAGCAAACTCACAAACCTTAGCATGCTCAAGTTCTTCCAGCAAGAGGACCCCAGCTCCTTCTCCCATAACAAACCCATCACGGCCCTGTTTAAACAACATAGCCAATAACACTCAACATGGATACAACAGATGAAAGGCATGGCAAAAAGTTTCAGTTTTTAAAAGTCTCAGCATAGAGCTTATCAAGTTATAACTTCATGAAATTATTTTTTGAAATCCTTAAATATACAACCAAACCACGTACGATGAGATTATTTAACTAATTAAATTGTTTCTACAAGTCTCAGGGTATAACTCATGTTTTTGCTTCCAAAAGTGATGTAAACTGTGAAGTAGGAACTTGTATATAAACGCTAACATCATACCCTGACTTTAAACAAATTTCTAATTCGTGATCAAACTGATAGCTTTCCGAAAGTGAATGCTAAACCAAATATATGCTAAACCAAATATCTTGATTGAAGAAACAGATTTTGGTAAGTTATACACAATTATATTGAAATCTTTTACCGAATCCCATGGGCGGGACGCTTTGGCAGGGTCACTGTTTCTCTCAGATAGAGCTCTACATGCCACAAATCCTCCCAATCCTACACCAGTCGTGTGCCATAAGGTTCTCTCAGATGTTTTATGTTAACAGGCTAACCCAAGTAAAATAAATTAATAAATCCAATACCTATTGGTATAATGACAGCATCCGAACCACCACAAAGCATCATGTCCTGCAAGGTTCTCTTCACTGTTAGAAATAGATGCAGCAGTAGCTAAAGATAGCTATTTTCAATTGTTAATTTTAAAACTTGGAAAAATAAGAGATAAAATTAAAGGTTATTGCAGTATTTCATTGGCCAACTAACATGAGAGCAAAAGCACTTACAGCTTCACCTCTGATAATATGATTAGCTGCGTTCAGTATACAGAAGTTGCTTGTTGCACAGGCTGTAGAGATAGAATAGTTTGGACCCATCCATCCCTGAAGGAGAATATGCAAATGAGCAGTTATAAGGATGTAGAATTCTTTTTAATTCTTTTGAGGTCAGGTCAATTTAGCTCACCAGATCCATGGCCAGCATTGCGGATCCCATATTAGTAGTTGCAAAGGGTACACAGAAAGGATTCATCTTCCTATAAGAGACCCTTAAAGCTTCTATAGCATCATTGAAAACCTACAAAATCAGAAGAGTTTCAATTTCAAAGTAACAGAAACATACACAAGTTAAAGAAGGTGTGTTACTCTGTTGACCTAAGAAGATTTACCTTCATACCACCCATAGCAGAGCCAATGAGGACTCCACATCTGGATTTATCTATCTCATCCAACTGATCTTGGGTTAACCCAGCATCCGCTAGAGCTTTCTTGCCAGCAGTTAGCATGTAGAGCATAAACCTATCCATCCTCTTAGAGAGTTTTGGTGCGACCCATCCGTTTGTTGAGAAATTTTTTATCTCTCCAGCAATTCTCTGTAACCAAAACTCTGTTATGCCAGCTTTATTCAACAAAACAAGACAACGGAAGCACAGAATCAAGCACATACAGTTGGAAAGTTGGAGCAATCAAACGCCTCAATTTCACTAATGCCACTCACACCTTCAAGCAAGTTATTATAGAATTCATCTGGGTTGTTACCAATTGGGGTCTCCACGCCCATCCCTGTCACAACCACTCGTCTTTGTTTTGTTGGTAGTTTCTTTTTCGTCACCGTTTCCATTGAAGGTTGAATGGCTATAGCCATTATTTCACCTATAAGTCAAAAAAGACAAGCCAAAAGTTTGGTTGGCGTCCAATAATATGGTGAAGAAACCATCCATGAACAAAACAAGCAATGTAAAAGCGATTCTGCTCAGTTTTAGTGATGAGGGCATCAACAACAAATAAGTTTCCAAGCAACTAAATTATGCCCACTTTCATTACAACAATATTTACACATTGAAGCTAGCAAAGGCCCATAAATCCATGTGCAGTCCCAGACAACCAATAAGCATACATGTATGAGTGTGTGTGTGAGCGATAAGATTGTGCATTAATGAAACCAACTTCAACCAAACTTGAATATACATACATATATACACACATGTATATTTGCATGATTAAACACAAATTAAACTAATTAAGCTACGTTGCAACTTGATAATTAATCTGAAATTTTATCTCCGTCTAAAACGTCTGGTCCGTTGGAAATAACGAGGACACCAGCCTCACTAACTAAAAAGTCGATTTGCATTAAAATCGAAGAGGGAAAACAAAATCTAATTATGAATAGTCTGGAGACAAGAAAGAAACAAAGGGAAATGAAAGTGGGATTACCTGAAGGGCGGCGGCGTCGGGAAGAATTAGTGGATCTGAAAGCAGGGAAAAAGTCAGAAGAGGAAAGCGAAAATCCTTTGTATTGATGGCATGGAGAGAGAGTTAAACAAGATGAGATGAAGCCCTGAATGGTGTTGGTATTGTGATTGGGGTTAATAGCAGAAGCAGTAGAAGATGCTGATGATGATGATAAGAGCCTGCGTTTGCGAGGCCATCTGGAATTGGAATTGGAAGAGAAGAGAGAAGGATTGTGTTGATTTTGACAAGAGACGGACATGCAGGTGGCGACTATCCACGTACAGACGACGGAGGAGGCGGAGGCCGCCATCTGAGTCACTGATTAATCGCCGTGTATGTATATATTGTATCTATTTAGCTTGAAACTTGAAACTCATATACATATACATAGATAGATACATAAAAACATGAATATGTGAAATGCGTATTTAGGATTGTGATGACGGCGGAGAGGCAGAAGAGGGTTGTTGCTGGTGGCTGAGTGCGTTGAATCTGAGAGAAACAAGTGAGTGTGTGATTGTGTGTGTGTGAGAGAGAGAGAGAGAGGTGTTTGCGTGTAGAGATTTTTAGAGAGAGAGAGAGGCCAAGTAAGTAATGGAGTGAAGCCATGGCAGAAATCTGAGTCGTCCAACTTCATCCCACACAACAGAGTGGGCCCACACCAAAATAACAAATGTCACCTCTGCAAAAATAATAATATATATTACTTATATTAAATTTAAAATGAATGAATGAATTAAAAACAGGAAATACGCATATTATTATTATTATTGGCTCTTAAAAAGATACTTGACTACCTTGTGATGTCATAATATAACTCTAACTAAGATATTAAATTATTATAGATTATGTATCTATGCGTACAAATTTTAGCATCCTCATTCCATTTCCCATCTGTGTTCATCTAACTTCGGCTTTATTTACAAAATCGTATCATTTCTTTTATATATAATAGATTAAATGTCCGTGAGATATACGGGTTGGTTTAAAAGATAATAAATATTAAATATTAATAAATAAAACATATTAAATAATAAATAAAACGTGAATTAAATGAGAACTAAAAAAAATGATGACATACGACATAACACTCTGACCAGTAGTTGAACCATCAACGCGAGTGGAAGAACAGAGTTGACGGCGGAAACATAATATCATGATACGAGAAGACGTGATTTTATTTCTTATATATAATTATCACTGTTACAATTAACGCTAATAATGTTAGGCGTTGTTGGTTACAATTAAAAAAATTAAAATGATCATAAAATATTTTTGAATGATAAGAGTAAGAATTTGATTAAATATGACATTTTAAATATTATAAAGGGTAAATATGGTATTGTAAATTAAAATTGGCAAACGATAAGAAGGGCATATATGAAATTAACTCTAATAGTTTTGATATAACTTAAAGTCAAAATTGAATTCAATTTTTTATAATTAAAGTCAAAATTGGATTTTAATATTTATCAAGATAGATGATTAAGATTTGATCATTAAAATTTATAGCTAAATTTAATAGCTATGATTATTCAATAGATTTAAATGAAAATAGTCTTTTATTTATAGAAGATTATTATTATTATTATTATTATTATTATTATTATTATTATTATTATTATTGTTGTTGTTGTTGTTGTTAGTTAAGAGATAAAAAAAATTAAACAATAAATTATAAAAATAAAATAAATTATAGAATTGGGAGACGATTTTTTTTTCCAACCAAACGGTTGCCATGTTGATTACGATAATTAAGGGTTCAACAATAAGTTTGATAATTAACTTCTACTAATGTTTGAAATTTAAAATTTTTAAATCAAAATTGGGTTATTTAGGTTTGGTGTGTGGTAATTTTGACTCTAAAAAGTCAAAATTGATTTTCAATTTTAAACGAATTAATGATCAAGATTAAATATTCTTTTAAATGAATGGTTGATATTATCTAATAAACTTGATCAAATTAGTCTTTTATATATATTAGAAGATATATAGGGGAGGGTTCCATCGAGAACCAAAAAAATGCGAGAACTGCGATACCCGATCTAAACCGTCCATCTTAGCTTCTTTCTTACCCCCATTTTTAAAAACTAAAATATCTATCAAACGCTAAGATATTAAATTATGAAAATTATACCAAATTAACAACAAAAATATGCTCTTTAATATGACATCCATATTGCTATATTTTTTTCAACAAAAAAAAAATCGTTTTTGCCGGGTTTCATTTCTAGCACTATAAGGTATGTTACACATGTGCATCAGTAATTACACATAAACTTTCAAATAACTCTTGTACTCCTATAACATATACATTACACAAAAAAAAGACATACTACTGCAAAAGATTAATAAACTAAAACAGTACTCAAATGCTAGTTCGATAACTATGTAGTCAATCTAATGGGTTAAAGCACATGAATTTCCAAAATAAGCACGCACACACACAACACTAGAAAAAGAAACAGAAGAAATATCAACTTAATAGCAGCAAGAGATTTGTTAACGTATAATATAAGTCTAAAATGTGTGTAAGATAAGGTATGTATACATATATGTAACATACCTTAAAGTACTGATTAAATATATGTTAGTACTAATGCATATATGTAACATACTTTATAGTGCTAGAAAAAAACCCGGCAAAAACAAATTTTTTTTTTGAAAAAAATATAGCAATATGGATGTCATATTAAATAGCATATTTTTATCGTTAATTTGGTATAATTTTCATAATTTAATATCTTGGCGTTTGGTAGATATTTTAGTTTAAAAAAATGGGGGTAATTAATTAAAAAGAAAGAAGTTAAGATGGACGGTTTAGATCGGTTCTCGCAGTTTTTTTGTTTCTCAATGGAACTTCCCTCTCTCTCTCTCTCTCTCTATATATATATATATATATATATATATATAACCAAATAATTAAAGTTCTACATATCTTAATTAACTTTGGCTTTATTTACAAAAGCATATCATTTATTTTGCATATATATATATATATATATATATATATATATATATATATATATATATATATATATAAGTAAATTTAAGAATCGTTCTTATTACGAGTAATTCCCGCAGTTCTCGTTCGAACTCTATCCTATATATGAGGCTCAAGAACTTATAAATATATGTGGTTCAAATGAGAATGTTTTTCGTTCGAGAACCGATCTTCGCCATTGATTAAAATAAATCAAGTACTTATAACTTATATTGGCTCATCAATGACTCGTTTATGCGCTTATTAATCACTCTTAATGAGGTGTATTTTGAGAAAATCAAGTCTCTCTCATTATTGACGGACCAGCCAGAGATAATTAACAGTTGGGTAAATATATAAATCATCAAAATACCTCTATTAGTGAGTTATTAATGATGTTATAAATAGTTATCAATTGAACATTTTTCATATATATATATATATATGGGAAGGTTCCATTGAGAACCCGATTTTAATGCGAGAACTGCGAGAACCAATCTTAGCCGTTGGTTTGATAAGTGGAGTTCATGGATGGAAAGCGTGGGGGAATCAAGTGTGACACGGTGTATGTGAGGAATTCATTGGTGGGCAATGACATTAAAAGAGGGGGAATTGGACAGCTCATATTAGTTCTCGCGGTTCTCGCACTAAAAATGGTTCTCGATGGAACTTCTTCCTATATATATATATATGGTAAAGTTTAGTATAGAGTCACCATAATTTAGAGAACCTACAAAACCAATACTTACCCTTACCGAATATGTAGTTTAGGTAAGTCGAATATGTAGTTTAGATAATTCGAATATGCAATTTAGATAAATCAAATATATAGTTTAATCTATACCATTTATAATCCAAATCTAAATGCTGAGATTGGTTCTGTAGATATAAAAATCCCGATTTTGTGTCTTGTAGGATAACGTCGCCCTTAAAGAGGAGTCTTCAACTAACAAAGGTTTTAGGAGTGGTAGTCAGTCCTGTTTGATTCGTATTGTCGAGGTGGTCAAGGATCTAAAGTCGTTTGTGGCATTAGAGAAGACTACAGCAATCGATTCATCAAAATCCTTTTAAGGGTTTTTAGCATGTGAGTTAGAGGGTTGGAAATCAACAACAGGGGAGGTGGTCGTGGTCGTGTCTGAGATAATCAACGGCTATCGGTGGGGGCGAGGTGGTTGTAAGTGGTGGCAACGAGTTTCTTCTTCAAGAGTAAGAGTGGGGGGGAGAGAATGAGAGGAGAGGTCGAGAGAGTGTGAGGGAGATGGGTGAGATTTCATATCTATAGCTGGATGTCATAACAATAGTAGTAATAATAGTATATATATATA
Source organism: Pulicaria dysenterica (assembly GCA_947179395.2). NCBI lineage: Eukaryota > Viridiplantae > Streptophyta > Magnoliopsida > Asterales > Asteraceae > Pulicaria > Pulicaria dysenterica. The sequence continues at coordinate 897,336 of OX359296.1, forward strand.
TATATATATATATATATATATATTATAAAAAGAGCATATACCTTCTTTGATTGACACATCAAATTCTCATGAGATATTTAGGAGTATTTTTGTAATCTTGCCATTATATCATGATATTTATTTTCTCACGAGATCATGTTATCTCATGAGATATTTATTTTTCTCATAATATTTTGACTATACTAGATTGGCTTTGTATTAATTTAGATATCTAGATCTCCAGAGCAAAGTATATACCAAATAAAAATAAATAAATTTATAATAGATTTTTTAGTTTCTTGTTCATGTATTTATATGCTACATGCTAGTATTAAATTAAAAACTTTAGCATCTATATGTATTGTTTAAATTTTAATGTAAGTAGTAAATAATTTTTTACTTTTAAATAGAAACTACATCGCCAAGTTATCATCCAAATTTACTTAAGAGAAACATGTTTATTTAGGATTAATTTTTATTAAAAGTTATAATTATATAATAATAAATTTGTTACTTTTATTCTTAAATTTGTTAAGTTTCATGTATTTTGTATGTTTTGTTAGAGTAGTAGTGTTTGATAGAAACAAAATAACTCAATAAGTTTACAGAAACCTATTGTTGTTTTTGCTACATTTTTATTTATTTCTGTAATAGATTTATTTGTTGACATTATATTTTATTACCGTTTTTTGGAGGACATACTTCACTACAATTAATTTATTGTTTGGTTAGATTTATAGATATTGACTTATTAAATGTGAGTTTTTATAGGTTTACAAACAGAATAAAAGGTTTATGGTATATCACACGAAGAATTTATTTGTATATTAACGTAAAAGGTAGTAAAAGGTAGAAAAGGATATGCTAGTGTAGAGTGATAGTTGTCTGTGTGTTGCATATATCGTTTCCAGTCGTCTGAGTGTTGCATATTAGTTTAATGCTTAAAGAGAATATTAGATTGGTAATTTTATGAAATTAGTCTCAAACCTTTACAGTTGTTTACATGATTACACATCTATGCAAAAGAAAATCACTTAAAACGTCTTGGAACTAGTAGTGTATATATATGTATTGAAACTAGTTGTTTTTACAGGATTACACATTTATTGGCAAATTTCAATATGTATATTGGTATAATTTTTTTTGCTCAAATTCTAAAAATTGAAATAGTTATGATCATTTAAAGATCTAAGGGGTAAAAAAAATATAAAAAAGGGGGGTTTGAGATGGCTGGAAGAAGTTGTGAGTTATAATCAATTTTGCAATTCCTAATGATTCCCATAATACACTTCCTTCTATAATTAGATCTTATAATTGTTTACTTAATTACAATAATGTTATTATTTGATCTTGACCATTGATTTGATAAATCTAATAGTCTAGATTTGGACTTTAGGGGCTTTGTTTAAGCATAGGGGCTTTATTGATCCTATATATATATATATATATATATATAGGGTGAGGTTCAAGGGAGAACCCTTTTAAATAGAGACACAGAGAGAATACGTGTAAACTTGTAATTTATTATTTCTTCTTTACGTTCATGTTCACCCATAGCTACCCAAAAGTCAATTTTACATCCTAAATCTTAAAATCAAAATTATTTCTATAATTATTAACAATTTAAAATTTTGGATGCATTGATGCATCAAATAACACTTTTGTATGCATCGATGCATCAGGATTATATTCGAACATATTATAAAAAAAACGTGACATATTTTAAATCCGATGATAAATAGAATCAAATGCCTAAATAAATTGTAACAATTTTTGAACCATCTGATCAATGAAATCAAAGTTTCAAAAGTGTTCTCTGTTCTCTATTTAAGAGCGTTCTCCCTTGATCCTAACACTATATATATATATATATATATATATATATATATATATATATATATATATATATATATATATATAGCGGAAGAAGGTTCATTTGAGAACCGATTTTAATGTGAGTATCGTGAAAACCAATCATAGCCGTTGATTTGATAAGTGAAATTCATGGATATAGAACGTGGGGGGATCAAGTGTGGCAGAGTGCATGTGATGAATTCATAGGTGAGTGATGCCATAGAAGGAGAGGGAATTGAATAGTTCAGATTGATTCTCGCGATTCTCGCAATAAAAATAGTTCTCAAATAAACTTCTTCCTATATATATAAATGTATGTGTAGGATCAAGGAAAACACTTATTCAGTTATGGTTGTATGATGATGGAAAGAAAGCCGACTTGAAGCGATATGACGACGTGATAGCCTCATGGGACACCAACCCCGTAATACATCATTGTCGGCAATAAAAACATAGATTCAGTTTTGTGTTTGACGAAAATAGTTGATAGCTGGTAGTTGAAAGCCGAAAACTGGTAGGTGGAGTTGGAAAGTGTATCTTTTATTTGTATATGTGTTTGGCAAAATAGCTGGTTGATTGAACTGAATAATGTAAAATAACAAATCTTAAAAATAAGAGAAATTGTAAAACAATTAAAGAAGGTATTTAGGTAAATTTGTATATAAAAATCTAGTAACTAGTTTAAAAAAAGCTCAAAACAAAAAACTATTAACTCTAAAAAGCTTTAAAAAGCTGCGTTACCAAACACACTCTAAATATGATTCAATTTTTGTTATTAAAAAAAAGACAATATTTAAGATGGAGCAGTTTTTCAGGTTGTTGCCATCTCGTGTATTTAAAAGCAATAAGCAATTTTTTGGTCAAAATTGGTTTATAGCATATAGAAGCACTTTAATAAGCAAAACCAAAAAGCCTATATATAGAATTCCAATCTAAAACTGACAAATTACATACTAAGCTACTAGTATCATTGAATGTATTTCTACTTTTTATTATCGAGCTAGCTGCCTAGCTACCTACCTGTATCTATTTCATGCTGAAAGAAATTGGTCCTGTTATTGGTAACCCAAACATGGCTAAGTTTTTCTCACCACCAACTTCTACTCATTATGAAACTTTCCTTTCCATTGAATTATTCCAAACCATCATCACCTCAATAATCAATGCTTAATGCTCAAATTCTTCTTCATTCTATACCTCAAATCACTCAACCAATTTCAGCTTTTCAAAAAGAAAATTAAAAAAAAAAACTGTCAGCCAAGACTACAACATTAATTGATTACAAGATAACTAAACATAAAGTTTCAATTATTTCTTTCCTGTTTCAATCTATTTCATCAGCTCTAATTCTGGTTTCGGCTATTCACATAATTGTTTATTTGCTATGTCCACAAGACTTGATTGATAGCTTCTCTTCCACCTAAATGACCCTCCTTACAGGGAATATAATGAATCACTTACAACAGAGATGTGACCAACATTTAAAGGTTGCTGAAGTTGGTGCTTATGGAAAAAAATCACAAAAGAAAATAAAGTACCCGCCTCAGTCTATACATTCAGATGTCTTTAGTTGTCGCTCCTCAATCAACGATTGAACTCTCTGCAATGTGCACAAGTACCAACCCAATATATATATATAAGAAGAGAAAGAAACATAAAAATGATTTAAAAGAGAGTATATAACTCAGTTGGTTTGGTATACCTTAAGTGAATTTCCAACTTCCTCTAGCTTTTGAAGTATTGCAAACTCACCAACATGAGAAACTGTATCATGTGCAAGTGATCTTGAGGGAGACATCTGCCAGTTACCGACATGAAAACAATGACACCGAGCAAAGACACTAACAAAACCATAAATACATATTACTAACACTAGCATACCGGTACAGCATATGGTTGGAAACTTCTAGAAGAACCAGCATCAGAACCTTGCTTGGAGAAGCTTTCATTTCTCATATTTGAAAGGCGCATCAAAACAAACTGCACAGATTGATGAAATTAAAACCTAATAAAATCAAGAACATCTGCCCTTTAATGAATGCAGGTATACCTTTCTGAACGCTCTAGGATTAGTAATGCCTTCGATTTGAACATCATCGCTTGGAGGCCTTCTTACACCAACATTCTCAATTCTAATGGAGTAGACACCAAAACGAGACTGCAGATACCCTGATTATCACGATTTTTAAGAAATAATAAACATCCATGATCATCAGTGGCAGCTAACACATATGCTACCAGTAGCCACTAATGTCAAAATACTTTTACCTTGTTCAATCACAACATCAGCAACACAAGGCAACAACACATGTTTCTCTTTCTTCAACACCCCAAAACATGGAAAAGGAACTGGCTTTGTTACCTAAAATGCATACAACTGAATCATTAAAGCTGATAATAGAGACTGAGAATTGAAGGAATGATTGATGATTACTTTGTAAACAATGGCATTGGGGGTGACATAGAGCTTTCGTGAACGTATCATACTACGCAGTATGTATCGGCGCACGGGAAGATACAGGATCATAAGCAACCCGAATCCCCATGCCAAAATCAATAGTAACGAATAAAGAATCCACTGTGTCGTCTTAAGCTTTAGGAAATCATCTTCAGATTCTTCGAAGCTGGCTGAATACAGTATGGGCTCCTCGTCATTATCTTCTTCTTCTTCACGCGTGTCGGACAGCAACCCTTTCTCCAGGCGATCAATCTCACCAATCCTACCGTCTCGTGATTCCATCTGAGGTAGCAATATCAGTTTCATTGGAAAATTAAAAACCCTAAAGTTAATTTGCAATCATCAATCAATTTGTAAATTGAGTTCATTTTGACAGACAGAATACAAGAAGAAATGATGAACAACTACATAGCATAGCTCACCGACGAATGGACGGAATTCCTGAAATTGATAATTTGCTTCTCGTTTGGCTTTGATGATTATTGTTTGTTTTCAGGCATGATGATATCTAAAAGTAATAGGGCAGTAATGTAATATCTAAAAACTTTTGGGGGTAAAGTGTGTAAATAAATAAATGAAGGGGCTTAAAATGAACGAAATTGTATTGTACGAAAAAGGGTTTTAGAGTATAAACCCTAATTTTACTAGAAGCAGCTTTGTTAACAATGGCGGATGGGAAGACGAAGAAGAATAGTAGCCCGGAATCAAAAGAAATATTCGCTTCTTGTGATTTCTCCAGTCTTGGACTTCATCCTGCCTTATGCGAACAACTCCGAGGTATGTTTTGTGAGCCTATCTTCGTGTTAAGGTGGGTTTTTCGATTTCTCTGTACAAATATAATGAAATAGATAAGGATTAGAATATTCTTAGTTGAATTTGTAAATTTAAACCATCTGCTCTCCAAATTCTTTAAGAGAACGAACAGAACTGAACTAAATGAGCATTTTGAACAATAAAGATAGTAATTACTGAACAAAAATGGTACTCTTTGTTTTGTCCCTGATTTGACCTGATTTTGTTGCCTGCATTGACAGACAGAATGGGATATGAAGCTCCAACATTAATTCAAGCTGAAGCTATCCCTGTTATTCTCTCTGGAAGACATGTGTAATTTCTTTTCCCAAACCTTATCTTTTACGGTTTTCATTTCTTGGGTTTGTTGTCCATGTTTCTGATATAATGAATGTTTTGTGTCTAAATGCACAATTATAGGCTTGTTAATGCAGCTACAGGAACTGGCAAAACTGTCACTTACCTGGCTCCGGTTATTCATCAATTGCAAAAGTGCGATCCTAGAATTCAGAGGGCTGATGGTACTTTTGGTACGCTTACTTCATTTTCATATGAATTACTATTTTAGAATTCATGTATCCACATGGTCATTATCTTATTAAACTAAAACCTTGAAATTCATGTGTTAAGAAGTGCTAACTTAAGTTCAACTTGATAATAGCGCTGGTCATTGTACCAACGCATGAGCTATGCATGCAGGTATATGAAAATTTGCAGAAGCTATTGCATCGCTTTCATTGGATTGTTCCCGGTTATATTATGGGTGGGGAAAATAGGTCAAAAGAGAAAGCCAGGTTGCGCAAAGGTATGAAGCCCATATCACTAATTAGGTTATAAGGAGGTCACTAGAAATGTGATATACCTGGAAAACGGTGTTAATCTTTTAGCGATTAGTTGAGATAAGATTTCTCTCTATTGCAACTCCTTTATATAGCTTGACCATTTGTGTTTAGGAATATCTATTCTTGTTGCAACTCCGGGACGTCTATTGGATCATTTAAAGCACACATCATCATTTATACACAAGAATTTGCATTGGATAATATTTGATGAGGCAGACAGGTTTTGTTTGCAATTCCAAACAGATAATTTGTCCTTTACATGTATGATTTTTCCGATTGTTTCTTTTTTTGACAACCTATTTGTTGTATTCTGCAACAGGATTCTGGAACTAGGATTTGGTAAAGAGATAGAAGAGATACTTAATATATTGGGGTCAAGGCAGGACATTTCTGAAAACAAAGATAGTGAAAATGTGAGGCAAAATTTGCTCTTGTCAGCCACGTTAAACCAAAAGGTCAACCATCTTGCAAATATTAGTTTGGACAATCCAGTTATGATCGGTCTTGATGATAATAAGATACAACCATCCAATAAGCAAGTTACATTATTAGATAATGCAATAGAAACATTAGAGAATTCTGGGAAAGTATCAAATGAAGAGTATAAGCTTCCAGCTCAACTGAATCAGAGATACATTAAAGGTAAATTATTAGAAGAAGGAGAAATAGCTTCATGGTATTCAATGATTTTGTTTTTTTATAATTTTCTTATGGCTCATGTTGTACTTCAGTGCCGTGCGGTTCTCGCCTTGTGGTGCTTCTTTCTGTTCTAAAGAATCTATTCACTGGAGAGCCATCCCAAAAGGTAAAGTTATCCTTAACTTTGATATTGATTTAACAAGGGTTACTGATGTCATAGTATGCGTGCGGACTATGTTCCTGTATTTTTCTGAATACAGTCGGTTGGTGATCCAAGTAGACACATTTTATTTTCCCCTCTTTTGGTAATATTTCCAAAAAATGCTATTTTTATTTCTTTCCCACTTTCCATTTTCCATTTTCTATTGCTCTAAGAATCGTAGATGAATTAGTGGTGATTCTGATTTTGATAAGGGTAGCCTTGACATTCGAAGTCAAAAGTGATAGATAAAGAACACACTCTATCTTGCAAGACAGCACTATAAGCTTATCTTTCTCCATGGACCAAAGGGCCTTTGGCCTAGCGGTATCAAGATGTGAATGGTGTTTTAAAGTGTTCCACTCTCCTCAAGGTTTAGCCTTTTAGGGTCCAAGTCTAGTTGTGGACATAGGTGTGGATTAGGGGGTGTGTGCATTTTCACTATTAAAAAAGCTGTGCTTTGAGGCTTGTGATAAATTACGTTGCAAAGAAAGAATAAGCTGTTTGTTTTGGTTTCAGATTGTGGTATTCTTCTCAACATGCGATGCTGTAGATTTTCATCATGCACTCATAAGTCAATTCCATGGATTATCAAATTCGCAATCCGATGCAGAAACAAGGGAGCTATTTGTGAAATGTAACGTTCTGAGGTTACATGGAAACATGAAGCATGAGGACCGTGTAAAAACATTTAATGCTTTTAAAACCGAAAAATCAGCTCTTTTACTGTCCACTGATGTTTCTGCTAGAGGCTTAGATTTTCCAAAAGTCCGATGCATTATACAGTACGATTCCCCTGGGGAGGCAAGTGAATATGTTCACAGGTATATGCGTGTACGCACCATTTGTATTTTTTCAATTTCAATTCTCAGAAGTCAGTTGTGAAATTCAATCTGGGATCCGGTGCAGGGTTGGAAGAACTGCTCGTTTGGGGGAAAGAGGGGATTCTTTGTTATTTCTGCAACCCATTGAAGTTGAGTATCTGGAAGAACTGAAGAAACATGGTGTAATGTTAACAGAATATCCACTGCTCAAGCTTTTGGATGGTTTCCCATTATATGGTGTAAAACAGCATATCAAAAAGTTTGTTTCCGTAGAGATGCATCCATGGGTGGTATCTCTCCAGAAGTCCCTTGAGTCCTTCATCTTCAGCGAGGTGAAACTTCATTTTATGCATGCATCCGTCTATTTGTATTCTTATTATTGTTCTATTAAATTTCTATCATTGTTTTATTTGATTACAAGTTATGAGACTGTATGTATATTTTTCATTAGGCGAAAATAAAGAAGTTAGGTCAGAATGCATTTTGCTCATGGGTGCGGGCATACAGCGCTCATCGTGGGGAGCTCAAGAGTATATTCATGGTGAAAAAGCTTCACTTGGGACATGTGGCAAAAAGCTTTGCACTCAAGGAGCAGCCTTCATTAGTAGGGAGATCAGTCCAGAAGAAGCATACTGAAAAAAGGAGAAGAGACCAGAAAACGCACAAAGTGAAGGAAGGATTAAGGAAGAAGAGAAAGATGGTTAACAAGGTATGACATACATATCATTATTATTGTTATTTTCATAATTATGATGTGATATGGAATTAAAAATAAGAAAAGAAAATATAATGATAATGATGATGATGATGATGAGTGGAGAAACGTGGCATGGTTTTTGACAGGAGGATTGAGAGTTGGCAAGAAAAGAAATATTAATTGAAAGACGAAGATGGAGATGATTAATGAGAGGAGTCGTAGTAGGGTCAAGAAGCGAGCTGTCTGTATTATGTATGTATCAGTGGAATTAAATTTAGAAGGAAGCAGCTGGAGAATGGACCCAGCTCAATCATCATGCAAATTCTGGTTATGAGTACATACATTCTCTCAGACTGCAATGTAAAGAAAGTACACACCAAGTGAAGTGGCTATCTGGATGGATATGTTTTGCTGCTCATACATACATACACAGACTTGTGTTTGTGTGAAGTAATTTTGTTAAGTGTTGATTTGAAATATTAATATCTAAAAGAACTAGAAGTAATAGGATTGGCGCAAGTTGGCTGATGTATGTATACATTATGAATATGAATATATTTCATAATCCGCATTAATTTCAGCATCTTTATGTCACACTCAATCCCTTGGCTGGCTGGCTGGCTGTGTTTGTGTGATCTGACTACGAGGCATGTATGTATGACCCTGAATGCCGTCACCTTTAGTCATCAATCAAATTCTAAGTTCTATTATCTCTGTTATTTCGTTTTATACATATATAAATAAATGAGATGATCGAGGTGAATTTATCATATTCACGTAATGTGAACTTCTGACAGCACATAGTTTTATTTATTCAAAATATTTTTGGGTTTATAATGTGAAATTTGAGAATGAGTTGGTAATAGATAGATAGATAGAGTTGTATAGAAATGTGGATGACAAATGCACGTTGAATGGGGGGTCGGTGAATTTAATGAGTTTCCGTACGAATGTGAATTGGGAGGAAGGCAGGCAGAGCTTATTTATTTGTTTATATATTATATATAATAATATAATTATTGGCTTGGGGGGTTTGTTTTTGTGGATGATAATTTGTGGAAAGGAAAAGAGTAGACGTGTGGTGGGGTGGATGAATGCGATCGTCAATGCATGTGCCTTCATTTTCTCTTCATTATTACACCATCAACATACAAATTTCTCAATATGCATTTTCAAAACAAAAACAAAAAAAAGTTATGATTATCTGCACTATTATAGACCAATATATGTTGGTTGGTTCTATGATAAGATGAAGAAAAGGGTATGGTATCATCACAAAGAGTAAGGTTAGTATCATCACAGAGAGTAAGGAGAAACTTAATTAACTATTTTTAATTGTTAGTTATTGATTTATTTTAATCAAGATTTAGATTTGTCCTTGAAATAAGTAGGTGAGAGTTCAAACGAGTACTGTTTTTTTTAAGTGTGAGAATTAACCTTGGTCCTTGATTAAAACAAATCAATAGCTAAGAATTCTGATGACTCATTAATGAGAGGTATTTAGGAAAAATTAAACTAATCTAATAACTACCAAAATACTCCTTTTAATGGTTGGGAAATTTATAAATAACCCAAATACCTCTATTAATGAGCCTTTAATGGTGTTGTAAATGATTCTCGCACGCAAAACATATGCAATATAGTCAAATTCTTTAATAAAAGTTCAAACAAGAAATGTTTTTCGTACGAGAACTGTTTTTAACACATAAAAGTTCAAACGAGAAATGTTTTTCGTACGAGAATTGTTTTTAACGCCATTATTTACCCGTTATTAAGGGAATTTCGGTAATTTATATATTTACTCAACCGTAAATTGCGTCCGGCTAAGTCTTCATTAATTTGCGAGACTTGATTTTCCCAAAATAACCCTCATTAATGTGTCATTAATGAGCCATTAATGAGCCGCCAAAAAATTCTAGCCATTGATTAATTTTAATTAAGGGTTAAGATTGGTTCTCACAGTATTTTTACGAAAAACAATTCTCGTTTTAAACTTCCCATATATATATATATATATATAGAGGAAGATTCAAATGAGAATGAGAACTTAAATGAGAATGGGAGACTCAATCTCAGCCGTTCATTTTGTAAATAGAATTCATGGATGGAGATCGTGGGGGGAATAGAGTGTGACAGGGTGTACGTAAGGAATTCATGGGTAGACAATAACATTGAAAATGGGGGAATTGGACGGCTGAGAGTGAGTCTCCCATTCTTATTTAATTTAAGGTTCTCCTTTGAACCTTCCACTATATATATATATATATATATATATATATATATATATATATGAAGAAGTTCATTTGAGAACCATTTTTATTGCGAGAACCGTTAGAACCAATCTGAGCCGTACAATTTACCCTCCTTAAATGTCATTATCCATTCATGAATTTCTTTACATGCACCTTGCCACACTTGATCCCCCAAGCTCCACATCTGTGAATTCCACTTGACTAAGATTAGTTCTCGCGGTACTCACACTAAAATCGGTTCTCAAATGAACCTTTCCATATATATATATATATAGGGGAGGGTTCATGCGAGAACCGTTGATAGTGCGAGAACCAATCTCAGCCGTTCCTTGGATATGGGAAGTATCATGGATGGAGAGCGTGGAGGGATAGGGTGTGGCATGGTGCATGTGAGGAATTCATGGGTGGGCAATGACATTGAAGGAGGATGAATTGGACGGTTTAGATTGGTTCTCGCGGTTCTCGCGCTAACAACGGTTCTCGCATGAACTTTTGTCTATATATATATATAGGGGAATGTTCATGCGAGAACCGTTGTTAGTGCGAGAACCGCGAGAACCAATCTAAGCCGTTCCTTGGATATTGGAAGTTTCATGGATGGTGAGCGTGGAGGGATAGAGTGTGGCAGGGTGCATGTGAGGAATTCATGGGTGGGCAATGACATTGAAGGAGGGGGAATTGGACGGCTCAGATTGGTTCTCGCACTAAGAATGATTCTTGCATGAACTTTTTCCTATATATATATATATGTATATATAAAGTTCCATTGAGAACTAGTTTCAATTCTAGAACCACAACTACCTATGCAATATAGTCAAATTCTGAATTAGTTGGATATTATACAACATATTTAGAGTGCTTCATGAGTTCTCAGACAATTTAGGTTAAAATTGTGAAGAAATCACATATATATAAAAATGCATTTAAAGCACGCTGCATATTTGAAGCATTGTTATGCTTTCATGAATAAGCAATTTCTCTACCTTTGGGTAGAGACATGATTGTCTAAATCTCTACCTCCCCCATATCCTGATATAGCGGAATTGAGTATTGTTGTTGTTGTTGTTGTTGTTATGCTTTCATGAATATTTCATCATTCATCGGCATTAATGTTCCAAAAGCTCAAGAAATGTTCTAATAAAATTGCATAATCTTGAATACAAATTTGTGAATTAATTTGATTATATTACATAAGTTCTTATAATAAAAATAGTTCCCGATAGAACCTTCCCCATAGACAAGCAGAGGTTGACAATTTGTCTAGTGAGCTCATAAACTTTTCCATTATCCTAAGAAAAATTTATTTTCTACAATATGAGCGAGTTCAGATATACAAAAAAAGAAGCTAAAAAGTAAAAGGTAAGTGTTATATATTTTTTTCAATAAAAATTACATTTTGAGCGGGGTCGCGTAACCACACTGATTTGTAGCTAGCTACGCCTTTGCCTAAGAACTGCAACAACCGTGTAAAACATCAAAGGCCAAGATTGCTAGGCCACACATTAATGAGCGAAACTTGATTTTCTCAAAGTATTCTTCATTAATGAGCCGCCGAAAATTCATAGGATTGATTAACTTTAATCAAAGGTCAAGATTGTTTTTCGCAGTTCCAGTACGGAATGTAAAGTTTAAACGAAAATTATTTTTCATGCTAAAACTATTTGTAACAACATTGATTACTTATTAATAGTCGTATTTTGATCATTTATAAATTTATCCAACCGGATTATGTCCAAATCATTAATGAGCGAGTTTTGATTTCTCAAAGTACTACTCATTAATGATCACATTAATAGAATTCTAGGTCATTAATGAGTCGGTACCATTAATAACTATTAATTCATTTTAATCAATATCAATATTGGTTCTTCTAGTTTTTACATAAAAATAATTCTCATTCGAACTATTCCCTTTATTTATCTATATATGTATATGCGAGAACCATTCTTAGTGCGAGAACCACGAGAACTAATCTGAGCCGTCTAATTCCCCCTCCTTCAATGTCATTGCCCACCCATGAATTCCTTACATGCACCCTGCCACACTCTATCCCTCCACGCTCTCCCATCCATGAACCCTCTCATATCCAAGGAACGGCTGAGATTGGTTCTTGTAGTTCTGACACTAACAACGGTTCTCGAATGAACCCTTCCCTATATATATATATATATATAGGGGAGGGTTCAAACGAGAACCGTTGTTAGTACGAGAACTGCGAGAACCAATCTCAGCCGTTCCTTGGATATGGGAAGTTCATGGATGGAGAGCATGGAGAGGATCAAGTGTGGCAGGGTGCATAAGAGGGGGAATTGGACGGTTCAGATTGGTTCTCGCAGTTCTCTTACGAAAAACAGTTCTCGTTTGAACTTTTGCATATATATATATATATATATATATATATATATATATATATATATATAGGGGAGGGTTCCATTGAGAACCGATAAAAATGCGAGAACCGCGAGAACCACGAGAACCAATCTTAGCCGTTGATTTGATAAGTGGAATTCATGGATGGAGAGCGTGGGGGGATCGAGTGTGGCAGGGTGTATGTGAGGAATTCATGGGTGGACAATGACATTGAAAGAGGAGGAATTAGATGGCTCATATTGGTTCTCGAGGTTCTCGCAATAAAAATGGTTCTTGATGGAACTTCTTCCTATATATATATATATATATATATATATATATATATATATATATATATATATATATATATATATATATATATATATATATATATATATATATATATATTATGTGGTGTTTATGGGATGATGATTGATACTAGATGATTCATGTGCGAATGTGAATATAATGAAAGCAAATTATTCCGTTTGCCTCTTTTCTTATTTAATTAGGTTTGCTTTTAGTTTTAATCTTTTGAGAGGAGTGGTTAATCAAATGATAATATTCCTGTTATGTCAGTTTTTAAGTGTCATCAAATCAATCCAAAAGAGATTCGCTACCCCATTCGATCGATCTGCTTAATTTATGGTAGGTGTTTTTTTTTCATGACTTTTGACGGATTAAAATTTGGATATTAAAAATAGTCCATGGGTTAACTATATATCAATTGCAGTGGTAAAACATGTTGACAGGTTTTGCGTAAGTTACAAATGAGTTGTTTTCATATTATGTTTTGAACAGGTGCATCTCGTGAAATTTTTGGGTCCTGTGCGAAGAGAAATTATGGGCCCTTTTTTATAAACACACACGAGGGCCGAACTATGCTAGGTTCGGTGGTGACACGGGCCACCGTTCATTAATTTTGCAAACGAAGTGGAAAATTTTGACTTGTCCGAGCTAGTGTCACCAGTGATTCGATTAACAAAGCTTCACATAGATTGTTTTAGATTTAAGCCCTAAAAACCTCGTTAACTCGACTGGATTAATTGCAAACCCGAAAAAAAAATACTCAAAGAATACCCTCACTCTAAATAAATTGTATTTTTGTCATTGCATAATGCTACCAAGCAACAAATATCTCGAGTATAAATAGTTTATCTTAAATAGTTACTTTAATCATGAAGTTCTCCTAGCATTATTAGAAATAAAATTATGAATCAACTTTCGTAATCAATACCCTCTAGGATGTGATTCCTAATAACTATCATTATCAATTATTGTGATATCCTAGACTGTAAGTAAGATTACAACATTTTAATTTTGAGAAACATGTATATACATATGTAAACATTATTGTAACAGTCAACGAGACTCTATATGCAATAACTGCATAAGGAAGACAATTGTCTTGTTATAGAAATTTTAAAGCAATGTTAGTTTGATAGTTTAAACGCGTAAAAATGTGTCAAACAACTTTAACTGCATATAAAATTCATTTGCATCATGATCAATATACATGCTATTTCAATTGGCTACAATTATGACTTAAGATCTTTGTCATTAAATCCCTAAATCTACTTTTGGGCTTACGTAAAAATAATTTTAAATTCGAGCTTCTTACTACATCTATTTTTTTAAGTTGACTTTGAAGAATTATAAAGTTATACATATATATCATATAGTATAAAAATTTTGGGCCCCCTCTGAAACGTGGCCATGTGCGGCCGCACCTCCTGCACTCTCTTAAAGACACCCCTGGTTTTGAAGTTTGAACGAGTATGAAATGATGCAAGAAAAGCAGGAGCAGGTAGATTGTAGTGATCCTATGGACTGTCATAAAATCTTTTTTCTTGTAAACTTTTCATATATATAATATAATTTGGTAATAAAGGTAGTAGTAAAAGAAGTAAAAAAACAAAAGGGACAAAAAGGCAATATTTATCATAGAAGAGGAGCGTAATATATATTGTCATAAATGTATTTTTTTTCTTTATTTTATATATATTTTTACCAAGGAAGGAGAGGTGCGAGGGGGGAGACAAGAGCTCAGAGACTACACATGTTTTTTGTTGGTTACTCTCCAATATTATTTGCTTAATTAGTCGCACCAAAAAATATTATAATCTAAAGAGTTAATTGTATGGTAGTCCTTATAATTTCTTAAGTTTACATATATTTAGCCTTTTAATTATTGAAAGTGTATGGGTGATCGTTATTTCATCAAAACATTACAATGATAGTCCTTTGTCTTAATAAGGGTTATGATCCTCTCATTTTGAGTCAAACATGACATTATAGTTATTTCTTTTACTATCATTCTTACCAAATAAGATTTTCTCCTAGTTCTTCATATCTTCTCAACCTTCTTTTCTTCTCTCTACCTTACAAAAATTTCTCTCTCTCACCGTCACCCTCCTCCTCCTCCTCCTCTCTCTCTCTCTCTCTCTCTCTCTATCACTGCCCGTAACACCGGAAATCTCAAGTAATTTTTTAAAACACGGCATAAGCGTTGTAATAATAATATATCCAACAACACACACAACAAAATACATATTGTTCAAAGAACGTTATATCGTTTCGTGTTACAAAAAGATGGCTCATCGTTTTAAAATAATATCAGAGCGTTGGTCAAACTTCCTCTCAAACACACGAACTCCCAGCTAAACAGCTGCTCTTACCAAAACCTGGAGAAATGGAGTTAAAGGTGAGAAATTAGCACAAAGCTAAATGAATGGAAGCTAAAATCACAAGCAACAATCAGCAATAACCAAATGATCACAACGGAAACAGGTAATCACACAAATCAGAGGATCAACGGTTCGGCGCATATTCAACCAAATACGGGCCAAAGCATAGGTTTACCGATAGCCCTTTGCTACTTGGCACTGTTAAACCCCTTCCGTTGCAACGAATGCATCAGAAGATCTAGAACTGTCTGGCCAATAGCAAACAAG
The DNA here is from genome assembly GCA_947179395.2 of Pulicaria dysenterica. Lineage (NCBI taxonomy): Eukaryota > Viridiplantae > Streptophyta > Magnoliopsida > Asterales > Asteraceae > Pulicaria > Pulicaria dysenterica. Next base: position 913,175 of record OX359296.1, read on the forward strand.
CCCAGCCCAACCAAACGATAGCTGACCTCTATCAAAAATCATGTACACATACCATTAACCATGTATACATAGCAAACCATGTATACATACCATTAACCATGTGCACATAGCAACAAACTCAACGATCAATAAACACGTAGCCAGTCAATCAATCAATCATCAGTCTAAACATTCTATAAAAGCATCAATCATAACGAATCCACGCAACCATAATAGTAACAACCAATACACTTGTGAGATAACGTCCACTCACCTCGTTCTCAATCACACCACTCAGTTATCTAATTTACTATGTCTTCGCGTTTCCTTAGAACACAAGAACACCAAAATCAGTTTTCGATTTATAAATATATACACACACATATATATTTATACCAATTATAACCATAGACTACATGTTAGAACCACATATGAAACACATATATAGCATGCAACACGATAAATCAGAAAACAAGTTTCAAATCTGAATAACCCCCGGGACGCTACGCGTCCATGAGTCCGACGTGGCATGGCGTATTTGTAACATCCTCCTTACCGGCCTAGTGTGATTAAGGTAATTGGTGAATTTACCTTATTACTATTGTGGTTATTATGTGAATTAATTGTTTTAATTTGTGATTAATTAGTTTGCAATTTATATTTATTTATAAGATGTAAGTTGATTAATTATATTGTTGTTATGGTGAGTGGATGGTGAGGTGGCCGGTTTGGCCTAGTTAGTCACACACATCCCACTTGTTTGTTCATTTACATGCAAAACCGAGAGAGAGAGAGAGTGTGTGTGTGTGTGTGTGCGATTGTGCTCTCGGCCGTAGAAGAAGAATTAGAAGATCATCTTGAAATTCGATTTGCTATTTACATTTGGAATTCTGTAGCATTTATATTCACAAGGTTAGATTTCTGAATGATAGTTGTTTATGTTGAATTATTTTCGGTTTTCAATATATTTATGAATACCGATTAATAATGATGACTTGATGATCATAGAGTGTTTGCATGTTAGAATTAATTGATAGAATATGTTCATAACATGTTTAGAATGATTTCTGGAAATTATGAACACTTGCATGTTTGAAAACAGATTGAAAATGATGTTAGAAGTAAACTGTTGAATATATATGAATGTGGCGGGATTCGTGTTATGAATGTATCGGTATTATGGTTTGAATGTATCGGGATTGATGAATACCGAAAATTTACTCTCGGTATAGAGAAAGAAACCGAGAAACTTGATTGAATTGGATTGAAACCGATAAAAGATAAACTGTGGCCTTAACATATTTCTCGGATTTGATTATTATCGGGATTGGACATTTTCTCGGTATTGAACATTTTCTCGGTATTGGACAATTATTCGGTATATGAACTATGCCCTAACAATTTTATCGGTATTGACTTTTTATCGGTATTCCCTTTGATCGGTATTTGCCATATTCTCGGAATCCTATTTTCTCGGATTTTGACTTTGTCGGTATGTGCCTTTGCTCGGGATTAAGGTTGATCGGATTTAAGCCCTTGCTTGGAGATTGAATATGGTTCAATTAGATTTGGACTTGTTTGAATTGGAAACTGATGCCCATGCTCGAAATTGGGAGGTTTTGATAATAAATCCGAATGAAGATAAGACCAAATGACTCCGTGATGATATTAATGAATATGTATTCAATTGTGGCCTTGACATATGAAGAAGTATATGTATTGCCTAAGCTAAGGAGTTGAATGAATTCACAGATTTACAAGTTGGAAAGGGTAATTGTGAATACGGATATATTTATACTTGATGATTATGTACTTATAGATTATTGGTACATGTGATATGTAGATATATGTACTTGTTGATTTTATTGTACATATGATTGTGTGTTGTATTGTGCTTAAAGTGAATTGTTAAGCAAATACTGACTAGTAGTTGTATGTTTAGGTGGTGACAAGGCTTAGTAGATAGATTGCTGAGTAGCTTGAACCTGTTGAAGATTTTGGTGAGTGGATATATATCTTTGGATATATGGGATGTAACTCCTGATTGTATTGCTCTTTAAGATGTTATATCTTATTTATCTGTATATATACATGACGTATTCAGAGATCAGTTTGTTGGCTGGGCTTGTTGCTTAGGGATATACATTATTTGATCTTGAGGGGCATTTGTTGCACTCAAGGGTACCTGTACTGTTATCCATGTTAGCAGAGCTATTGGTAAACCTTGGTTTTGGCCGACCTTGGTTGTAGGTGTTGCAACGCCGCCAATTCTCTTTGACGAATGAGCATTGATGTGTTTGGGGCTTTATGCCTTGTATGTTCCTTGATATCTATTCTCTCACTAGCTTTGTGCTAATCTCCCACTGTTGTTATCTTTTACAGGACACACTTGGTATGTTGATAGTGGTTGAAGCTGGAATTTTGGACTGATCATACTCTGATATTGATAGTGTTTTTGTACAGAGCCTGTTTATGTAGTAACACTGTTGTAGTTTCGTAAAACAAACCAGCAAAGTTGTATTTACAATATTATATATATGTAATTATGTTGTTAGCTTACGCGCGTATTTCAAAGTTGTATTTTAGAAAATACGGTGTTACAGCATGGCGCGTCACGAACAACACACTCAAGTAGGATGGCAATTTCAAGTCAGGCCAAATGATCAAAGTTGGACCAAATGAGTTCCTAAGTCGCATGGCGCACTGTTTAAGTTGTACGGAGCTATGTCTGATCACCAGGTCACATATGCAGATCGTATCAACAAAGTCGAACAATGCAAGTCGAATATAGAACATGTCGGACCAAGATGTCATACCTTCCTCCTCCTTATACACTTAAGTCGTACGACTTGGGGAGGCCCAAGTCGCACCACTATGACCACCCATCGTAATCTTCATCTTCTTCATCTGTTTCTTGTTCCAGTCAACAAGCCAAACCCCAAACACAAACTTTGAAGCTGCTAATCCATTAGTAACACTTCCAAAACACATTTAAACATCAAATAACATGTAAACAATCCTCAAGAACACATCAAAACAATTTAAACATCAATACACACACACACACACACACACACACACACATATATATATATATATATATATATATATATATATATATATATATATATATATATATATATATATATATATATATATATATATATATATATATATATATATCAAGAACCCAATTTCAAGTTCTTCAAAACCTTCATTAATGGAGTTTTAGCTTCAACCATGTTAAAACCATCAAATACCAATCAATAACATCATGAATCAACAAGAAACACATAAATATACCTATGATCATTCAAGACCTCAACACAAACACAAGGAATCAAGATTCAAGTTTGCTTGCTTGTTCTTAAGTTTCTTTCTCTACTTCAAAGTATGAACACCCACACATACATATGTATGAAAATAGAAAACATCATAATGAAGTTAAAGGATAAGCAGAAGCAAAAGTCGGCTAGGTAGAGGATAAAAATCTATAACACGGTACAAAATACTGCTTTCTAACATACAATTAATCAATTAAGCAGACACTTAGATCATGCTAAGCTCCTATTTAATGAAGGCTTTGCTTCCTTGCTTCTTCCCAATTAACTATCATACTACGTTAGTACTTTTATTGGAATGTAGATAAAGATAGCCGGTCACACACACACACACACACACACACACACATATATATATATATATATAGAGAGAGAGAGAGAGAGAGATTCATATCAAACATTATACATCAAAACTTACAGAAAAAATTTAATTATACTAAGAAAAATATAAGCTGAATCGATTTAAGTATAAAATTTCTAAATGTTTAGTTTTTCTTCTCAAACTTATAAGAGAAAAACACATTATATATAATATCAAAAATAAAATCTAAATTAATTTGATTGTGGACGATTCTAATTTATAAAATTTATACTTTTTATTTTAAATATTTATATTTTTATGTTACTTTTTATACTTTATTTTATTTATAGTAAAACCCCGTCATAATATTGGATAAGTAACATGCAACCTCGTTTACCTAGATATACCCATTCTTTTATTAATGCAATATTAATTTAGATTATACTATTATAGCATCTCTAATGTTATGTTTCAAAGGAAATACTAGAAAAGAAAATTATAAAAGAAAACCTAAAAGAAAATGATAGTTTAATTATTTGTGTCTTGAATTAAAAAAAACATTAAACAGAATGAAAAACAATTTTGTATTCTGTGTTCCCTTGAAGAGTAAATAAAGGAACTACGTCATTTTATAATAACTAGTTTTAGCTCGTGCTCCGCACGGGTGTGGGAGGGCTAAAATCTGATCGTGGCTGAAAACGTAAACCCGGTTTGTGAAAAGAGTGCACCGGTCTTGGGTTGACCGACCCTACCCATTCTAAACCCGGCTCTTATCAGACAAAAAAAAAAGAATAAAAAACCGACCCATTCTCACAAGAGCACGATAAAAAAAATTGTACTATAGTATACTTATTTATATTTATCATATTCTTTATTTATCTATACTATACTATATAATGTATTTAATATTCTTTCTTAAAAGTCTTAATCAACTTATTTTCATTAGTACACATATTTATGCATCTTGTATTAAGAAATATTGAAGAGGTTAAATAAATAATGAATTCAAAACTGGAAAGTTAAAACTATTAAAATAAAATAACTATTAGATTAGATTAATGACAATTTTATATACCGTTTTAATAACTCAGTACTATAATAAAAATATTTTTAAAATTAAGTCAATGTGAATTAAATTAATAGTTAAAAAATTACTATTTTAACCAAATATTAAATATTCTATAATATAATAAATATTTTAATTTTTCTATTTAAAATTATGTATAGAACTAATAAATTTAAATACTATATTGCTTGAATTATTGAATTCATAAACATTTTTAAATTCTTTTACTTGGTAATAAAATAAATAAAATAGAATTATGAGACAACGCTTTTGTTGGATTCTACCGATGAATATGAGGGCAGATTTAGAAACGGTACATAACATCTATTTTTTAAAAACGGACAATTAATTGAGTTTAAATTTTTTCTATAATATAATAAATATTTTAATTTTTCTATTTAAAATTATGTATAGAACTAATAAATTTAAATACTATATTGCTTGAATTATTGAATTCATAAACATTTTTAAATTCTTTTACTTGGTAATAAAATAAATAAAATAGAATTATGAGATACTCTAAAGATACTCTGAGCATCTATCTCTTTCTCTATCTCACTCTCTTTCTCTCTCTCTCACACACACTCTTCTCCCTCTTAGAATATTAGGAGTGGTCACCTCTTATCACACCCACCACACCGTCATGTCAGCTACCAACTCTTACCACTCAGCCTATCACTCAGACCCGTAGTGATCACTCCTCATTACATCAAATTATGGGACTCATCTTATTTTATCTTTTATATTTAACTTAATAACACTCTTTAAAAATAAATAAGCTTTTTAAACTAAATAGAAAAAATATCGTTTGAAAAAGGTAAAAAGAATCTAGATTTATTTATTTTAACTTTTATACTAATATAGGATTTACGGGGGTTAAAAGAAAAAAAAAGAATTTAATAGGCTGAAATAATTAATTTGTGTAAAGTGAAGGGATTAGTTTAGAAAAGTTGATGCATATATAAATACAATATGAATGCAAATTAGGTTAAAACACTTTTCACCAGCCGCCTTCATTTTCATCTTCTTCCCAGGGGTTTAGCTCTGTATTTTTTTTAAAAAAAATTCTTAGTCTTCTTCTTCTTGAATTTTTGCTTGTCATTTAAGTTAGCATCTATCTTTTTCTCTATCTCACTCTCTTTCTCTCTCTCACACACACACTCTTCTCCCTCTTCCAAGAATCACCACCCCAACCCTCCACCACCATCCACAGCCATCACCACCGCCATCTGTCAACACCAGCCACCGTCAACACCAGCCACCGTCACACTCTCTCTTTCACCGCCACCACAAACACCCAAGCCAACGTTGAAAACCCTAGCCGCCACCACCGTACCCTCTCCATCGTCTCTCTTACTCTCTTTTCTCTCTCTATCTCTCTGTCTTTATCGCACTCCCAACGGCACCAAAAAACCCAAGCCGACGTTAAAAACCCTAGCCGCCGCCACCTCGCCACCACCGTATGCTGTCCACCGTCTCTCTTACTCTCCTTTCTCTCTCCATCTCTCTGTCTCTCTCGCACTCCCAACAACACCACCAAAACCCAAGTCACCGTTGAAAACCCTAGCCGCCGCCACCTTGCCACCACAGTCGGAGGTGCTGAATGTGCCGCTTATCCGGCGGACGGTGGTGAGTGAAAGATAAAACAAAAAAGATCTGGACTATCGATCCGTCGCCACCACCATCATCCCATCACCACCTCCAAGATCTGTACTTCATCGCTAAAGAAAGATAAAACAAAAAAGATCTGGACTATCGATCCGTCGCCACCACTGTCGTCTGTCGCCACCACCATCATCCCATCACCACCTCCAAGATCTGGACTTCATCGCTAAAGAAAGATAAAACAAAAAAGATCTGGACTATCGATCCGTCGCCACCACTGTCGTCTGTCGCCACCACCATCATCCCATCACCACCTCCAAGATCTGGACTTCATCGCTAAAACTGAGATCCGGCCCAAACCATGGACGTCGTCCCGGCGATGAAGTGTCGTCCTGGCCCAAAAAAAATTCTAAAAAAACCAAAAAGCCCAAAACTGAGATCCGGCCCAAACCCGGTTTCTCACCCAAACCCGGATCCTGGCACGGATACATAGGAGGCGACACCTTTTTATTATATGATATAATACTCCATTAAAGAGTTAATTATATGGGAGATGAATTTATATAATAAGGATTGGTCATGTATAATAATTATGACTTTTTTAATATTTATGTATACTTTTCTAATTCATGTATAGGGGTATAATGCTTGTTTTTACAAGTCACAATTTAAGTACAAGAATTACGTGAAATATATACGCACATTATTCCAACAAGTATAATCAGGTCGGGTCGTGTAGTGGTATATATGAAGTAAGTCGAAATTGATACACAGGAAAAATATTACGGAAATAAGTACAATTCAACTAAAGATCTATTACAAGAAAGCGAATAAATAACTTGTGAAAAAAATAATGAATAGAAGAATTATTTACTATGATTTAATCCTTCTATATATAGATTTGCATTTTAAGAACCGATTATATGAGTTTTTCCAAGAGATTGGATGATTATATGGGAGATGAATTTTATATAACAAGAATCGGTCATGTACAATAATTATGATTTTTCTATATCTATGATATACTTTTCTAATTCATATATGTAGGGGAACTATTGTATAAACATATGCATTTAATTATGTACGACATGAATTTTGTTATGTACAAATCATCTCCCTAATCAATATATTGGGTTAATGTGGTTTACCCAAAATTACTTATTCCATCCTTGTGCTTTGAAAATCACATTGACAGTAGTTTTCAGTTAAAAAGTTCACAATCGAAAACCTCCAATCGAAAAGTTTTTAATCGAAAACCATTGCTAATCTCATCATAATCGAAAACCATCTCCTCATTTGATTACAAACAGTGTCCAAGCTTTGGAAATTATATACTTAGCATGATTTTGTTTACTTTTAAGAGTCTTTTTGATTAAAAACATCATTGTTGAAGTCCTAAATAGCCAAGTTTGAGATCTATTCTAGTTAAAATCATTTTTTCATTTCACTCAAAGATCCACTATCAAGTATCAATCATACTTCGTGCCAAAGAAGAAGAAGTTATCAATTAGAGGAGACCAAAAAAGAGTGCATATCTTCTTCTATATGTAGACTATGCCAATAAACAAAAAGAGAGAGCAGATAATTTGAAACAAGAAAATACCAAATTTACTCTACAACTTTCTGAATTTACTGAAAAACTCCACGTATCATAAAACAAGTATCATGAATTTAAGATTAAAGAAAGTGTCAAGATAAGGAATATTGAGAAACAATTGTTGGATATTCAAAGCAAGTCACATTCAGAAAGCATAAACTTTGAAACTGTAAGGAATCAGTCTTTACTTAATATTCATAAACTGGAACACGATTTACAAAATTGTGTGGAAGAAACGGTCACGACATCTTCTGATTGAAAAAGTCTAAAAGTGTAAGTCTTTCAAGGTAAAGAAATCAAGGTGGTTACATTTAGGTTAATCATCAAAAAATGTTGTGCATCCGAAAACCACATACTTTAAGGATGTTTATTCTACACTCAAATCTTACACAGAAAATTTGTAAAAATGGGTCAAACTTTAGAAAGCTTTGGAATAAAAGTAAATATAATTATAAAGAAATGAAACAAAGTCTTCCTCAAAATCATTATGACATTGTTTCTCGTGTTACTCGTCATATTTACATGAATTGTATTGCTCGCGGTGATATGAACAAGGTTGCTCATAACTTCATGAATCATATGCATGTACCCATTCATTTATGCGTGTTAGTCAAACAAGATTGTTCTCAAATGTACCACGAATGCATGTTTTCCCACATTACATGAGCTAAATTTGTGTTTCGCTTTGTCAAACATCTCTTAAGACTTTCTAATATAAAGATTTCCATAAAATACATCATTTTTCACTGTTTGTCTACCATAAGAAGCTATATGTTCATGAGATTGAGGGGGAGAAAGTAAATGAAAAGGTTTCAAGTTATTGTTGAAAATCAAGAGCTACATATGAGGGAAATATATTTTTGTTTGATGAATAGTTACAAGGATACTGAAATTGAAGATTCCCTGATCGATCATTATGTGTTTATGTTCAAACTCAACTGCTCCAGCGAAGAAGATATTTTTCGTTTATTATATATCTTATCTGTAGAATGGACATAAAGGGAGAGAATGTTATAACACAAGTTGTGTCCATTTACCATTTTAGTTAACATTTTCCTTCTAGTTGTATTTTTCAGAAATATAGGGTAGAAAGTGAAAATATCTAATAGGTATATAACCAATGTAATTTACCTTGATTCATTAAGCATTTAAATTTATTATAAAAGTGTGTACGTTATGGTGTATTCTCTCATATTATCTTGGACTGAGATCATTATTAGAGTGTGATTTGCTTCAAGTACTATTGATACTTGATACAATTGGAATCGTACATATTCGACAACGATCTTTAGTAATTTTGAAAGTTGGTTATTTGAGTGTTGTAGTGGAATAAAAGTGTGAGGCTTCATGAACATTGATTATGATTTGATTTTGTCTTATCTCAGCATGATCGCTTCGTCATGAGGTGGCTCATGTTACTTAAAGGTGTGTAATTCTTTTTTAGTACAAACGTTAGAGATGATCTTTTATCATTACAAAAAGTCGTTTATTTATGGTTTGAATGTTAGGGATTTGAATAACAACAAAATTTAGATAATTTCGTGGTTCATGTTTTCAACACTTCTCTAAATTTGTAATTTGATCATATGTTTGAGGTATCATGAATCCGGATTCCGGATGTGGGATAATTCAAGAAATCAATTTGGATTGTAGGATTAATGCAAATCATAAACATAAAGTACCTTTGCTTGAGTTGCATTCTTGATGAGACCACATCTCACTAGAGTAACGATATTGAAATCTTTGTATCTTCTGCTATGCCAAAACCGGCGTTATATATAGATAACGAAGATGACAATTAGAAGTGAAACGATGCCACTTTTCTTAATTGATGTGATCGTAGGGTTTTTGGCGAGAAAGATGTCTATTTTCTCTATATGGATTGAAACCCCATGCGTCTCCGGAATCTACGTTCTCAAGATCAACTTAACTAATCTGAGAGTGCAATTTGTGCCTCTAGGATCAAATTATAAGTAAGTCTAATTTCGGCACAATTAATACTAAATTACTTGATAACATTAAAATCACCAACACTAAACTTTTTATCTCGTGATATATAATGATAGTATTTTTAACGGTGTTGTTAACTTCACTCTTTCTTTTTTAGAGATTTTTTTACTGATTCTCTCTTTCCAAGACGCATCAATACATTAAAACTACACATATAAATCCTTAAACGAACATATATTTATGTTTACCCACTTTTATATTTCAATAATAACCACACCTTATTACACCAAGAGGATTTGCACCAAGTCATGTGATTGTGTCAAAGTGAAGGAGCATCACGGCGTGATTGTTGGTGCGACGCTCCTTACGTAAAAAGATTTGTATGTATTAGTGGTCAAGTTTAATAGTGTGATGGCGTAGGGGTTTTATTCAAGAATTAATTATTTGGAATGAGGGTTATTCAAGGATTAATATTGTAGATAAAAGGTTTGTTCGACTTGCACTATAACAAAAATATCTTATTTGTCTATGATTTTTCTAAATATTTTTAAAAAGCGCGTACAATTTGGTCAAGTTATTCATACTTAAAAACCCATATGATAGGAGTATATTGTTAGGATTTCGTAACCTTATTTGCATTTATAATTGTAGACAATAAAATTTTTAACAGCAAATACATACTTTTTAAACTTATTCCTAAATCTACTCCACTGTAAGTGTACACTTTTAATTAAGTGTGTACTACATGAAATTTGTCTACAATAAAGTGTAGAGGTTTGATCTTCGCACCAAATTACCTTGCACTTCCTTTATCGGAGAAGTGCGAAGAAATTTGGTACGAAGAAGTTATCTCTACTCTTTTAAGTGGATACAAACTAATTTCTTACACTCTCTCAAGTGCGGACATTTTTTTCTACAATTAATGGAGATTGATGTATGATTATCGCGTTTAAAAATATAGCAATTTTATACACATTTTTAACGGTCAATTTGATAATTTTACGCACTTTTGTAAAATTAAGATTCGAATAAATCAAGTTTTATCGTAGTATTGCTAGCTACCTTGTAACTTAATTATGAAGGGCAAATTACCGAGAAAGGTAACTTAAATATTTAAATTTACTAATAAAAGTAACTTCTAATTTTTGTGACCAATAAAGGATCATAAATTTTGATTTCTTACAAAAAAATATATCTTGACCAATTTTTAGCATTTCATGATACTTTTTTTTATAACAAATTGAAATTTATAATATCTTTTTATGCAAAATTGAAATTTACGATACTTTTTTCATAACAAATTACAATTTATAATTCTTTTTCAGCACAAAAAATTACATGTTACCTTTATTGACAAATTTGATATATATGTTACATTTATCGGTCATTTACCCTAATTAATTCTACTTTCTAAATTGTACTACCTCAATTATAGTCTGATTAGGTAAAAAATGCATCTATCACGATATTAATAAAGACAAATGATACCTTAATTATACACTATAACATAAAATAAATATTATAAACGTATTTGGTTTAAAAAAGTATATAGCTTTAAATATAAGAATATAGTAAGAGGAGAATAAAAGTAAAAAACAATTATAATTACAATGGCGATGATGATGATTATAAAGATTCCAATTGCTCCACGGGTCCTACTTAAGATTATTAAATTTTTTGTTTAAAACTAGTTAGACTAGATTAGATATGATTGGAGGTGCGGAGTTAAAAGGAGTTAGACATAGAGATTTTTGTGGATATGGTTAAGATGAAGAATTAATGAGGGTGGTGACTAGTTTAATCAAAATGGGGTAATCTTCAATCATATCCATGTTATTTGTTTTCTCACCATCTGTATTCATATCAACTCCAATCCACATGTATAGATGTTATACTACTAACTTTGAAATAAACTTGATAATTAAGTTAAGGTTGTTAAAAATTCGGTACTCGGATTCATCAAGAGTCGTGATAAACACTATCAGATTGAAGTATTTTGATGATACGATCGAAATCCCAATCGAATGAAACTCAGTGATCATCGAATCGAACAAAGAATTGATGATTGTTGTTATGGTCATATTGTACCAATTCAAAATATGACCAATTATTTTGATGAAAACTGCCATAGGTAGTTAGAAAACCAAAAAACAAGGTCAAATTGAGTGGGTCAAAAAGACCGGGTCATTCGACCCCAACTAGGGGCTCTGCGCTTTGGACCGCGCCACTAGGAGCGCTGCCCCTGGACCCCCGTCGTTTTGGGCTTCAACCCTAAATAACATTGTAGTTTGAATCAAAATAAACTCAAACAAGTGTGCACTCCGCACCACCTTACTTGTTCGATATTTATCAAAACTCAATTGGTCAACAAATTCATCTTGTTACACTTGAATAATATTGGCGGTATATATTACCAACAAAGTTTAGAATCATGACACAGGTCGTTTATACTTTATAAAGAACATGAAGTCAAATTCTTGCTTTAATGTGGATATATGAAATATATTTGATATGTCTTGGGAATAAGTTGAAACAGAATGGACTTAGCTAAATAAGAGAATCTACATGTAAACCTAGTTATATAACTAGTGAACTAGCTAGCTAGGTGAATACATTTAATATAATTAATTACGTTATACCTAGTTTATGGGTTGAATAGGCTGGAAAATAACATTATAAACATACCTAGTCATATTATCCAAGTTATATAAAGGAAAAACATACAATGGTTAAGTTTCTATATGCATGTTGTCAAGATTTATATGCAGATAACTAAGCCAATAGATGCAAGACTAATAACTACAAAGCAAGAATTGATGAATGTAATGGTGGTTAAAGTAAGGAAGATATCATCAAGTGTATACAACTGATTTATATTTGTTCAAGTGAATGTTAACTAACTCATTCTACAACACCATAAAGAGTTACTCCTTTAAGAAAACTTTTCTCTAGCAAAATGTCTCCTTACACTTCTTACTATAAGGTATAATTAACCTTCCTTTTGTATTAACAAAGTCTTCAAGAGATGAACCCATCATTTTCCTCTCTTTTGAAGGCCATCCTTCCTGTGGTGGTTAAATACTTAAATGCATGATTGCGATGGTGGGAGACAGAGGATGAAGCGACGGCAATAGAAGATGCGTCGAGGGGGGAAACTCCAACACGGGGAGGGATGTGATTACAAACTTTCTTTCACAAGAGGTTTGGAAAACTATTAAAAAAATTTCTGTTTTGTTATAAAGGAGAGGTGTGTAGTTAGCCATGACTAAGCAACACATCAATGTCTTAGAACATGTGCTTGATTTTTTACACTCTGTATTTTGATTGAATTGATACTCCAACATGAATATGGATGTTCTACTCCTACAACTATTTTTACTTTTAAACAATATATAGTGTTTTAATATGTATGTAATAATTGTAGCGGATGTATTTTAAAGATGTTTGTAACCAATCCTCATCATTCTGGAAATTGTAAATGTTATCAAACCCTATATTTGTGCAACCCCACTCCACGTTTCCCTCTCTCTCTCTCTCATTCTGGAACAAGAATACGCCGCCACCACCATATACACCTACCCTCACCTCCGCCGTGTACCACCGCTTCTTCCTTGCGACAGCTTCCCCGACGATTCGACTCCGCCTCTGTCTCCACCTTTCTCTCTACCAATCACGAGCGCCGATCTGCATAAACCCTAGGAGGGTTTTCCTCCGTTTTCTTTTTCCGGCGCAACCCTCCTTCGCAAGCGACCCCAATATCCGCCTCTGTAACGTTAACGACCACCACCGCCTCTGTGACATCGCCACATCTGATGATCCTGCAAAGGTTGCTGTGTGCATCGGCCCACCATCTAGGGTTTCGGTTTTCTCCGATAGCCCCGCCGCCGCCAACTTTTGCTTAGCACCGTCGCCTGTTGCTTTGAAATCGGGTGCTTGATGCACACTCTTTCTTTTGTAAGTGGTCAAGGTGCATCGCCGACCACCACCGCCTTTGCACCACGATCTCTCCATCTCTTTCCACTGTCGCCGTCGGTGCACAGCCGCCGTCGGTGCACAGTCGCCGGATGCACTGTTGCTGGTGATACACAGTCGCCGGATGCACTGTTGCTGGTGATACACAGTCGCCGGATGCACTGTTGCAGGTGATACCACTGTCGCCGTCGGTGCACATCGCCGGTCAGTGCACAGTCGTTGGTCGGTGCACGATACACGGCTGGCATTAAAATCCCTGTGACTTTTTTTCAAAAAAGTAACTGTTCCCGTATTTGTTGTTGGTTGATTTGTCCGTTTTGCCCTTTTTCTTTTTTTCTTTAATTCCGAATTTAAAAGGTTTTTTTGACTTTTTTTGTTGACTTTTGGTGAGATCTAATGGTTGAGATCTCTTCTTACATTTAGTACCATAAATTTTTTTACTAGATCCCTACCCTATATATATATATATATATATATATATAATTGAGTTCATGTAAAAAAAATTTAAGATACTAAATATAAGGAGAAATGTGGAGAAGACAAGTGTCATTTATAATTAAAAGATAAAAAAGGAAATTCATATTTATTATACTAGCTAAACGACCCGTGTATTAACACGGGGATGATACTAAAATTTTAATTTATACAGATTTAAAAAGTACTAACATGTTAAATAAAATTAGAAAACATATAGGAATATAAAAGCTCGTAAGATATGATAAACATTACAGAAGTTTGAAGTTCATACATAATATTATCATTAAATTTTTTGTACTAACTTATGCACTTGTCAAAAGCTATATGAAAGAGTTCTCAGTTATCTGTATTGGTGTGTCGCGTTTACGTGCGGACCGGATTTCACAACGGTACGAGTGCACACGGCGCGGCTGGGCAGAGGACCCATCGCGTGTAGTATAGTGTGCTGGTAAGACCGATGATTTATATCGAACACGGGTACGGCGATAGCTATTGCTACTCTCTATTCCAAACTGCTGTCTAGTTAGATAGATAGGTGATGATAAAAATAAACTAAAAACTAGGCAAGAAAAATAAATAAAGCAGGAAACAAAAGAAAGTGCCAAGTCACGAATCCTCCAAATAAATATTAATAGTAGCATTAGCTAATCCGGTTATATAATGAATGCATTTATTAAGATGATTTCTAAAGTTGATTCGGTACCAATCGTTTATCGATTCATAGCGATCTTAAGGTAACATTGATTTAATCCATGTATTATTAAAACACCGGTTAGATAAAACCTCGCTTCCCGGGTGTTATCCCGTATCACTTAAAAGGTCAGTATTTATCTCCTAATGAAATAATAGACAGGATAATTACCATTGTCTGTCAACATCCGGTAAGAAGATATATATTTAGGTATTAAGATAATATATCAGTTCAACACCTCAAGTGGGTCTATGAGCAAATGTCCCTGTATACACATACCAGACTTATACGTATCATACACCTTAAGTGGATCCATGAGCAAATGCATATAAATATGAGTCTGTTTGAATATATATGTATAAGGATACATATATCCTAAGCAAATGGTTTTTCAACACTTACGATGCCGAATACCCGTATGAACTGATAGTATTATAAAATAACTAATTTTAATGTTTCATTATTTCAGAAATACCAAGTCTTAAATAAAATCATCATAATATAATCCTATGCATAACAACTACATATTTATATCAATTCGGATTCATTGTAACGAAGCGAAAATAAAGGAAAGAGAATACCAATTCATATTATACAAGGTAGAAATACCTCTGGACAGTATCCTGACTCGTACAAACACGCTGGAACTCTTTTCCGAAGACAGAAAAATAACTACAGCTACGAAAACTACAAATCTACACTACAAACTACGTATTTACATGGATAAGAGGCGAGGAAACATCCAGAGCAGCCCGAAGGCCCCCTGGAGTCACCTAAACTCGCCTGGAGTGGTGTGTGGAAGTGTATATGGTGTGTGTTAGGTGTTTTTGCCTAATGAGGCTTGGCTTGCTATTTATAGGCGTGAAAACTGATTTACGCGCCGCGTAATGATCTATTTCCGCGGCGCGTAAATATGTCTGAAAAGATTCCCTGACAAGATTCGATGACAGCTTGCATTCTGTTGTAACAGAATTCGTTGGGTCCGCGTCGCGGAAGAAGATAGGGTATGCGGCGCGTAATTGCTGCTTTCATAAAATCTTCGTCTTTTGAGCTGTATTTTCTCGTTTTGACGCGTGTTATCCATTTTTCCGTATTGTCTACCTGAAATAGCCTTGAATAAAATAAGAAAGCATTTAAAGCTCATTTTGGCTATATTTTATTTATTTAAAACAGATATTGGCAGATATCAGATATATATTTTATATATAATTCTACCAATATCATGTATGAAAACAGTAGTCAGTAGTCACTTACATGTTTGAGTCGCGATGTTTACTCTTTTAGATGTTGTTGCTATGTTAAGGGGGCCTATGGATATTGACAACATACTGTTAGCATTTACATGCATTTTAAAATTTGATGGGGAATACTACTGCAACATTTTGCTAATTTCACTATCCTCTTCTATGAGGATGTAGCATGTGTGCAATGTGTCTTATTTTCTCTCTTTAATAAGTATTGATAGTATCTGATTTCATACATTGATATTTTAATTAGCTAAGCGACCCGTGTATCAACACGGGATGATATAAGTAAATTTAAATTTATATAGTTTTAAAGAGTCATAACACGTATAGTAAAAATAATTACAAAGCATAGATATGAAAATAAAATTTCGTAAGAAAATAAGAAATGAATAACCATTACAGAATTTTGAAATCCATACATAAGACTATCATTAAATTTTCTGTAAAACCTCTTTATAAACAACATTCATGGTTTTATTGGTACGGTTTCTTTCATCATCGCAAATTAAAACTTTTAACCAGTCTTTACTATTCACTCGAGAAACCGTCACATATAACTGTCCATGAGTGAAAACGTGTATTTATAATACTTTTTTATAAATACTCTTTTTAAGAAATATAAAATTACATTACACGTCTAAAAGTTTTTAGAATAATAATAATGTGTTTCTCGTGATGGAGCTTTATCCCGACATTGTAAAGACATAACTATAATATTATTGTCGATGTTATAATATCAAATGCTTTAAAGACATTTTTATTAGCCAATTATATTTTTGAATATTTAAAATTGTAAACTAAATTTATTAAAAGTTAAATAATGATGACATCCATCTAAGTATACGCAAATTAGATCAGATAAAAATAAGATTCTAACATAGAATAGATTATATCTATACATACGTAAATCACTTAAGTGTATTTATTATTCATTTAAATATAATTAAAAACAGATCTCACTGAAATTCAAATATCCATATAATAATAACTTTTATTTAATGTATCAAGTTCTTAGTTAAAAAAATAAGAAAACTTAGACAATTAAAATTTTTATATAAAATTTTATAGAGGGAATAATCAGTGGTTATATCGACTATATCATATAGAGGGAATAATTATAAAAGATGAATAAAATGTCCAATAATTACTTAAATGTTGATAAGACAATTAAATTATACTAATTTTTTTAAAAACCTCATATTCCGATAAAATTTATGCCAAAACGTAGATAAAAATGAGACGATTACAAATATATAATTATTTTTTCTCAAAACAAAATATATTTGAAGTTATTAAACATAATTTTAAAACAACTTATAATTAATTATATTAATATACAATTTTCTTAAAACCACTTCACATATTTCATACTACCCCTTAACAATTTACATATAACCCCTTCAATTATATTTAATTATCTAAAAGGAAACGAATAAACCTTAAGGAAATTTTGCAATTATGACATCATCACCCTAATATTTCCTATTTTTTTAAATTTTTTTTATTAAAATCAAGTGCTATGATTGGTGGAGAATTTTTAGGAAAGGGAAGAAACCCTTTTCTTTTAATAATATAATAAGATCCCCCCTCCCTTAAATCTCGTACACCTGCACATCCCACGTCTAAGATTTTAACCCTATTTTTTTGTCTCCCCAAACCACCACCGCCCCCTAATGCATACGGCATCCCACGATTGAGAAATCCAAACCACTGCCGTCGCTGGTTTTACCGTACCACCGCTGCCACGACTGAAGACATTACAGACGAACACCGCCACGTTCGAACCAGTTGTTGCAGCTGTGTAGTCGCCGACCAACACGGCCAAACGAAACCCTAGACCTATGCATTTTGTTTCCGCCTCAACTCATTTTCCTCCGCCGAATATCGCCTCTGCATCACATCCCAGATGCACACGCCCTTCAACCGCCGTTGCATCACGGATCGTCGCCGCATCACGTCTCAGATGCACACGCCGCCGTTGGTCAAGTTCAGTCGATTTGTGCATTCCCTGTTTTACGTAGGTTTGCGGCGATGCACACGCCGCCGTTGCTTTTTGCGTAGGTCCCGTCGATGCACACGCCGCCGCTGGTAAGGTCATTTCGACTGTGCATACGCCGCCGCTGGTCGGTTTCATGGAACGAAACCCGTCAACCACAGTCGATGGTTTTATTCGCCGGATATTACGGACTGTTTCTTTTTTATTTTTCCCATATTGCCCTTAAATTGGTTAAATCTGGAACGTGATGCTCGTTGATTTTTGACTTTTGGTTAGATCAAAGGCTGAGATTTCTCCTTACATTAAGTACCATAACTTTTTTTTACTAGATCTCTACCCTATATATATATATATATATATATATATATATATATATAGGCAAAAGTTCAAACGAGAACTGTTTTTCGTACGAGAATTGCGAGAACCAATCTGAGCCGTCCAATTCTCCTTTCTTTAATGTCATTGCCCACCCATGAATTCCTCACATGCACCCTGCCACACTTGATCCCCTCCACGCTCTCCATCCATGAACTTCCCATATCCAAGGAACGGCTGAGATTGGTTCTCGCAGTTCTCGTACGAAAAACAATTCTCGTTTGAACCATCCCCTATATATATATATATGTAGAGAGAGAGAGAGAACATCTGTTAAACATGGTTCTCGCGGTTCTCGCAATAAAAATGGTTCTCAATGAAACTTCTTCATATATATATATATATATATAGAAATTGGATCAATAAAGAACCATGTGTTAAACAAAGAACCTAAAGAACCAATCTTGACCTTTGGATCATCAAAATCAATGGATGAGATTGATCGGTGGCAAAACTGTAATTATTATGTATTAATTTAGGAAGGATATGGCAAAAATATAATTATCCACACCCAAACCCACGATTGTTTTAAAAAAAACCACCAAAAACTTTAAATTGCCATAACTTTTTAAGTTTTGTGAATTTAATCAAAAAAATTATACCATTCTTTTAGTTTTTTAATCCTCTTTCAAACAAGATCACTCTTCCTATACTTTTTTTAAAAAAATTTGAAAATGAATTTTTTTTTTTTGCATTTTGACAGCTGCGCAGGAAAAACATCTTTTTTTTTTGCATTTTGGCAGCTCGTCGCTAATGAGCTGAATGTCATAGCTAATGAGCTGAATGTCGTCGCTAATGAGCTGAATGTCGTCGCAAAAGGTTCGTCTCAGATTAGAAATTAGCGACGATCAAGTTTTTTTTGCGTTTTTCGTTTTTGCATTTTGTATGTTTATATGATTTATGTTCTACATTCTGCATTCTGCATGTTTTTTGCATTCTGCATGTTTTTTGCATTTTGTATTCTTCATGTTTTACGCTTTAGGCTTGAATTACCCAGCTCAAAATGCAAACTACGGATTTTGCATTTAGGCTTGAATTACCCAGCTCAAAATGCAAACTACGGATTTTGCATTTTGGGCTTGAATGAACCCAGCTCAAAATGCAAACTACGGATTTTGCATTTTGAGTTTGAATGAACTCAACTCAAAATGCAAACTTTGCATTTCAAAAAAAAATAAGTTTCAGAAATATATCAAGTCCGGTCTTGTTTGAAAGAGGACGAAAAACTGAATCTAACGGTATAATTTTTATGTTAAAATTGTTAAGAACGAACGAGTTATGATCATTTAAAGTAAATGAGGTTTTTTTTTTAAGTTTGTTGATGGGTTTTGCTTGGGGTGCTGTAGGCGCCGATGAGTTTTTTTTTTTTTTTAATTTCCTTTTTTGCCCCTAAACAATGTGTCACATGTCATCACCAGGAAGGTTCTTTAGGTTCTTTATTTAAGGAAGGTTCTTTGTTTAACCACACCATATATATATATATATATATATATATATATATATATATATATATATATATATATATATATATATATATATATATATATATGTAGAGAGAGAGAACATCCGTTAAACATGGTTGGATTAAAATATGATACGACAACGTAGAATCCCGAGAAGAAAAATGTGGGGTGAGAGCAAAACACGCACTCTTACTTTATTTACTTAGATCGCATTAACAAACAGTAAAATACAATACGATGTTTGCTACCTTCTTCATCCGTCGTTCTATATATATATATATTAATTTTATGCCACAAAACAAAATTATTAAATTTTTTTATTATATATTTATATAAAATTACTCAAACACATGTAGGTCGGTATACATACAATTAAAATTAAGGAGGCATCAACACATACACAGCTTACTAACCAGTGAGATTATAACAAAACATAATTAAGTTGGTATATATAATCATAAAGCGTATGAAAATTGCAAGAAACAATCTTGACCCTCAATTAAAATAAAAATTAATTTCATAAATTGCTCTTTAACTAACCTAGAATTGCAAGTTTAGTCTTTTTTTTTTTTTGAAAAAGTTGCAAATTTCGTCCTTAAACTACCATTTTGTTACAAAGACCATCCTTTCTGACAGATTCTGTCAACGAAGTCTGTTAACTTGTGTCAATTGACAGTTTTTCCCCTATCTTTTATTTATTTATATTAATAAAATAATTATCATCATCATTCCAACCCACCCCACACCCTTTTTCTTTCTCTCTCACACTTGAGCTCATCTTCCTCTTTGGCTCTCTCACTCTCTCTCTCTCTCTCTCACACACACACAGACAGTCTCACTCCATCCATGCTTAGATGGAATCTATCAGAAAGGGTTGTCTTTGCAACGAAATAGTAGTTTAAGCACGAAATTTGCAACTTTTTTTTTAAAATGACTAAAATCCGTTGGCCTAACTTTTTGAGTCTCACCTCCCCAAACCTCACCGCAAAATGGCAAAACGAAAAGAATGACATGGTGACTAAATGAGATTGTTCTAGCTATCCCCTATCATGCCTCTTTGCCAATCTCCTTCTAAGTTGAATCCCTTCACACGGCCACATACATAATATCCTACCTACCAAAACCCTCCATAATCCCTCCTTTACCGCTACCTTATTCCTTCGTGACCCATTATACGACCACTTGTGTGTTTTTGGTTGCGCTTGTTACCCTAATCAATCCGCCAAGCGACCTCATGAATTTGCCACTCGGTCCACACGATGTGTTATTCTTGGTTACCAAAATGCAATTCCGAGGTTACCGATGCCTCGACTTCTCTCGACCGTAAATTCCTCATCTCCCTACATGTCACTTTTGATGAGTCCGTCTTTCCTTGTGCCGGTCCGTCCTCAACCAAAACCTTCCGCTTACTCTTCTCTCAATCCATTCCCACCTCACTTGTAGAGAATGTTGTAACGTTAGAAATATTTATTAATAATTAATATTGATTAATTTTTATATATTTTTATATATCATTCATGTTAGCTAAGATGCAAGTAGAGGGACTTATATTTTCATACATGAAAGAAGGAAAATGCGGGGGCTAAAGGTGTCAAAGGTTGAAAGTGTTAAATATATAATCACCTAAATTAGAGATAATCTCATAAATATCACTTTAATTAGAAGAGAAAAGTTTGGATAAGGTGAGTATGTTTAATCTCTTTACTGTGTTTGTAATGTATGAATGATATGTGATGATGTTATAATTGTAACATCCTCGTTCCGGGTCTGGTAGTTTTTGGTTTGTCTATAGTACGTGAATTGGTTGCTAGTTAATTATTTATGTGTTATTCATTTTATTGATGATTATTAGAAATAAATAATCGAATTGCGTGTTATAAGGGATAAATATATGTTTTAAATGAGAATCCCAAATAATACCTTGTTTGTTGTTAATTGAGTGTGTATGATTGCTTAAATTGAGTTTCTGTATGTTAGAAAACGTGTATTTGTATTGTGTGATAAGTTATATTTCACCTAGCCGCCTCATTTTCTTACTTCACTGTGAAGTATTTGTGGTCATTGTTGTGTGTGTCTTTTATGTGTTTGAAAGGAAGAGCTCAAGAACAAGAAACTTGAAATTTTAGATTTAGACTTAGTGAGTGATAATTGCAAATCAAGGTATATACATGTCCCTTGTTGTTTATGATTATGATTTTAAAGCTTTAGAATTGATTATGAAGTTTTATATGATAAAAACTTGAAAACACCATTGATGGTGAAAGTTAAGAACTTGAATTTGGGTTCTTGATTTAGGTTGTTGTTTAATTGGAATTGATGTGTTCTTGATGCACAATTCTTAAGGTGCATCCAGTGTTATGCACACAAATAATCAAAACTTTCAGTGAACAACTTCCATTGAAAAAGAAGATGAAAAAGATGATTTCAGAAAAAATATGAATACATCATAGAAAATCGTTCAGATCTGGAAATTTGCATCGACAACTCACACGTGGGTTCGCTGGCGACGGTGGTCGGAGATGGCATCACAAGTGATTTCGCTGATGTGGTGGTCGACAGTCGCATATCAAATGGCGAAGCCCTAAGATCATCCGTAGCGAACCCTGTGAACCCACTGAACTCTGCTGTCACATCTGCGCCACATCAGCTTTTCTCTCTCATACCCTCTTCCTACCCTCAAGTGGAGTACCACACCCCATCTAACCCCAGCCTTTTCCACTTTTTTTTTAATTCTTTTTTTAAATACATTTAATAATATAACAAAATAACATACTTTTATATTGATTAAAAATTAAAATAATACAAATAATAATAAAAAAAATCCTAACATTACTAAACATTAAAAATAAAAAAATAACATAACATTCAATATTAATTATAAAATAACAAAACATCTAAAAAACTAGTTATCCTCGTTGTTGTCGTTTCGTTTGCACCAAAGATGTTCGAACAAATCCGCTCGTAGGTTAGCATGGATCTTCCAAAAGCAATCTACATAATAAATAATAATAATAATAATAATAATAATAATAATAATAATAATAAATAGATAAATAATAATAGAAATAATAAATAATAAATAATAAATAACTTTTATATAATAATATATATTAATAAATAGTTAAGTGTAAAAAGTAAAAAAAAAAAAGGAAAAAGGCTGTGGTTCAGCGGGTGTGAGAAACCGGAGGAGAAGCCGCTGGGTTGAACCCCCTTGGGGCGTAGCGGTGTTTGCCCCAAACCGCTGGGCAACCGCAAGCAACCCACAAGGGCGCTACGGATGGCCTAATCTGTGGCGGAGGAGATCAGGGATCGACGAAAAATCAGGGATTGAACAAAATCAGGGATCGACAATCGAACAACCCTGTGCGACAGTGGCTTCAAAAGGACAGATCTTGCTTGTGGTTGTGATATGTGACGACAAGCAGCGACTTTGTGGTTGTGATCTGTGACGGCAACCAGGGACTTCGACTTGACGACGGGTCATGCAGCGGCATGTGATGCAGCAGCAGTGAGTCGACGGCGTATCGTGGCGGAGGCATAGGCGTAGGCGCCGTAGGTTTGTGAATCTTTGCGACTCATGGGCAGCCATTATTCTCGATGGGATTAGGATTAGGGTTTGCGATTGAGAATGAGGCTGTAAGACGTGGGGTAATGGTAAACGAGGGGAGATTGTTTTTTTAAACTTCCTATTTTAACCTTCTTTTGATTTTTGTTGGTTATGCCATGTGTCAGGCTCACGTTTCTCCCTACCATTTTTACCCTGATTTTCTTTTTATTTGATCCTGATTATATATATATATAACCTTCTTTTGATTTTTGTTGGTTATGCCACGTGTCAGGCTCACGTTTCTCCCTACCATTTTTACCCTGATTTTCTTTTTATTTGATCCTAATTATATATATATATATATATATATATATATATATATAGAGAGAGAGAGAGAGAGAGAGAGAGAAAGAAGTTCATTTGAGAACCATGCTTAGTGCAAGAACTACGAGAACCAATCTAAACCGTCCAATTTCCTCTCCTTTAATATCATTGTCCACCTGTGAATTTCTTACATGCACTCTGCCACAATCTATCCCTCCACGCTCTCCATCCATGAACTTTCCATATCCAAGGAACGGCCGATATTGGTTCTCACGGTTCTCGCACTAACAATGATTCTCGAATGAACACTCCCTTATATATATATATATATATATATATAAAAGGGAGTGTTCATTCGAGAATCATTGTTAGTGCGAGAACCGTGAGAACCAATATCGGCCGTTCCTTGGATATGGGAAGTTCATGGATGGATAGCGTGGAAGGGATCAAGTGTGGCAGGGTGCATGTGAGGAATTCATGGGTGGACAATGACATTAAATGAGGGGGAATTGGACGGCTTAGATTGGTTCTCGCAGTTCTCGTTTGAACTTTTGCCTATAAATAAATATATATATATATATAGGAAGAAGTTCCATCGAGAACCATTTTTATTGCGAGAACCGCGAGAACCAATCTGAGCTGTCCAATTCCCCATCTTTTAATGTCATTGCCCACCCATGAATTCCTCACATACACCCTGCCATACTTGATCCCTCCACGCTCTCCATCCATGAATTCCATTTATCAAATCAACGGCTAAGATTGGTTCTCGCGGTTCTCGCACTAAAATCGGTTCTCAATAGAACCCTCCTTAGATATGGGAAGTTTATGGATGGAGAGCGTGGAAGGGATCAAGTGTGGCAGGGTGCATGTGAGGAATTCATGGGTGGGCAACGACATTAAAGGAGGGGGAATTGGACTGCTTAGATTGGTTCTCGCAGTTCTCGTTTGAACTTTTGCCTATAAATAAATAAATAAATATATATATATATATATATATATAGGAAGAAATTCCATCGAGAACCATTTTTATTGCGAGAACCAATCTGTGCCGTCCAATTCCCCATCTTTTAATGTCATTGCCCACACATGAATTCCTCACATACACTCTGCCACACTTGATCCCACCACGCTCTCCATCTATGAATTCCATTTATCAAATCAACGGCTAAGATTAGTTATCGCAATTCTCGCACTAAAATCGGTTCTCAATGAAACCCTCCGCTATATATATATATATATATATATATATATATATATATATATATATATATATATATATGAAAAATGTAAGTGTACATCTCTGGAAGAGTACGTAAATTGAAAGATATGATGTATTTTTAGCTTTAAGCATGTGAGAGATGATTTAACAAGAAAGTCACTTTTTGTTTATTAACCCTTAAAATGAAAAATATTAGATATGTAGGAGAAAGATAGATATTTAAAATGTAATGATAAAATATTTAACCTGATGGGGCAAATGAACTAATTGTCGAGCTTCACACATCTCTCATTTTACATGTTTCCTTATCAACTTGTTTTGACTCAAACATGTTTCAAGTCGTTATTGACTCAAGCTAACACATAAATTTGTTATCTGTAGTCGTACAAAAGTGTAAATATAAATACACCTCTTTTTATGATTAAGGGAGATTATATGTCACGGAGAATAAAACTAGGACATTGTTAATTGTATGTTTGTGGTCTCATCATTCGCTCACATGCTTCATTTCCTAATTTACAATATTTTCAAGCTTTCTATTTTCACCTACACTCTCACATTAATCCTAAATAATATCTATATTCTAAAAAAGTAACACAAAATCTTAAAATATAATGGAAGCTAACTTATTTATTTTTCACGAAGAATGAAATCAAAAAGTTGCTAATACTTTTTGACAAAGTAATCATTGGAAACCAGAAATATAATATAATTTTAAAAATAACTCAATAATATATATATATATATATATATATATATATATATATATATATATATATATATATATATATATATATATATATATATATATATATATATATAAGGGAGGGTTCATGCGAGAACCGTTGTTAGTGCGAGAACCAATCTCAGTCGTTCCTTGGATATGGGAAGTATCATGGATGGAGAGCGTGGAGGGATAAAGTGTGACAGGGTGTATGTGAGGAATTCATGGGTGGGCAATGACATTGAAGGAAGGGGAATTGGACGGCTTAGATTGGTTCTCGCAGTTCTCGCATTAACAACGGTTCTCGCATTACTTCTCTCTCTCTCTCTCTCTCTCTCTATATATATATATATATATATATATATATATATACACACACACATACTTCTACACATCAATAGTGTTAGCAACTCTTACACCATACCACACTTTTAACTTCTTTCTATCATTAGTTGACACACCACTCAACAACGTAGTAATTAATATATACCATACCAAAATTTAGGTCTGCATAATACCTATTAGCATATCAGATAGTACTAGTAAGGTGCTCGCGCAATGCGGCGGCAAGACGATTAAAGAACAATGATTGTGAATACTTGTGGTGGTGACTACGGAGGAGACAACGATGCTTATGAATATAGTTTGAATGTTACAATAAATTTGAAATAATTTAGATAATATTATTCATCGAATTTATGTTTTATGAAAGTTTTATTTAACAGTAGGTAATATTGTTTATACACTTTTACATAAAAGCCATATGAGACAATTAAATAATATTAATAGTATATGTTGAATTTGAAGATTATAAGTACTATTTGAAAAAATTTAAATTATGTTTTTAGAGAAAAAGAAGTTATAATTAGTCCTAATTAAAACATTGAGATTAAAAGATGGAATGTTTAATAAATTGATGGTGAAGATTAATGTAAATAAAATTAAGGGTGAAGATTTAGTTTTGATTGAAAAATTAAGAACTCTTACTTTTTAAAGGAGAGAGAATGTTATATGCTTAATATAGTAGTATAAATATAAAACAATAGAGAGAGAAAGAAGGAACTCGCTAAACCTCATCACATCCAGTCCCATGTATTGAATATTGAGTGACCCCCTCTTCACTTCCATGTGGCAAAACTCACCCGATACACATCCACCCCTGAATAAATTTACATATGGATTTCACTTATTCTCTTTTATAATCTATACTTTTAATTTTGATACGTACATTAAATTTATAAGTAGAGAAATAAATAAGAAATATTTATAAAAATATACTAGTATGCCTAAACCAAACCATCACCTTGATAAATAAATAAAGTAATTAACATTTAACAAACATCTCCATGACCATAAAGCCATGGAGAGTAATAATGATGAAGGTAATGATTTAAAATAATTATAAATGATAATAATAATAGTCCCTGGCATGTATGTATGTATGATTGTATGCTTTGCTTGGTTGCTATAAAGCAAGATAGGTTTGATTAGAGTGAGGATTTCTTTCTAATTTCTTCCCACTGTCTTCCTCCCTTGATTCCCGCGCCCCCCTTCCCCTCCCATTTCTCTCTCTCTCTCTCTCTACTCCGTCGGAAGGAAGGAAGAAAGGAAGGATCTCAATGACTACTTTTCCACAACTAAATTCCTGACTTCTTTTTCCCCTTTTCGTCTACTTAATTCTATCGCCTGTTTGCTTTGCTGCGTTTTTCCTACAATGAAAGCTCCTCCAAACACTTATCAACCCACTTCAGCTGAAGGTGAATCCGTCTTTTTCTCTTTTAATTTCTTAATCTTGCTTCTGCAAAACCATCATTTCCTTTTTCTTTTTCTTTTTTGGTAATTGATCATATCGTCATATTATTAGCCTAAAACCAGCTTCTCAGGAAAAAAAGAGTAAAGATCCTCCCTCGGATTACTATGAATAAAGTTGGGGTCTTTACAACTTACTTCACCTGTTTTTTCATTCTGACACTGAATTAGATGGCTATTTATTAATGTCATCCTGATTTCGATTTCTACACTATACTTTGATCGAGCCCTTTACTTTTCTTCTGAATTTGTTAAATGTACAACAGAAAACAATTATTCATCCAAATTTTGAA
Source organism: Pulicaria dysenterica (assembly GCA_947179395.2). Lineage (NCBI taxonomy): Eukaryota > Viridiplantae > Streptophyta > Magnoliopsida > Asterales > Asteraceae > Pulicaria > Pulicaria dysenterica. The sequence goes on from OX359296.1 coordinate 941,154, forward strand.
AAAACTGAAAATGAAATAAAGGATAATTATGTTGGTTCACATGACACCGGATATGAGTTGGCAGGAGAACAAGGTTGAACTTGCTTTAATGAAATATCTTTGACATATTCCTGTTTGGTCCCAGCACTGTTTATTGGATTACATATGCTTTTCATGATATTGTGCATCTAATCAATTGGATTGTGTGTTTAGGCATAGTCAAGATCATGATCATACATGTACAAGCATTCTAATCAATTTGATTGTGTGTCTGTAATTAGCATCATGAACATAAATTATGATGGAAATTAGGCTGCAAAGTCGTAATTTGATACTCGACCCTTACCAACCATAATGTCTTGACAAGTTTCAGAATTTGAGCCTTAGTTTGATATATTATTGAATTTTGATATTGAAGTTAAAGAAACTGGTAGCCATAGAAGATTACCAAAGTTTAGATATGTGAACAGTTAATTAAACAGTGGTTCGTTGTCAGGTGGAAGGAAGTTAATGAATTCGGAGCTATGGCATGCTTGTGCGGGGCCATTGGTCTCGTTACCGCCTGTTGGAAGTCTGGTGGTGTACTTTCCACAAGGTCACAGTGAGCAAGTAAGCTTTCTTTCAATTGCTGTTATGAGTGTCAGGATATTACAAGGCTGTTTACTACTGATTAAAAGGTGACTTCCCTCTCTCTTCTTTATTTTATTTAATTGGGGTAAATTACTTTTATTAGGTTGCAGCATCTATGCACAAGGATACAGACAACATACCTAGTTATCCCAATCTTCCTTCTAAGCTCATCTGCATGCTTCATAATGTCACATTACATGTATGTGGTTCTTCTATGCATATCTCTCTCTCTCTCTCTATATATATATCTAAATGGATCAGTAAAAAGGGTTTTGTTAGTGGACACTTATGACTGAGTTTAATTTCCTTGTCTTGGATTAGGCTGATTCTGAAACTGACGAGGTGTATGCACAGATGACTCTTCAACCTGTAAACAAAGTAGGTCTCAGCTGGATATTAATCATCAGGACATGAAAAAGATATTAGTTTTTTGTTATCATTTATTATAAGTTAATGGAAACATGCAACATGATTGTGCAATATGCAGTATGACCAGGAAGCGTTACTTATATCTGATATGGGTCTGAAGCAAAACAAGCAGCCTACTGAGTTCTTCTGCAAAACTCTTACAGCTAGTGACACTAGCACCCATGGTGGATTCTCAGTCCCTCGTCGGGCTGCTGAAAAGATCTTCCCACCTCTGGTATATGAACTGGTTTCATTAACTGTGCTTCTTTTTTCTTTTTCTTTTTTGGTGTTCACAAGGCTCACCAGCAGAAAGATGTTTGGTTGTAGGATTTCTCAATGCAACCCCCAGCTCAGGAATTGGTAGCTAGAGATTTGCACGACCAGTCTTGGACTTTCAGGCATATTTATCGAGGTTTGTCTAATTCCAAAAGTAAACCTTTTTCTTCTGTAAGTTATTTGAAGGATGACCCTGAAAGCCGAATATGAATGCATCTAGATCTAGATTAATCTCAAGTGAACACCTACTTTGAATAAGACTGGCTGCTTATCTGCATGAATATAATTCAGGGCAACCCAAGAGGCATCTACTGACCACGGGGTGGAGCATTTTTGTGAGCTCGAAAAGGCTTTTTGCTGGCGATGCAGTCCTTTTTGTAAGGTATGAAAAAGATTATTATTGAAGTAATAATGAGATCATGTTTTTCTTTAATTAACTTGGCAGCGATGATGATATGATTGTAGAGATGACAAGTCACAACTGCTGTTGGGAGTTAGACGTGCAAACAGACAGCAGTCTGCTCTGTCGTCATCAGTTATATCCAGTGACAGCATGCACATAGGCATCCTTGCTGCCGCTGCTCATGCTGCTGCAAATAACAGCCCCTTCACCATTTTTTACAATCCCAGGTATATATCTTCGTTTGATAACCAAAATCTTAATGATGTATTTGATTATTATCATTAATTAATAATTCACATGATGGAACTCAACAGAGCCAGTCCTGCTGAGTTTGTGATACCCCTAGCTAAGTACAATAAAGCAATGTATGGTCAAGTTTCATTGGGTATGCGGTTCCGAATGATGTTTGAGACTGAGGAGTCAGGGGTGCGTAGATACATGGGAACTGTGACCGGTATCAGTGACCTCGATCCACTTCGTTGGAAGAATTCACAATGGCGTAGTCTTCAGGTATAATATCTCTTTTAGTTAACATTTGAATAAAGTTTAAGATCCTTCTTATAGTTTTTTTTTTTTAAAATTTACCCAATAGTAAAAACTGTTGTCAATATATGAAAAAAGTCAATGTGGTTAAAAGGGTGTTTTGATGCTCAATTTATACAATGTAGGTTGGATGGGATGAATCTGCAGCTGGTGATCGTCCTAGTCGAGTTTCAATATGGGAAATTGAGCCTGTTGTGGCTCCGTTTTACATGTGTCCACCTCCATTTTTTAGACAAAAGTTCCCTCAGCAACCAGGTAATCAACTAATCAATCTCTATCATCTTCACGTTGTAATGCATAGAGAATTGTGGCGCGTCTTATTTTTGTAAATATGATTTTGCAGACATTGATACAGAGATAGAGAATGCTTATAAAAGAGGGATGCAAATGCCTTGGCTTGAAGATTTGGGTATGAAGGATGGGTCCAGTTCCATTTTCCCTGGGCTAAGTCTGGCCCAGTGGATGAGCATGCAGCAGAATCATGGGTTCCCGACATCTAATTCTCTAAGCTTTGATGATCCCTCCAAGTTATTAAGCTTTCAATCCCCTCCTTCCAACAAACCAAACCAAAAGAACCAACTTTTGAATCCCATGCAACACCACCAACTCTTACATCCCACTAATGTCAATCAATACCGCCAATCTCAAGAACTTCAGCAGCAATTGTATCAACAACAACAGCAGCAACACCAACAACAACAGCAACAACAGCAGCAACAGCAACATCAGCAGCAACAGCAGAGTTGTATATACAGTCAGCAGAAACCACAATTACAAGGAATCACACAACCTCAACAGCAAATCAGTAACAAAACTTCATATCTGCCTTTATCCATGCCACAGCATCAAATGGAACAACAGCAAACACAGTTGCAACAACCAGCGTCACACATGCTACAACACAGCACGTCAATGAGACAACAGAATATCTCGGAGCAACAACAAACACTGCAGATTCTGCAAAAATTGCAACAGCAGCAGCAGCATTTGTTCTCACCAGTAGAGCCTCACGTGTTGCTGCCACAAATTCAGCAACTGAAACAGCAACAACAGCTTAGCAGTAACAGCTTGTCCACATCAACACTTGTGCAGCAATCAAACCAGCAACAGAGTCAATACAGACCAATAAGAGTTCATCCACTTCCTGGTGGTGGTGATGATGTTCCATCGTGTTCCACGTCGCCTTCAACAAATAACTGCCAACTAACTCCATCAAACTTCAGGATCAACAACAACCAACAGGGAACATCATCCACCCTAGGAGATGATGATCATGCATCTAAATATGTTCATGATCTTCAAACTCAAAGTAAATCTGATGCAGAAAGAGTCAAACATGAATTACCTAACTTAAAACTACCAGAGCAACCAAAACACAAAGCCGTTGCTACTGAATCTGTAACATCATACTGTTTAAATGATGCTGGTGGTAGCCTTCCACACAACTTCAACATCCCAAACTTCTGCCTGGAGGGTGATGTTGTTCACTCTCAAACTAGGAGCGATCTCTCATTTGGGGCTAATAATAATAATAATAATAATATGGATAGCCTGCCACCTGATGCTTTGTTATCAAGGGGTTTTGATTCTCAAAACATGATTTCAAATTATATTGGCGGGTCTAGAGATATCGAGGCGGAGTTGTCAGCTGCCGAGTTAAGTCCACAGTCATTTGGGATGCCTCATATGTCGTTCAAACCAAATGACAATATTGCTGCTGCTGCTGCTAAGGATGCTGGTGTTTTAGGAAACGGGGCGTGGGGTAATCAGACTCCGCAGCGCATGAGAACATACACAAAGGTAACACGCATATTTATATTTAACTTATGTTTATATAATAATAATTTGAGCAAGATTTTTATCAAAAATCAATCAAAACCACCAATCAGTTTATTTTTTTTAAATTTTTTTTTTTTTTGGATGGAGCACAAAGCCACAGGAGGCACGTCAATTCTCCAGTTAGTGATTATGTGCTTTTTTGTTTTCTAATCAGATCGTGACATGTGTCACTTCTTCTAGATCTTTTTTTTTTTTTTTTTTTGTGGCTGAGTATATTCTGACCATAAACTTACACAGGAGATGCATAAAAAATAGATTCAGTTAAAGACTAACTGATCAAATTGACCATGACACCTCATTTCCCCGTGTTCCATGTTAGAAGTATAATTTCCTTTTCAAGTATAACAAAAACCTCTAATAAATCCTCAACCACAATAAGGGGGAAAGAAAGCCAAAAATTCTAGGAAGTGCCACGTCACCCCTTGATTGGAACAACAGAAAAGCCCAAAATACCAACCAGAGTTGGCGATAAAGATTTCACGTGCTACTTTGTGATTCGTCTGAATTTTTAAAAGCAGATATTGACAGTTTGGGTTGATATTTGGTGAAAACCAAGCTGAAATTGATAATTTTGTAAATAAAAGAAGGTTGGTCAAAAAGGGAAATTTGGGTATATATTTTCTCACTTTGGTGATTATTGTTGACAAAAAAATTTTTTAATGGTTTTTAGGTCCAAAAACGTGGGTCAGTTGGAAGAACGATTGATGTGACACGTTACAAGGGGTATGAAGAGCTGAGGCATGATCTAGCACGTATGTTTGGGATTGAAGGTCAACTAGAAGATGCACAAAGGATGGAGTGGAAACTTGTTTATGTTGATCATGAGAATGACATATTATTAGTCGGTGACGACCCATGGGAGTAAGTCTCATCCCGTGTCTTCTTCCTAAACAAAACCAAACCAAAACCTCGTGTTTTCACTTTCTTTTAGTTCCTCGGATGTTCCTGAGGTTGAGTTTTTGCAGGGAATTTGTGAGCTGTGTGCAAAGCATAAAGATTCTGTCATATTCTGAAGTACAGAAGATGAGTTTGGATGGTGATTTAGGTAACGTACCTGTGCCGAATCAAGCTTCCAGTGGCACCGATAGCGGGAACCCATGGAGAGCCGCGTATGATGACAACTCAGCTGCATCTTTTAACCGGTAAAAGTAAAAGATACATTTTACCTACTAATACATACACACAAGAAGAAGCTGCATGCAATCAAGAGCTGTGATTCATGGCATATATATATAAGATTGTAAAAGAAATGTAGAAAGAAGAGGAAAGTAAGGTTTTTTAACTGTTGTTGGATAAGAAACAGTAGGAGGAGGTGATTGATCTGAATAGGTACGTATTTGTAAATGTTCTAATTAATTAATTGTCGAGAAATATATCAGAAAAAGTAGGAGGAGGAGGTTAATATAATCACCATCCATATATATGTTGTACGTAGGTAGCTCCAAGCTCATACATACATACATACAGACTTTTGTTTTCCGAAAGATGTTCAAAATTTCAGCTTTCATGAAATAGGTGAATATGAGAGACTGTGTGAGAATCGCGTAGTAGCAGTGTGTTGAGATTGTTTTAATATAATCAAAGGGGTTTTATATATATATAAAAGGTCTTGGTTGACATTATAATTATAATATAAATGGATTGATTGTGTAAGCATATATATATGTGAATGAAGTTTAGTCAATGTTGATTGTTGGTCAAGCGTTTGCTTCCAAGTCGACAAGCAAACCCCACAAGTATTCCATTTTATATACAAGAAGATTAATTTTGATGATTAAAGAGTCGTTTCACAATATTCTGTCGGATTTATTAAGAGATGAAACTGAATTTGGTAATGTTTTCCGACAGACAAAGAACAGTTTCAGTTTTGATTTAAAACACGTACGATCGAGTGGTCTTTTTCTTACGAGTGAATATGCATGAGAACATAGCATTGCATATCTTATTATGTTTTTAGTATCTGTTTTACTAACAAACATATTTGAATCGCTTCATTATTACTTGTTTATAACATGCATGTTTTCTTAAAATCATGCATGTATCTGGTGGCCAAGAAAGAATGAAAAAAGAGGGAGTTGAAAAGGATAAATTATCTCGACGATGGTGAATAAATAAATTTATTAAAACCACAATTTCCTTATAATGTTTCAAGTGAGAATGATATCAACTTCAGTAAGGATGTCACCGGCATCAAGTTAATATAAATGAAAATGAAGTAGATTTTAACTAACAACAATATTACAAGATGCTAACTTAAATGATAGTAGCCACTAGATTTGTATGTTTATGACTTCATTATTAATTTCTAGATTAAGGGGGTTTCGATTTGTTCATTAAAGACTTTCAGGTTTAGGGTTTTTGAGTTCATCGATTTGTTCAATCGGTTTGTAATGTTCCAAATTTTTTCACATATATATTAATCAAAATCATTAAAAACATATATCATTTCAGCATCGAAATTCTTAATTACAGTCATACTCAATCAAAGTACGTTTAAACGTAATAACATCGGAAATTGTTTCAAATATTAATTATATATAAGTAAGCGTTGTTTCTTTACTGTCACGTTAGAGCCTTCCTTTATCCTTACTTGAACTCCCTTAAAAGATGTAAAGAACAATGGGTAAGTACAAAGCTTAGTGAACTAACATCACATTTACAATTCATAGCGGATAACACACATGACAAATCATTCACATAATGCAGTTGGGCCCTGCCCTTGCTACCGCATCTCGGGTCCCACCCGTTGATGCCTAAACTCGGGCCCACCCGCTATGACACATCACAGGTCCCATCTTCAGATAATGTCATTCACTTCCAACTAGCAAGACATGCTTGGTTGGTCCACGCCATCACATATCAATAACAGTTAATACATTTAATTACAAGTTAGCTATCAACAGTTGACATATAAACTCGTATACAACATTGCACATACGCTACACAAGCCTTAATCAATAAACAATTTATTCATTATGGTGAAAGTTTCTAAGTCAACAAGCTGAACAAATGTTGTTAATTACAACCTTAGATCTTCTATTTGTACACGTATTTGCACTTTTTGTTCAATGAAGTAGCACAAAAAGGAAATAAAACTTTAATTTGTGGAAAAGGTTAAAGTTACCTTCGAAAGAAGATCTCAAATATCTTTTGGACACTTATTACACTTTTCACGTAATCACAAGAATTACCTCAAAACACGTTAGTCACTTAAAAACACTTTAATTAAACTCACTTAAAGTCATTGTACAAGTACATGAACACAAGGTACAAGTCTACACTGATAGGCCCTTTATCAAGGTGTTACACCATCTTGTTCTTCTTTACAGAGATTAGGGTTTACAGAGATTAAACAATATGCATGTGCTTTGGAAGATGAAATCGGAGTGAAGAGAATCAAAGATATGGAGAAAAAACTTTGATTGACATATTAGACTAATGAAAGACAGGGATAGTAATATACATGCTTGTGTAAAAATACTATTTTGCCCTTGACACTAGACAAGTAACAAGGATTAGACGGAGAGTTAGAGAAAGGACTTTGGGTGTGACAAAACTTGCACAGTAGAGACTAATTGTGTAATTTTTCTACTTAAATGACTAAACTAGAAAGTGGGCACTAACCACATGGACCATCCGTGTAATTTACTCTAAAGTTTAACGAGGATAATAATTTTAAAGGACATCTAAAGGGAGTATTATGAATATATATGGATAACGGTTTATATCCCCTAATTATAGTTAGATAATGATAAGGATTATTAGAGATATGTATTACCATATATTAGAGATTTGTTTCCTTGATAAATAGAAGATTACCTAATGAATAATATTAACTTCTTCATCTCAATCATGTATCTTACTCCCTTTGTAACTTAGAACAAAAAGTTATATATTTGAGAAAATGATTAACGATGTTAACATTATCTAACTTAGGTGATGTTGCTTTTATAAAATATAAAATGAAAGATAATTTAGTCTTTTTATTATTTATTTATTTAACTAGTTTGTAAGAGTGATACCATTTAAATTAGTTAATATTAACATGATGATATTTAGGGGGGATTATTCATTATTATTAGGTGTAGAAATCGCGTGGTAGCAGTGTGGTGATAATTCATTAAAGACCATCAATAAAAATATTGTTTGACTTTGCATGGATCGATCTCATTATTATATATTAGAAAGAGTGGTCTAAACATGTGAATCAATTTTATAACTAAGCATTTGTAGGTCAACCATGTATTTATTTCTTTCTAGTCCTTTATAGTGGGTTAATTGGGACCCACCTTTTCTCTACACAAGCCTAATTAAATAAATAAACAATTTATTCATTATGAAATCAAACAAAATAATTAAGGTCAATAAAATCAATCCATCCTAAGAAATTCTATTTCATGTGTCAAATTCTTAAAAGCAAAGATAGTACGTATATTGATATAGTTTTCGTAGAAATTAGTCATCCTCCAATTTTTTAAATATTCATTTTTAATAAATTAAAAGATAAATATTCTAAGAAAATATATATGTCTATAATATATTGATTGTTTAATCTTTCTATAATGCATAAATCAGAAGATTAATGCGTATTTTTTTATCTTAAATAATCGATCAAATTGTTTAATCTTAGTTTAGTGTAAGATCAATCCTTTATTTATTTTTTTAAGGGAAATGATAGAGGTCTTCATCAACTCTATGGATCAATTGAAAAAAGTTAGTGGAATTTGAGACTCAATAAGATGGAGATATTACGAAGTTGAAAAGATGAATGGATATCCCTTTGTTGAGCTCCAGCACTATTAAACTCGGAATATAGTTATATATGTAATCAACTAGATTTTGATCTGATAGATGGTGTGATATAAACGATAGTTTCAAAAGGTTTTTTGATCTCGAGTTGAATAAGGATTGCCTAGTGGGTGAAAGAAGAATTCTTCTTTTAAAGGGTAGTTTATCTTTTTTATGGAATGTCTTGTTCCAAATAGGAGTAACTTGTGTTGCTACTAATGTTGTTATTACTCCTCCTATTGCTGCCATTACTAGACCGCTCTAGCTATTATCAAACAAATTTATAATATAATTTGTTAAACAAATTTATAATATATCAAGTCAGATATTAATTTATTAAATAACTTGACTTTTATATAGAGTGTAACGTAAGTTGATGATTTATATAAATGTTTAACTTAAATCCTCATGAAAGTGATAGGCTTGATGTATTATTAATATTCACTATTTGTTATTGTAGACATCCATAAGTAGGTCCAGCGGGGCCAAAATGAAAATGACACATTACAAAAAAAGAACCCCAAAATTAATTATTTTTGAAAATGATTTCCGTTTAATTTTGTATGGTAATGTACAAGAAAATTATATATTCTTCGGCTAAAATTTTCTACTTTATCGTTTTATTCATTAAATAATGACATGCGGAATTTACTAATTATCTTTCTTTATCATCTTGTTTGATTTTAACATATGTTTTCATCTTATGAGTAAAAAGATAAGTAAGAATAAAAAGTAAGAGTATATCGAACCTCTCTAATATATATTGTCTGATATGTGTAACAAGATGTGAGAGTTTATAAGTTTAGGAGTTTATGCGTGTTATGACTGGTAACAAAAATAAGTGTGATAATATAAAATCTAATGTTTAAATACAATTACAAAAAATAACGCAGGAAAAATATAACAATTAAAATTGGATATATGATGAGATTTAATTATTGAAAATTCGTAGTGCATCTACACCATTTAGTTCGAGGTCAAATTCAGGCTTAATGTTTCATATTAAATTAGGTTACAAACTAAAAAATGTATAGAAAACAAAATGCAAATAAAAACGAAATGACTTGTTAAAAAATACGCAAATATAAAAAAAAGTGACGTGAATCTTGTCGATTGAAAGTTATAGAGTATAATATGTCAAAAGAATTACAAAATTAATTTTATGTAGTACTTACTTCTAACTAATAAGTTTTAATGTGTTTTTTAGCATTACAATTCTGAAAAATTCGACTTTAAGATAGATATCGTATTATAATTTATATTTAATGTAGATAAAAATAAGATAGTCACAAATATGTATTTTTATTTATATAAAACATTATGTGTTCAAAACTATTAAGGGAAAAACAAATAACATGAAAAATTGAATTTTTAAGATGATAGTAATAAAATTAAAAATATTAAACACAAATCGTGCGTATGGGATAAAAATCAAATCATGCATATGGAAAGAAGCAAAAAAGATTAATCGACGATAAAAACCTCTTGCCTCTCCGTTAATAACGGTTTAGTAATGAACAATGCTTTAGCCGCCATTATCACCCACTTATTACACATTAAATGCGGTTCCTCTTCTTTTAGTGGCGTCAAAGACCTCTTAGTGAGTGAGATATTTGGATATTATTAAAGTAGGAGAGAGAGGAAAAACAGTCAATTCGAATACTTAACGGACTTTTGTGATATGGGACAAAATTTTAAATTCTCTATGTAAATATGTGATTAATAAAGTTTATATATGATCTACATATGAAATAAGTGACAACCTAAGTTATAGTTTTTAGTTTTTTTATATTCATTGATAAAATCATCATTTTCTATATAAGTTGAATTTATTTCAATTTTCATATCATACTAAATCTTTGAAAGAAAAAAAAGAAGGTAAAAAAGGTGACATATGTAAAGTTTCATATATAATCAAGTACTTACCCTATACAATAGTATAACATGTATGCATTAAGTTTTTGTGATAAAAAAAAATTATGAATCGCGTATTTCTTCCAACAACCATACCATTGTCTTTAACTTAAAAATCAAAGTCAAGATATAGCAATGAAGAAAAAACAATAGTTAATTTATTTTGAATAAAAACATATGCATGTCTATACAACCTTAAATTGTATAAATTAAACATATGATGGTTGACCATGGACTTTTTGGTACATTTAACTTTTAAAAGTTTTAAAAGTAAGTTTTGTTTTGACATCTAAGGATTTTATCTTAGTGGTATTGTGGTTGTTAAATAGGAAATATATATAGGTTTTATATTCTTTTGGCTTACTATTGACATATTGTATAGTATAGGGGTGTTTTATGTAAACTATACTATCTTTGTGTTATTTATACACAAAGGTGTTCAATGCAATCAATTCTAACAAGATTTCCATCTACCAATAGTAATTTAGATTTGGTGTTAAACATATTTAAAATTATAAGTTTAAGTCTCGTTATATATATAAACTTGAAGTAGATTTAAGAATAGATAAAAAAATAAATAAATAAACTAAACTAGCTAAAAAACAAACTAAGCTCGAGCCTCCCTCCTATGTTTAAAGAAAACGTTTTATAAATAAAAAATCAGGATTTAGTGGATGTGAAGTATGAAATAGACTAATAGAGTAATGGAAGGTGGACCACGTGAATAAAAACAAACGTGGTCCTTTCTTTTTTTTTCTTTTTAAAAATAAATAAATAAATAAACATATATATATATGTATATATAGTAATGATGTCACCGCGTATTGGACTTAAAATTACTAGTTTGTGCCATCTGGCATCGCTCTTCTTGTTTCTAGATAGAATGGCCATTGAAATTCAACGCGCCTCATTTGACCTTCTTATTCAGCCGCCAAATTCCCCTCAAACTATAAATACAAACTCAAACACAACATTAACACAAACACACAGCACTCTCCACAGACATACAACATACGTATCTTCGATCAGTTCCTTATCCATAATAATTAATAATAATTATGAGCGAATTGGGAGATCATCAGCTGCAGAATAACAGTGATGAGGCCAAATACAGAGGTGTTCGAAAGAGGAAATGGGGGAAATGGGTGTCGGAGATCCGCCTGCCCAACAGCCGTGAAAGGATCTGGTTAGGCTCCTTCGATTCGCCGGAAAAAGCTGCTCGTGCATTTGACGCCGCACTCTTCTGTCTACGTGGCGACAACGCCAACTTCAACTTCCCTCACCAACCACCCAACATCCCCGGAGGTAGGGATCTTCATCCTTCACAGATACAGGCCGTCGCTGCTCATTTCGCGAACTCCTACCACCACGGCCACCACCCTTCTTCTTCTTCTTCTACTTCTTCCTCATCACACCGTCAGGTAATGCTGCAGCAGCTGGCCGATGATGATCAGTCGGAATTAGAATTAACTACAGCTCATGATCACTACGCATCAGAGTACATGATGGCGCAGTCTTCTTCTATGGATATGGACCTTCATCATGTTGTCTCATCATCATCGTTTGATCACGCTAGTAGTTGTATAAACAATATTCCGGATTACGGAATATTTCCAGGGTTTGATGATTATTTCATGCCGATTCACGATCACCCACCGTTAAGTAGTACGGCTCATGATTACTACGGATCAGAAGAAGTAGCTTACGACGGGGTTTATTCGCAAGATCCATCCTTCCTGTGGAACTTTTGATCATCCAATATTTATATTATATATAGAGAATTAAATAATGAGATTATTGAAGAGCTAGCTAGCTAAGGATGTTTTGATCGAGGTGCTGACTGAAGTTGCGCATATATATATACAGATATATATATGGCCACATTCTCGTTTTTAGCTTCATCCAGCCACCATTTTTTTTTTTGGTTTTTTCATCCATCCTTAGTTATATATTTCCATTTTTCATTTTCTCACATATTTATATAGGCATAAATATATATATATATCCAAACAGCTATATTTCCATTTTTCATGTTCTCACATATTTATATAGGCATAAATATATATATATCCAAACAGCTACCTAGCTAGAGGTGTAAGCTATATGTATCATATATATACATGTATATCAATACCCATTAAATTAAATAATATATTAAGCATCTCATCCTTTCCTATAATACCCACACACACCGAGAGTACTAGTTAACATCACACTAGTGCAGTGATCGATCTATCACCTTTAGGTCCTTTAATATGTTTTATTTTAACATTAATTATACATGTACTATACATATATTATAGGTGTAGTTACTTATTAGATCATTCGTAGCGCATCCACATAACCCACTAACTCTGCTGTCATATCTGCGCCACATCAGCTTTTCTCTCTCATACCCTCTTTCTACCCTCAAGTGGAGTACTCACACCCCCTTAGACCATCCGCATCGGAGCTCCACACGAGCTCGTGAGGCACCTTCGCGAGCAAGAAGAAGCGTGAGGGGTATCGCTGGCCTGTGTGAGCAATGGCTCACGCTCACATTCGTGAGCCAGGTCGCGTGCGTGAGAGGGAGCTGTGTGAGAGAGAGGGGTTTTTCCTTTTTTTTTTTTTTATATGTGAGGCATGTGATGGATGCAGGGGTTGTGTGATGTGATGAGAAAATGGTGAGGGAATGATGTGGCGCTGATGTGGCTGTGTGAGGGGTGTGATGGATGTGGATGGTCTTAGGCCTATAAACGAACCGAACGAACACGAACGGGGCTTGTTCGTGTTCGTTCGTTTAACTTTAGCCGAACAAATAAACGAACACGAACGGTAAACGAACGAGCATGTGTGTTCGATTTTTTAAGGATTTGTTACTTCGTGTACATTTTTGTTCGTTCATTCAAGTGATAAACAAACGTAAACGGATGAACACACACTAAATACAAATCCAATATTATTAAACACAAATAAACATTATATTTAAACACACACATATAATATAAATGTATATATTTATATAAAATATAAACGAACATAAACGAACGGATAACCGAACGTTCACGAACATAAATGAACGAACGAGAGCTCTGTTCGTGTTCGTTCGTTTAATTAAACGAACGAAAAATATTGTTCATGTCCGTTCGTTTATTAAACAAACGAACATAAACGAACTTCCCGCCGAACATTTTCACGAACGTTCTGTTCATTTACAGCCCTACACCCCCTCTACCCTCAAGTGGTGTTAGCTTATTGTGACCTTAAGATGAGTATCAGTTTCTCATGAGGCTCAGTAAGTAGTGCTAACCCTTTTGTGTTTTAATTGTGTAATTGGTGCTTCTACATGTGCGTGCGTAAGGTATGTTATAACGTGATATGCCATGCTATAGTGTTTTATTGTCAGTGAATAAAGGTATGTATCGTGAATCATGTGTATGCTATGTTTTAGCGTATTTGTATGTTCTATTCATCCAGTATGAGTAGAACTTGACCTGGTATTATGCATGCATGCAACTGGATCCTGATTGGATCGTCTATTTGTTTATGTACGTGTTTATGTCCGGACACTCGGGGAACTGTTTATAGTTTCTGACACGGTTGAGGTCAGCTGCGGAATGCGGCTGGATCCTTTGAGGGCCTAGATGGCTGGTTATTCGGGATCAACGGTAGCTCGGTGGTGCACGTCGTGTCTCAAGTCCGTTCCTTGACAACCTCGGGGTCTTGGTTTATGATCAAGATCCGTTTTAAGCCCAGGTTGCTCCGTAACGCGTTGGGTGGACTGCTCTTCGCTTCCCCCACCAGTGTGGAGTGGGTGTTGCTGATTCCCCAATTGGAGTCGTTGAGCGGGACTTGCAACCCTGCGAGATATGACTCATGCTGACATGTTGGCACTCCGCGATGTGATATGATAGCATGCTTGTTGATACTTATGTGTAATCTGTACTCACTAGCTAGTGTAGCTAACCGGTTCATGATTTTACCCTTTTTGCATGTAAAGATTAGGCAGCCTGGTGAGGCGGGTCTTTATTGGTAGTTTTTAATTACTTTCTGGGAACACTACCTTATGTTTATTTACTTGTGATCCGGTGGTCGGTTTGTAGTACGGTAATACCGGTTCGTTTTGAGACTTGGCTTTTGATGTTATTAATCGTCAAATCGGATAACAACACTTTATATTTAATTAGTGTTTAGTTTTCGCTGCACGTCTTTGATAAACATACTTAAAAAGTTTAAATTATTACCGATTTTAAGCTCGTGAAACCCGGTGTTACACAATTATTCCAAGTAAATGTTGATGGTTTGGGTTTACTAATCTGATCATATAAGGGCAATTTTGTAAATGACTAAATAAATTTATTAGATGATAAATTTTATTGATTTTTAAAAGATTAAATAATAATAAAATAGCCATTTGGATATATATATATATGAGGTTTAACAGGTTTTAGGAGGACATATTTGCAATATCAAAGTTTAAAAGAATGTATATGTAATAATGGAAGTTTAAAAAGATATATACGAAATTATACCTCCAATATTATTACTTTGCGGTGTTTGTTTTAGCTTATTGTAGGAGTTTATTATCTTATTAGTTTATTTTATGAGCTTATGAAAAATATGATGTTTGACTTAGCTTATCAACTTATTAGAAGTAAGCCAATTCTAAATTTCTAATAAGTTAAGTGAAAGCAACTTATTTTCTTCACATTAGCTTATCTTTGTACTTTTTTCAACACCTTTTCTTCCTTAAATGTAAACATGTCTTTTTAATCATTTTACAATAGTAAGTTAAGACAAACACTTTTTTAAAAGTAAATTATTAACTTATAAATAATAAAGTAATACAAACATTTTTTTACTAATAAAAGCTTACTAGCTTGTAATAAAGCTTCTCTTAAAAGCTTTAATTTATTTGGATTAAACATAATTATATTTGTATGTATAAATAAAAAGTCACACTACTAGAAAAACAAACATTAGAAATGGATTTCCCACAGCTAAATTCAGTGGGAAAATTTTTCAACGGATTTCTCACGAATTTGAGTCTACAAACATAGTTATCCATTTCCCACATATTTCTCATAAAGTTCCCACGGTTTTGAAACAAAAATATTCCGTGGGAAAGTTGTTGGAACGGACTTGAGTTTGAAATCACATGTAATGATTTCAAAGTGATTTCCCACGGATTTTCAATAGATTTAAATGAAGGCAAGTTAGTAATTCTAAATTATATAAAATTTAAGAGATTAAGACTTTTAAGATATAGAGTGTTAAACACTTTATATATTAATATAGATAATATCTTGTTGTAATTTTATATGGTTGAACACTTCTGGTAGTTTGGTTCAATCAGCAAAACCACTTGTCATAATTTATTATTACTTTGTTTGTATGTATGTATGTTTATTCTCGATTAAACACTATTATAAATCATCACTCAATAAATAACAAATTTATCTATTACATAAATTATTATTATAACTAATAATTAAAAATAAATATAAATAAACAAGTTACTTCCCTCCTAGATTCCAAGTAAATCAAAATTTACCAAAAAATTTCACCTTCCCACCATTTTTTACTTCCCCCCAAAACTTCCCCCCCCAATTTTAGCCTAACCCTCAACATCGTACAGCCCTGTCCAAAACTCCCAAATCAGATGTATAACCCTTGTCTCAAAGCTACTACACATCGAACCATCAGCTAAAGCTTCTCCACATCGAACATTTGTATACTAAACCGAAGTTCTCTCCACACAGCTTCTTCATCGGTTCTCTCCTCACCAAATTTATGGCAACGATTATACGGGTTCATCACAAGAACCTACTTCTGTGACCTCCCTCACCAAACGATTTTTACGCTTCTTAGCGATTCTGGTAAGAAACTACTTTATGGCTTTGCTTCTTTGGTATTTATGCACTTGGCTAAAACTAGTGTTCACGTTAAGCAAGTTGTAATCTATATATTTGTAGCTTCCCTCACTAATCGACCAACAAGTGAAATCAAAGTTGGAAAGCTTGAACTTGAAGACAAGTATACTTGGGCTTATATTTGAAGTTGAAAAAGGTAATTTCACCTTATTAATCTATCAGTTCCACGTTACTTGTAAACTGAGACATTAATTGGTTTTGGTGGCTTTGATTTTTATGTTTTAGTCTTTCAAAAGTTATAATTGTTTGTTTGCTTACAGTGTTCAAAGATTATTGTTATTAGTTTATTATGAATTTATGATGAAGTGTGTGTTGTTGTGTGTCCTGCTATGTTGTATGTGTCTATATAATATGTGTGTGTTGTTGTCTATGTATAATAAGTGTGTGTGCTGATGTGTGTGTGTGTGTGTGTGTGTATATATATATATATATATATATATATATATATATATATATATATATATATATATATATATGTTATTGTTAAATGAAAACCATGTATTGTAATGTTCTAAACTGGATGGAACATGTAAATACCAGCCTTGATGTTCGAATTAATTGGTAGTAGCAACTGATCAGTTTTAATTAATCAAGGCCATATATGCTGGCCATTTTCCAATGTGTTAATAGTGTTGTTAGTCTCTATTTTTATGTCTATATTTCACCTATCAAGGAGATAAATAGTTTCCATTTCGGTTTCGTTTATCATAATTTACACAGTAGCATATTTCACCTTACTAGTCTTGTGTTTTAACTTGGCTAATAAATGGTGTTAATGCATCCTTGTTAGTAGTCGTTGACCATGTCGTCGAGTATTGATCGAGGGTGGATGTATAAAATGACCGATAGTGCTGGATTTCTTCGTTTAGACTACTGTCACAATGTGGATATGTTTTTAAACTTTGCCTATTCTAATGAAACAATTGTGGAGAGAAAGATAGCTAGAGATGGTGAGATAGTACTTCAGATCAAATGTCCTTGTTCCAAATGCAAAAATACTAAGTATAAAGAAAGAGAAACTATCAAGCATCACTTAATTTCGAAAAGGTTTATGCCTGATTATACAACGTGGGATCACCATGGTGAAATACGTATTGATGAGATTGGTGAATGTTCTAATACAATGGAAGATGACGATGATGCTTATGGTTGTACACGTATGGTGTTGGATAGCATGCATCCAACTAACTTTAATCAAACATTTCAATCAAATAGAGATTCAAATACTTGGCAAGGACAAATGCCAAATCCATCAGCGAAGGGATTTTATGACATGTTAAAAGATGCCGATGAGCCATTGTATATCTTACATATGGATCTTGTTGGAAAAAGCCATGGGTCGTCCACTAGTTGATTGTGAGCTTTTTACTCACTCTCATTTGAAGAAAGGGACGAGGCCAGGGGAAGGCCTGCCTCCTGTATATGTTGATGAAAGGGCACGTCTACAAGTGGTAAGTTTTGTTATCTGCATACGATGGAAAATTAATTATTACAAGTTGAACCAACTGGTAATCTCCCATACACAACCATGTTGAATTTCTTGGATTGGTTGTACCCTGGGGAAGATCATATATACAACCATGTAGCGCTGAGATTCTTTTACTTGGTGTTTAGTATTTTATTAACACCTGAGCGTCATAACTATACGTTTTTCTCTTAACAGTAAGCTGTTTGTTTTCTATTTTGTTCACGCTCAGATTTGTATTTTGCTATGATTCTGGTCATCACCCAATCGAACACCAAGTACATTGGGTATTTTTAATTATGCTGGTTTATATGTACATATGGTCATCAACTGAACAATCTGTTAATAAACATTGTTGTGTCGCATTTAAATTTAATTTATGTCTTCATATTGGCATATATATATATATATATATATATATATATATCAAGTCCATATCAACGTATTTTACATCTTAATTTTAGTTTCTTTGTGGAAGCAAGAACTAATAAATGTTGATTTTTGTTACTGTATATATGAAGCATATAAGAGGCGTGTGATTGAGAAGTATGGGGAGGACACTCATGAACACTCATATGATGCGAACATATGGGAGGAATGTGCGGGAGGGCGTAAGAAAGGGAGATTGTACGGGCATAGTTGTAAAAAGCGCGCCTTAGGCGAGCGCAGAAACTCAAAGTGCTGGGCTTTTTTGACATCGAAGCGAGGCACCTCTACGAGGCGCACCAAGGCGCAGCGAGGCGCTGAGGCTCTGAGGCGCTTCAAAGGCGCGCTTCATGAATGTTGCCTAATTTTGAACTTTTTTTTATACTTTGACCTGTGCAAAATTTGCTTTATTTTGCATTTTTGCGACCATTTTTTTGCAAGAAATAATATCTAGCTGGATAAGCCTTGTTTTTTCTTGAAAAGCATATACTTGTTTTATACTTATCTGTTCAAGTCACGATTTACTTTGAAAATTTGACCGACCTTGTTTTTGTTGCCATAGTGAAGTTACATACTTGGCTATGCTTATTTATTTTTCCTGATTACTTATATAGTTAATTGTTTTCTTGATTGTAGGTAATCTAGGTTATTATACATTTATAATATGTTTTTTGGTCATTATTGGGTAATCTGGGCAACAGTCAGTACTTGATTAGGTTTGTTGATGACTTTTATAAAATTAAGTTAGAAAATGAACTCTTTTGAAGTTTAATATTGAGTGGGTATTCTATGATATAGTATAAAATAGAATATTATTTTATACTTTCAGTTCTATTAAGTTATTTACGTTTAATTATATTACTATATAATTATGCGCCTCACCTTCGTGAAGCCCGCGCTTTTCTTGCGCCTCGCGCCTCAAGGCTCCACGACACTTTGCGCCTCGGTGCGCCTTGAGCCTTTGATAACTTTGTGTACGGGTCAGATAAGCATGCAGATCCAACATTCCTCTTCACTGGCAAATCAGGGTCGTCTAGCAGTGAATCCTTTGTTCAGGGTGCAGCAGTTGAAGAGGTTTGTTTATTCATCTTTAAATGTTTTTCGCTTAATTATGTCAAAATGGTTAATTCTAGCGACTCAATGAGTACCCCCAGTAACCAAAACATGGTTAGTTTAAATCTATTTTATTATATTGGTGACAAGGAACTGTTGGTCGTCTGAGTGTGTCCTGATGATTACATTAGAATTGATTTTTCCAAACTATTTCCTATCATTTCCTCTACTATGTGTGTTGTTATGATCTCCATGAATTGTTGAGTTGAAACTTTTTTATTTGATAATAGTGCAAGGTAAAAATGTACCAGGTAGAGCTAATAAATCTAACCCACATAATGTTTAGCTTTATTTGAATTTTAGTTAGCTGCTGCCTATTGAAGTTTGCTGCTGTCTGTTGATTAGCATGTGTGATTTAAGTTTGCTGCTGTATATTCCCATTCTTTTATTTTTTCGTATTTTTCATTCTTAAAGAGTTAGCAACTTAGCCTGATAATTTATTTAGCATGAATTGTCTCATCTTCTGAGTTTGCTAGCCTTATCACTTTTATATTTAAAACCAATGTCCAGTTACTTACTGCTTATTTTTGTAACAGAAGAGAGCTTCAATTAGGTTATTACGAGTAGTAGTTATTTGCTCACAGGATAATGGTGTTTGTTATGTATAATGGGTTGTAGAAAAGAGCAAAATGAATGTGCATTTGGTACTCTGTTTTAAATATATTTCTGATTAGCTGTTTTAAACTGAAATTTACATGCTGAAATTTCGGATATTTCGGATTATCCGATATCCTAAATTCCGGGTATCCGAAAATGAACACCCCTACTTTAAATGGGTCATGAACTTGTATATAGGTCACGGGTCTGCATTTTTATTTATTTATTTGAAAAGGGTCATGGACTTGGATGAATTATGGGTTAAAATAGACTCATGTTAGATTGGGTTGGTTGACCCGTTGACAATTAGTTTGTTCTTTTAATTCTTATTAGTGATTGATGTTTTATGAAATTGGGTTAAAACATTTTGTTTTTGTAGGTGCAAAGATTAACACAATTGGTGGAGGATATGCAAGAACGAGAGGAACAAGAAAAAAGGGATAGAGGAGAACGTGAAAAAGAGAGGGAAGAACGTGAAAAGGAGAGGGAGGAGCTTGCTTGGAAAGAAATGGATGAGTACAAAACAAAAATGGATGAGAAGCTTGTCTCTTTCTTCGCACGCTATCCAAATTCCGACCCTTCAAGTGATCACTAATCTTGATTATATGCTTTCTATATTATATAGTTAATATATTATTACAGAATATTATATATTTTGGAATTGTCATCCGGCCCTCAAAGCGTGGCTGTGAAAATTTACCATCGGGTATTATTAGTTGCTATTTTGGAAAGTTAGTATCCGATGTTTTGGAACTTTACTATGGGACTCATTATGAAGGGAATGTACTATCGGATAATATTTGTTTTAGAAATAGTTTACATAGTTTGTGTGTTAATTTATGAGAAATTTGTTACAAATCAGTGGGAAATGCCGTCTTAATATTTATTAGAAATCAGTGGTAAATTCGATAGAAAAATCTCCATGATATCTATTGCAAATATGTGAGAAAAGTAGTTGCAAATTCGTGAGAAAAGTGGTTGCAAATCCGTGGGAAAATGTCCGTGAAAAAGCCGTGGGTAAAGTTGGTTGTTGCATATCCGTGGGTTAAATATGGCTGTTGCAAATCCGTGGGTAAAGATAGCCGTTGCAAATCCGTGGGTAAAAAAGTCGTTGCAAATCTGTTGGAAAATTTTCAACCGATTTCTCACGGACTAAATCCGAGGAAAATCTGTGGGAAATCCGAGTAAAACGGGTTTCCCACGAAGGTTTTATCCACGGCCAAAATTGGTGGGAAATCCGAGGGAAACAGCCTTTTCTCAAGGATTTCTCACGGATTTTTCCGACCCAAAAGGGGCATTGTTTTGTAGTGTCATTGATGTTTAAAAAAAAACGTTTATAAAAAAATCTGGATTAAGTGGATGTGAAGTATGAAAAAGACTAATAAAGTAGTGGAATGTGGACCGCGTGAATAAAAACAAACGTTGTCCTTTATTTTTTTTTATTTTCAATTATAAAAATATATATTTAAAGCTAAAATTGTAATATTATAAATTTTCTTTAATACCTCAAATTTGAATTTCGAAAAAAATTGTGAATTTAAATAATAGAGAGACTTCTTAGGGCAATAAACTCGTCAAATAAAAGTGCAAACTCTTAAACTTAATTAACTTACAAAAATAATAAAAGATTATAGTTAAAACAATAGTACATCATTATAGTATTTGTTACTTTAATTATATGCATGATTTTAGTACTTTGACATTTAATAATTGCTAATATTTTGATTTCGATTCATATTTCTATTTAATGATGAACATTTAAATCATTTAGTTGTTTAGTTAAATTTTATTGGTACTTGGCTAAATATTAGTACATCACATTTTTTATTATAATAATTTATATAAAATTGAATAAAAAATTTAAAAAAAAAGTTTGAATCAAAACGAAACAAATACCGAGTTTAAAGTTGGAATACAATCGAAATGAACATTGAACATTGAAGTTAGAATATAAATGAAAATCATTTTTTAGATATTCTTACCGGAAGTTGGAAAACAATAAATTTTTAAAAATTTGATAAAAAAATCATAGTCGAAACGAAAACAGTATTTGAAAATCGTACTAAAAAACCGTATTCGAAAATTGAAAAAAAACTTGTTGATCACATTTGGCTTAAATGGATCGACACAAACGCGACATGGAAAAATGACACGACCCGAATCTGACACGAATATAATGGGTCGAAATTGGATCGCCAGGAAACTGTCCGAGCCCGATAAACAAACCTAGCCGAATTGATACCCTTATTTACATGCTAGAGTATTAATTCATTAACTAATACTAGATTATGTGTGTGTGTAGACACACAACACATATATAGATGAGGGTTCAAATGAAAACGGTTTTTTCCGAAAATTGCAAGAACCAATGTTGGTCCTTGATTAAAATAAATCTGTTAGAACCTAGAGGGGGGGGGGGTGAATAGGTTATTTTACTTAGTTTACTAATTTTTCACAAATAAAATTTGTAAGTTGTGTATAGAAGATTTTTCTTGAAGTTTATAACACAACAAATATATATATATATATACTTGAAATAAAGAGAGTAAGGGTAGAGAGATATCACCAAGAGTAGACAAGAGATTTATAGTGGTTCATGCAAGTGTTAACAAACTTGTACTACATCCACTCCTTGGCCTCACCCACCAGGAGTTTGCTCCACTAGCTTCTCTCTTTGAAAGTAGAGATAAACCTTTTACACTTTTCTTTTTCACTTGCAAGAATTAACACTTCAAACTTGCAAGTAAGGTAAAGATAACCTTGCTTCACTCTAATTCTAAAGGCTAGAGTTGATCCTTACTTCACTCTAATTTGAAATGCTAGAGTTGATTCATACTTCTCTCTAATTCTAAAGGCTAGAGATGATCCTTACTTCACTCTAATTTGGAAGGTTAGAGTTGATCCTTATACTATTACAATATATATGAATGATGTTGTAATGTTTGAACTTTGATGGCTTTCACTCTTGCTTGGATCTTGATCTTGAAAGATTTAATAATTTCAAAGTATATGAGCTCACAAGATATGAATATATGTTCTATGTTTTTGTTGTGCAATAGGTTAGTAATGAATAAGGTTTGAGTTGGTTTAAATAAGGAAAAAGGAGTGAGCTCAAAAAGTGTCCAGACATCTCACGGTTTTATCCACGGTCGACCGTGGCTAAAACCGTCAGCTTCCTGGAACTTTTTAAGCCTTTCAATTATAGACGTTGGACTTTATTTCAAACCACACTCAACTCATTTTTACCATAAAAATCAACTAAAAAGTAGATGTTCAAAAGGTTGGTTGATCCCATACTTCTAATGTTTGAATTTAAACACAAAAATGGAAGTTTGGAAACCAATACACAAAGCATGTTGGAATTTTACCCCTTTGGGATATTCCTTTGCTAAAAATGGTTGTGTATTGTTTCAAAGTGGGATTGTGTTTGGTATTTTCTAAAATGGGAAGTCATAGATTAATTCAACCAACACAAATAAGTTTATAAAAAATATTTGTCCATTTTTATAAAACTTTTTATAAAAAATGATTTTATAAAGACTTAAACTTATTTGATTATTTTATTTGTAAGCTCATATAATTCGAACTCTTGTTTGTAGATATCTTCGTCATCGGCTTTGAAGATATCATCTTTACTTTTTGAGTACGAGTTCGGTTGACTTGAAGAAGAACAATATTTAAGAGTTGTGAGCTGAGCAGCGACGGTTGATTCACGATCGACCGTGGAATCGACCGTGACGGTTCCTTTATCTTGATTTCTTCTTTTCTTGTTGAATTGAAGTCTTCAATTATTTGTTCTTCACTTGATCATTAATTTTAGGTTTGTTGATCTTTAAAGAATGTAGCATATGAATATATGAATAAATTTGATAAGCAATAATATTACTTGTTCATATTTTTATCATCATCAAAATAAGGAGTGCATTTCTTAATGTGTGACTATGTATACACTAACAAAATCAATGACTAATAATTTTTACGGCTAATGATCTCATTACCGGCTCAATAATGACACATTAATGAGATGTGTTTTTGGCAAATCAAGTCTCGCATATTAATGACGGTCCACTCGGACGCAATTCACGGTTAGAAAAATATATAAATACTAAAATACCCCTATTAATGATGTAACAAACAGTTCTCGCAGTTCTCATACGTAAAACGGTTCTCGTTTAAACTTTTATGTATATTATATATATATATATAAACTTATATATATATATATATATATATATATATAAACTTTTATATATATATATATTGATAGTTCAAATACAAATCCTACAAGTTTACACTTAACAAAAAATCCATAAAACTTCTTATTCTTTTAAAAGTATCCACAACACATCTCTACTAATCAACCCATTAAATGTTTATTTATTTGCAACCGTCACACAAACTAAATATCCGGAAATACTTGTCATTGATTATAATGGTTATACTAAATGCCCAAACTTCATGTTGTTACAGATGATAGGTGGTAGCAACGGCGATGTTGATCAAGGCAACGATTGATGGTAATTAGTAGCGGCGAGTGGTGGTTGACGACAATGATGGATATGATAGTCTATAAAGGTGGTGACAAGAAGCTTAGAAGGTGGTAGTGGTGGTGATTGACGGTGAGGAGGTTGTTAGTAGTGGTGGTGGTGGCAGCGGTTTATGATGGTGGTATAGTGTAATGGGGTGGTGGTGGTGGTGGTTCTATGTGCTCAAGACATAAATTATAACGATATTTGTAATAAGAGTTCAAGTTATGCAAATCAGATTCGTGTCAAAATGGTGAAAATGCCGAAATAATTGCAAGTTTGACTTTTGTTGACTTTTGTCATCTTTCCGAGTTAGGACTTAAAAATTTTCAGTTGAACTCTTCATGTTAAGGGGAACAAGGTGTCTTTAGAAAGTTTTATCTAAAAACATCGTTTTGGGCTCGATTCGTTAGAGTCAAAGTTGTGATTATTTGACCCATTTGGTCAATAAAGAGCTTTTATCTTGGTGTCATCTTTTGGACAGATTTCTTGGGAGTATACTTGCATTCTAGTATGCTTTTAGCAAGACAAGTTGATGGTAAAGTTCTGATAGAAGTAGATTGGGTTGGTGGGTCGCTGAGGAATTGGGCCTAATGTGTATCTTTAACATACTTAGAGTATTATGAGAAGTTAATTAGGTACTGAGTAGTATTACCAACTATATCTTGTACTTAAAACGATGTACCTTAATTGTAGTTTGTTATCGGTGACTTGTCGTGACTCACAGACTTACTGTTTTACAGTGTTGTGCTTTTGTGTTGCTATTCAGGTGAGTTTCACTAACTCCTATATTATATTGTGATACGTGCTCTATGTGATATTGTAATTTATTGGCATGGAGGTTTGTGCCTTGAGCAGCAACGCTCATTTATTGGCACGGAGGTTTGTGCCTTGTACAGTAGTGCTCGTTTATTCGACACGGAGGTTTGTGTCTTGAGCAGCAGTGCTCGTTTATTTGACACGGAGGATTGTGTCTTGCCTGTGTGGCATAATTGATGTGATGTGCATTATCTGTAGATGTAGGATCTTATATTATGTATGAATGTTGTGTGTTCACTAAGCTTTATGCTTAACCCGTTGTTGTTTATTTGTTTCAGGATCGTCGCGTGTTGACGAGAGGAAGGCTTCTGCGTGACATCTGTTTTTCCGCAATGTTTTCTTACTCTAATTTCCAAGTGTTATTTTAAATACTTTTTATGGATCCGTAAGTCCTGGGTGTTGGGCAGGTGGACGTTTGTATCTAATGCTTGTTGTCTCTTATACATATAATCGTGAATGCATGATACTTGTGTTAGGATCGAGACACCTAAAACAAGTGTTAGAATAATGTGAAAAAAATAAATGAACACAAGATATACGGTGGTTCGGTCGTCGAGAACACGACCTACACAGGAGGAATAGAGACTTCTTTATTATGACTCAAGATATTTCAATTGTAAATATAACTTGACCCTAGACTTAGTATTCACAGGCAAACAAACTAGAATCCTATCCTAATCCTAATATAATAACAAAAACGAAACTCGGCCGTATATCTCATAAAATAACCATCACCAAATTCAAAAATTCAAACCTTATCCATGCAACCATATTTGAATTGAAAATTCCGGTAATTTTTGTTAACGTCGAGCTTCTGATTAATTTCAATTTCAAATACTGTACCGCTAATCAAGTCACAACCAAAAATCTCGCCCTTGACTTGAGTAGCCTTCAACAGTCAACTGAAATCTGACAATCTCCCATACTTGAGTGTAACGCCACCTCTAACGAGCTTAAAATTAAAGTTAATTAAAACTTTTTAAACAACTATTATCAAAAGCGTCGCAGCGGAAATAAACACCAATTACAAAAACAACGTTGATTAACTCGGCTAATTAATTACATCAAAAATTAAGCCAAGTTTATTATCTACAAGCGTTACCAGGCCTCTAGCATCAAACTGCGAAAAAGGTAAATCTTGCACCGTTAGCTACAACTAGCTAGTGAGCACCAATTACACATAAGCAACAATAAGCAGGCTATCATGTATCAGAACAGCACACAGGGCTATCCTATCATATTGAGGCGAGCCAAACGTGTCAGCAGTAGTCGTATGTTGCAGGGGAGCCAACCCTGCTCAACAACCCAACAGCAGTCCACGTGGTACACCATGTCTTTCATGCTGGTTCCAATCTATCAAGGAACCCAGTTCCATAGAGGAACGGCGGCCTGCAGAGCCCTACCCAAGTGTATACTACTTGAGTACCGTTAGTTCCCCAATTCGTAGTCCCTAAGGACCCTGGGAACCCAGCCAGATACTAACACCCGTCTACCTGACTGACCTCCGTGTTCTCCAATTCAGTGTCCGGACAAAACTTCATAAACAAATAGCTGATCCAATAAGGATCCAGTTTAATGCGCGCATATAATCACAACAATATCAAAGTAGGCCACCAGTACAATGCCTTTAAATCATGATACATCTTTGTGCTGCCCGGATGAACCGACAGCCTAGATTTGTGAGCTTCCTGCAGTATCAGCTCACGATTCCCACCATGGAGAGGCACCCACACGCGAGACTGAAAAGTCTTAAGTCCGCGAGTATCATCAACAAGTTGATCTTTCAGCTTTTTCATTGTTTCTGTTTTGAGACTATCATCTTGCAACGCCACTTACTGCGCTTCCTTCAATCGAGCAATGATATCGGGAACCACAGTAAGTTTCATAAATCTAGCATCTACTGTAGAGCTCTTGCGACTCAATGCATCCGCCACCACGTTGGCCTTACCAGGATGGTAGCGAATTTCACAATCGTAGTCTTTTATCAACTCGAGCCATCTGCGTTGTCTCATGTTGAGCTCTTTCTGCGTGAACACATATTGCAGGCTCTTGTGATCTGTACATACCACACATTTTGTGCCATAAAGATAGTGCCTCCATAATTTCAACGCGAACACCACCGCTGCCAACTCAAGATCATGAGTCGGATAATTGCCTTCATGAGGTTTCAATTGCCTTGAAGCGTAGGCAATCACTTTATCTCGCTGCATCAGCACACACCCCAATCCAGAATACGAAGCATCGCAGTATACAATAAAGTCTTCAGATCCCTCTGGCAAGGAAAGTATTGGAGCTTCGCACAGTAGCCGTTTCAAAGACTGAAACGCTTGTTCTTGAGCTTCTGCCCAAACAAATGCAACATCCTTGCGGGTTAATTTAGTCAGAGGACCCGCAAGCTTAGAAAAGTCGCGGATAAACCGCCGATAGTAACCAGCTAGGCCGAGAAAACTTCTAACTTCAGAAGGAGTTCGGGGAACTCCCCAATTCATAACCGCTTCGACTTTTGCCGGATCAACTTTCACGCCATCGCTGCAGATCACGTGACCAAGAAAATAGACTTCTCGCAACCAGAATTCGCACTTCGAGAATTTAGTGTAAAGCTTCTCCCGTTTAAGAGTTTCGAGAATCTCTCGCAAATGTAACTCATGTTCAGCTTCAGTCTTTGAGTAGATGAGAATATCGTCAATAAACACAATCACCGATTTATCAGGAAATGGACGACAAACCCGATTCATCAGGTCCATGAAAACAGCAGGAGCATTGGTTAAGCCGAAAGGTATCACCAAAAACTCATAATGACCATAGCGAGTACGGAAAGCCGTCTTTGGAACGTCTTCGTTAGCAACTACCACTTGGTGGTATCCAGACCGCAGATCAATCTTTGAGAAGCACGTCGCTCCCTGCAGTTGATCAAACAAATCATCTATCCGCGGCAGAGGATACTTGTTCTTTACCGTTCGCTTATTCAGCTCCCGGTAATCAATGCACATTCTCATCGTCCCATCTTTCTTTTTCACAAATAGTACTGGAGCACCCCAAGGAGAAGAACTCGGGCGAATAAAGCCTTTGTCAAGCAACTCCTGAATTTGCGTCATCATCTCGCGAACCTCGGAAGGAGCAAGACGATATGGAGCTTTAGCCACAGGGGTAGCCCCCGGAACAAGATCAATTCGATATTCGACATCCCTGACTGGCGGTAACCCAGGCAACTCATCAGGAAACACCTCCGGATAATCGGTCACCACCGGAATATCACGAACCACACGTTTCTCCAGTTTAGCGTCAATCACGTGGGCTAGATAACAATCGCAGCCTTTCGAAACCGACTTACGAGCTTTCATCAGAGAAATCATAGGAATATCCAACTTTCGCCTTTCGCCGCGAGCCACAGCATATGACCCGTCAGGTAAAAGAACTCTAATCAACTTTTTGGAACAGAAAATCTTAGCGTTCAACTTGCTAAGCCAATCCATCCCAATCACCACATTGAATCCCGCAATCGGCATAAGAAGAAAAGAAACAGGAAAACTACTTCCGTCGATATCAATAACCGCTTGAGGGACACTATCTACAACTGGAACTACTTTACCACTAGCAGTCTCTACTCTTACAGGCTCAGACAACACAGATACATGCATTTGCAATTTATCACAGAAAGATACTGACACAAAAGAATATGTAGCTCCAGAATCAAACAGTACACATGCTGGGGTAGAGTTTATAAGAAAAGTACCCGTAATTACGTCCCCAGCACCCTTTGCCTCTTCCTTCGTCATCTGAAACGCCCGCCCCTTAGCACGTGGAGCGTTGTCTTTCTTCTGCCCTGAGGCAGATCCTCCAGCTCCAGCATCGGACTTTAAGCGACAATCTGTGATCCGGTGCCCTGGCTTGTGGCACTTGTAGCAGACGTTTTCCTTAAACTCGCACTCATTCACCGAGTGCCCTTTCTGACCACACCTAAAACAACGAGTAGTGGCCTTCGAACAATCACCGGCATGGTAGGTGCGACACAGAGAGCACCACAAACCCTCAAACTTAGCCTTCTTCGAAGAATCAGGCTTTCCCCCAGTCGACGACTGCCCCTTGGAAGTAACAGATTTTGAGAACTGCTGAAACTTCCTTTTCTGACCCTCAACAGCATGATCCCCCTTTCCCTGGCGTCTATCCCCATCAATCTGTCGGGCTATCTCAAACGCCCGATCCAAAGTAGCCGCATCTCTCACATGAGCGCGATAATCAAGTGGAAACATGTTCACAAACTTCCGCATCTTGGCTTTCTCGTCAGTCACCAAATGCGGTATGAATCTAACCTTATCCGTAAAAGCATGAATAAGGTCCTCAACAGGCTTGTCCCCCTTACGGAGACTACTGAACTCATTCTCCAGTCGTTCCAGATCATAATCTGTACAATACTTCGCTTTTAATTTCTCAGAAAATTGCTCCCAAGTCAGAGCATCAATCACCTCCGGCCTCAACGTATCTTTAACTGTATCCCACCAATCCAGAGCTGGCCCTTTCAACCTCTGAACAACATATCTGACGCGAAGCTCACGTTCACATTCACAAGCTTCGAACACCTGATCCGTCTCACGTAACCAACGAATAGTCTCAGAGGGATTATCACTACCCTCGTAAACCTTCGGCCCGCAAGACAAGAACTTCTTGTAAGAGCACTTCTTTGGCTTCTTCACTGCCAAAGCATTTTGCAACAGCTCCCTCGTCAATCGGAGCTCCTCCTCTAACAGTCTAACATATGCCGCCTGCTCTTGATCGTGTCTTGGCGGCTCCACATTATGCTGAGAAGCCTCGTCCTCAGCTTCCCGTCGTTCACTTGAGGCCTCATCC
The DNA here is from genome assembly GCA_947179395.2 of Pulicaria dysenterica. Lineage (NCBI taxonomy): Eukaryota > Viridiplantae > Streptophyta > Magnoliopsida > Asterales > Asteraceae > Pulicaria > Pulicaria dysenterica. Next base: position 971,637 of record OX359296.1, read on the forward strand.
TCCATTCGTTTGAGAGCATCTTCTGTCGTAGCTTTACGCTCAGCCATTTCAACTCAACTTACTATCTAAACGTAGATCACAGTTAGTACACCATTTATTCACCATTTACAAATACTACAGTTAATCTATCACATAGGACAACCACATATCGCTCAACTCAACCCCAATTACCCCGATAGGAACACTTAACGATGGTCGAACCCGAGTTTGAGATTGAATACTTCAACGAGTACCCAACTCCTCAAACTTAGGCTCTGATACCTACTTGTAACGCCACCTCTAACGAGCTTAAAATTAAAGTTAATTAAAACTTTTTAAACAACTATTATCAAAAGCGTCGTTGCGGAAATAAACACCAATTACAAAAACAACGTTGATTAACTCGGCTAATTAATTACATCAAAAATTAAGCCAAGTTTATTATCTACAAGCGTTACCAACAAGTTTCCGACCATCGGATCCAAACAAACACCAACGTGTTCCCCAAAAGATATATATACAACAAAAGCTACCATCAGTACCCGCCTCACCAGGCCTCTAGCATCAACCTGCGAAAAAGGTAAATCTTGCACCGTTAGCTACAACTAGCTAGTGAGCACCAATTACACATAAGCAACAATAAGCAGGCTATCATGTATCAGAACAACACACAGGGCTATCCTATCATATTGAGGCGAGCCAAACGTGTCAGCAGTAGTCGTATGTTGCAGGGGTGCCAACCCTGCTCAACAACCCAACAGCAGTCCACGTGGTACACCATGTCTTTCATGCTGGTTCCAATCTATCAAGGAACCCAGTTCCATAGAGGAACGGCGGCCTGCAGAGCCCTACCCAAGTGTATACTACTTGAGTACCGTTAGTTCCCCAATTCGTAGTCCCTAAGGACCCTGGGAACCCAGCCAGATACTAACACCCGTCTACCTGACTGACCTCCGTGTTCTCCAATTCAGTGTCCGGACAAAACTTCATAAACAAATAGCTGATCCAATAAGGATCCAGTTTAATGCGCGCATATAATCACAACAATATCTTTCATATCAATAATAAGCATGCTTTTACAACTCTATCATAACATACCTCCATTTTCACATATCAACACACCAGTCACATGTCAACAAGTACCACAGATAACTTACCTACTGAGACTCATGGGAAACCGGTACTCACCTCGAAACTACAAGAGGCAGATATGCAATCGGGAATCCCAAGAGCACACAGAATCGTCCGAGTCACCTAACACCAATAAACATGGATAAACACCCCTTAGTATACACTATATTAGTCTGCACTAACAACTGTCTCAACAAAAGATCAACATGGCTTCTGACAGCCTCCTACGGCCGCAGGAACATGTTCCTACGCCCGCAGGACAACTTTCCAACATGTACTACGGCCGTAGTATATATGTACTACGCCCGTAGGAGTACTTGCCAAAGAACCATGACCTACGGCCGTAGTAACCATATCCTACGCCCGTAGTAGGTATCCTTTGGGTAACTACGGCCGTAGGTTATATACCCACGCCCGTAGTCTTGTTTCCATCACCCGTGGGTGGTAATCCTCTTAAACACGACACTACGGCCGTAGCAACCATTTCCTACGACCGCAGGAACACAAACAACGCCCTACGGCCGTAGCAACATCATACTACGCCCGTAGGAACCATATTTACAGTGTGTTCTTGCTCTGTTCGAGCACAGCTACGGTTTTACGGGTTTTTGTCTCAAAATCGAACTTGAATCCATATTCAAGTGTTTATACAAGTTGTCTAACATATACATAAACTTCCTAACATGATTTGGTCACAAAAACAACATCAAAACACATCTAAATCTATCAAAATGGGTCTTTTCACCATGAACACCCAAGAACTAGGTTTCAATTAGAAAACTTACAAAGATGGTGACTATGGGTGATTTGCTTCCGAAAATCAGCTATGGTAACTTCAATCTACAGTTTGCTCCACGAATTTAACTTCAAAGGATCAAAACTCCAAGTGTGTATATGTGTGTTCTAATGTGTACGTATGTATGATATGTGTTTGTGTGTTTTAATGTGAAGGCAGGGGATATGTATCCCCATAGACCGACCCAAGTGGGTTAATACCCCAACACGAGTATTTTGTTCTCCTATTCAACTTAAAACACAACTTAGGGTTATCCGTTTCAACTAACGGAGATATTTTTGGAACCATTATCCAAAACCGTTCAACTATTTGTCTACTTGGTCAACTTATGACACTTTTTATAATACTACGTTTTTATCCACATTTAACACCAGTTAACACCATTTAACACCAATTAGAATCAATTCATGTTTAAAACACCAATTAACATTTAAGACTCCATTTAGCAACATTTATACTACATTTAACAACAAAACACCAGTTAAAGTCAACATACAACTGTAAAAGCTACATGTACTACAGTTTACAACTAGACCCCATTTTAGGGTGTTACAAATCTACCCCCCTTAAGAAGATTCCGTCCTCGGAATCTGATCGTCTACAAACAAGTGAGGGTATCTAGCTTTCATGTCGTCTTCCGTCTCCCAGGTCATATTCGAACCCAGGTTATGCTTCCACTTGACTAACACCAGTTTAATCAACTTTCGACGCAACTTTTTGGTTTTAGAATCAAGTATCTCTACAGGTTCTTCAACGAGGCGCATAATCTGGTTCTCCTCCACCTTGCACTTACGCAGATAACACACATTGAACGTGTTGTGAATTCCAGAAAGTTCTGGAGGCAACTCTAGCGTAACAGTCTGATCATTAACCACGCGAATGATCCGAAATGGACCAATGTAACGTTGACTCAACTTGCCTTTTCTACCAAAACGAATTACACCTTTCCAAGGAGAAACTTTCAGGAACACCCGATCGCCCTCCTGGAATGCAACTGGTCTGCGTTTAGGGTCAGCATATACTTTCTGTCTGTCACGGGCCGCTTTGAGCTTTTCCCGTGCAATCTTCACTTTATCTGCCGTAATTTGAACAATCTCAGGTCCAGCAAACTGCTTTTCACCGGGTGGCATCCCAATACTGGAGTGATACGAGTTATTATAAGCAAACTCGACCAACGGCAAGTGAGAATCCCACGCACCACCAAATTCGAGAACACATGCACGAAGCATGTCCTCCAACGTCTGGATCGTTCTCTCCGACTGGACATCTGTTTGTGGATGATACGCCGTGCTCAGATGAACACGTGTACCAAGTTCATGTTGCAAACTCTGCCAAAAATGTGAAGCAAATCTCGCATCACGGTCAACCGTCATTTTAGGGTGTTACATGTACTACAGTTAAAGTCAACATACAACTGTTAAAGCTACATGTACTACAGTTTACAACTATACCCCATTT
>OX359296.1:9935000-10017500 GCA_947179395.2 Pulicaria dysenterica
GGTTTTCGCGCTAACTATGGTTCTCGAATGAACCCTCCCCTATATATATATATATATATATATATATATATATATATATATATATATATATATATATATAGTTGGATCAATATAGGTATTATGCTTAAACCTTCATCACAAAGGCTAAATCTAGACCATTAGATTTTTCAAAAAAATGGTCAATGTCTAATAATGTCATTATTGTAATTAATTAAATAATTATAATATGTAATTATAGAAGAAAGTGTATTATGGGAATCCCCAACCTATAAATCACCCCACTTCCTTTTTTTTCCCTCCAAGTCTCTTTCAAACTGAAAATGACAACTTGTCAAATTGAAAATGATAACATTTTTCAAGTTGAAAATGATGCAATGAAATACAGGCCAATCAAGAGCAAGACATATGCATTTAACTTACAACTTAAAACCTTATAACATACAAAGTACAAACTCTCTGCTTTGTCTGTTTTTTTAGAGAGATTCAGAGAAAGTAAGCCTGAATAATGAGATCATCAAAACTGCTCACATTCAATCCATGGAAGCCTACGAACACGATCAACCGTATTGTACGAACAACACGGAACATGGTGCTGGGTCATCATTATCATTGTCAATATTCGCATTTAAAGGATTATCAAAAGTCAACGAATGGTACGATGATGATCCTTTTGGAGAAACACAGGTTAATAATGATCTATTTCCTTCTCTTCGGCGTATTGGAGAGGACAGAGCTGCCAAAGTCAACAGAGCATTTTTTCATAGCTTTCTGGATCTTCTGAATAGTTCCGGGTTCAAACTGGAGGTATGCTTGGACTTTATACTGATTTAGTAGCAATTTAACTTAACGAAAATAAGAAACATTTAAATTGAAAATGTCTGAACAATAACCTCAAAGTCAAACTGTGAATTTCCAGGTAGAGAAAGCTGTAACAGAAGATCATAAGGAGATCTTATTCACAGGACATTCTTCTGGTTGTGCTATAGCAAGTTTGGCCACACTGTGGATGCTTGATGAATACACAAGAAAACGAGGAATGAAATTTCCCATTGGTTGTGTAACTTTTGGGACTCCTCTTATCGGCGATGATACCCTCTCTCACGCGGTTCAGCGAGAAAGTTGGGCCGGTCATTTCACCCATTTTGTCATGCAATACGACATTGTTCCTCGTATGATGTTAGCTCCTCAAGCATCCATTCAAGAACATCTACCTAATTTGTTCAAACGAAAAGTCAACACCTACACCAGTCTCAAAACACTAAATGATCAGTTGCCGGCTGAACAAGCTGTTGCATTCTTTGAGAATGTGATGATCAATGCATCAAGTGTTGCAAGCCACGATGCATTTGATCTAATGGAACCTACAAATTCTCAAAAAATGTCATCATCTAACTTTGTAAACGTCATCAGCCCTTACAGGCCCTTTGGTAATTATGTTTTCTGCACAGGTGACAAAGTTCAGGACTCACTCACACCCAGACAACTGCTCGTTGTGGAAAACCCCAATGCCGTTCTACAGTTACTGTTTTATTTCTTGCAGTTACCCAATGAAGGTCAAGATCTAGATGAATTCGCTCTTAACAGTTTAGCTGAAAATTTAAGTTATGGAGAAGAACTGAACAAGAATGGAATGCAGTTGCAAAATATGGTTTATCTGAAAGACCTTAATGAACATCTGTCGATGTCTGATGATACTACATATGATGCGGTTCTTACAAGAAACAAAGCTCTATTTAAGCTGGTGAGTTACTGATTTTAGATGTTTACGAATAATTAATGTGTTATATATGATTACAAAAGCTAGGTTATTACGTTTTTTTGAACAACAAAGGTTAGTGGGCCGGGTCCGCAGTGGCATCCATACGGGCAGTATGCGAACCCCAAGCCACTCACCACGAGGGATTAAACCCTCGAAACCACCACAATGAGTAATAATACCTCCATTTTTTTCAAGGAAACCACCATCCCCAAGGCTTGAACCCAAGACGTTGAGGATATTTAGGACAACTCCTAGATGTAGCTAGGTAATTACGTACAACACCCCCCCCCCCCCCCACCAAAAAAAAAAACACAAAAAGAACACACACATACACACTACTCGTACACATTTTTTTTGAAGTATTACGATTTGGAGGTTTTATGCATTTGAATAAGCTTTGGATATCTAGCAAACCATTTGACATATTCGACCTCTATTCTTATAAATTAAATCATGTATGTTTAACCTGCTAGACATACTAATCTAAATCAGCCCGTTTATAAGTAAGTAGGTATTAATTGCTAGCTTTATTGATTCATGTTCTTGTAGAGTGCAAGTGCAAAGCTGTGTCTAAAGGCTGTGGAAGAAGCAGAAAAGAGGAAGAGAAAAAACTTGGAGCTGGTTAAAAGGTCTATGAGAAAATACCAATCAAAAAGAACAAAACCTGGGGAAATGATCATTGAAGATATGCTAGACATAATCCGCAAATACAAAAAAACGAATATGGATTACTATGAAGCCTTCAAGCTTCAAGAAAAACTTGACGACTTTCAGGCTAATGTGCACAGGCTGGAGCTAGCTAAAATTTATGACGTGATCATTGAGATGGTGCTCCGCAAGGATCTTCCGGATGAATTTGAGGTATGGGAGGAGTTGGCGGATCAGGCAACACTGTTTAGACGGCTAACTGAGCCTTTGGATATTGCAAATTACTACCGACATTTGAAGGCTGGTTATGGTTATATGGCTGTTAGGCCCAAGAGGTACACGTTTACTCAGAGATGGTACGAGCATGCAAATGTGATGAGCTTCGAACGAATTTCAGAGAGTAATTTCATTGCAGCTGTTGAGGACCTTAAGAAGGAGGTTGAGGGACGTTCGCATATGACACTTGAAGCTGTTAATGAGGAAGTGAAGAAAATTAAAGGACGTTCGCATATGACACTTGAAGCTGTTAATGAGGAAGTGAAGAAAATTAAACATAATGTTCTGATGTGGAAATCAGATGACAAAATACCAGATGAGGATGTGTATTGGGGAGAATCTCTTTTGTCTATGTTGCAGGAAAAACTGCAATAAGATAACAGCAACGCGGGTCATCCAGGGTACTTGATTTTGCAAGGGTTTAGATGGTAATGTTATGTACGAAGACAATGTACGTTATATAAAAACTATCAACATACGAACGGCCAGGTGACATTTGTTGCTTATTTGGACATTCTTTTTGCAAACGTCTCTATGCAAGAAAGAATCAGTGTTACTTGTAATATATTTTGATTGATTTTGTGTGTGTAACGCTCACATTTGAATTAATTTTGTTTTCTAAGGCTAGGAAGTGATTTGAATTAAATATAATATTTGAGTTCTCTTTAGATATTCCGGTTCAATTTAATTAATATTATAACATGTTCTTAGAGATTATATCCCAAAACTGGTTGGAGTCGCTGGATGTATCATACGATTTTGAAACGTTTTCAGTTTCATAAATTTTGGATTTTACATAAGAAAAAAATGTATGTAGCCGATGAGTATCACAATAACTGCAATCGAAGGAATCTGCTGGAACACAATGATGCATAGGGACATCCACTGGTTCAACTTCAGTAGGTTTAGTATGTTCTTTGGTTTTTATCATTTATTTATTTTCCCCTACTACTTCCTACTTAGTATTAAAGCTAATAAGTCATGATCAAATTGAGCAAGCAAGTATATAAAACTAATCTCAAGATTAACTTATCAAAATTTAAAAACAATATGTTATTGATTAAAAAAATTAAATTAGCTTAACGGAAACATGTCAGGATTCCAAATGAATCAAAACTCTAACTCAATTCACAAAAAATTACTACAAAACTGTATAAACAGTGATCCCAAGGAACACTCCTATACCCTTTATTAAGGAGGCTATATATCCTACACATGGTGACACCAAGAGATAGTTAATATAAATTTTAAACATTCACTATATATGTGAAATACTACTAACTTGTATAGTAAAATAATAATAAAAAGTACATAGTATTATAAAAATATCTAAAAGAAGAGTAAAATATTAGAAATCAGATTTTCATACATAAGATTATCTTTTGTTTATTATGTAGAACCTTGTTAAATGAAACATTCATCCTTTTATTTGTACCCTTATATTTTTCACAAAAATAAGAAACGTACAACATATGAAACGTACAACATATGACTGTTCATGAACATGACATCTTAGAAACAATCCAGCATTATTTAACGATTGACATTGGATTTTGTTTTTCGTCATTGAAAACATAGCATCAAAGGGAACTGCCTTTGTTGAAAGGTTGCATGTATAGATTAGAAAAGCTTAACACAACTTTAAGCATATACAGGGGGATAATTAAGTCAATTTTAAACTTTTTAGGTTATTAAGAGTTACTAATATGTATAGAAAATGTAATTATAAAACATACATAGTAATATAGAACGTATTCAAAACATAATTGTGTTCTGTTTGGCCTACAATAGTTACGATCCTCTCGTTAATAAACATCTATATTTGAAAAGTAATTTCAAAATGAAATAATGGGCGGCTAGTATTTCAATCATACGGTGGTGGATTTAAAATTTTTTAATTTTTTTTAAACTAAACATGTTTTTAACTAATAGATAATGGCATTGAAAAGTTTCTAAGCTTAATGTCACTATTTACATATATATCATAGAATAATAAACATATATTGTTTTTATATATTATATGTTTTCCAAATTTAATCATCTAGAATTATGGAAAGTTTGAATATTATAAAACTTTAGTATCTAAAATTAGTTTCTATTTGGAATAATCACCCATATATAGTAAATATTGAAAATTGGAGGTTGTGATTAGTAAATTATTAGGGGGTTGTAAGAAAATTTGTGAAATAGAAGGTTGTAGTTGATAAAAATATTTTATAAATAAGAATGATAATGTTATAATTTTTTTCTTTTAATGAGATTATTAGATTAGGTTACGGTTGTTGTTCTTATGTTCTTATGTACTTGTACTAGTTTTATACCCCGTGTATAAACACGGTGATGATTAATGAGAATTTTTAAATGTTTCTATGTTGTAAACATTGTAAAACATACAAAAAGTATAGACAAATAATCAAATAAATAATACCCCATGTATAAATACACATATCGATAACAAATACCACATATATAAATAATATCGTAAAATATAATAACAAATTACGATAGAAAACAAAATAACAAAGAAAGAAGGTACTTGAAGTGATATGTTATGACATCATTTTCGAAATGATTCCTAAAATAAAATATTATGACAAATCCAATAATAAAACGCCGTCACCGAGACCACCCTCCGAATCAGTTCTCCTTCACTCGAGACCACGAAATCTGCTGCAAATCTGTTCACCTTAACTTTAGACTACTGAAATCGCTGTCACCGGTCTCACAACCGGCCCCCTCACAATCGAATTACAGATGATGCGAAGATGAATAGGAGCCTCACAGCCGAATCACACAGCAATCAAGGTTGCCTCAGTCGAAATGTTTCACCTACTTGTATTTGAGAAAAAAACAAACTTAAAATTTATTGTTCCTTGAGGGATGTCCCCCGTCAATCAGTTATGTATATACCTGCTTGAAATTAAAAGAATAGAAATATACCCACATCTTATTAGTTTCACTCACCACACAGTACTTATATTATATTAAAATTCACCACAGAGTAGTAATATTATATTCACATTTAATCATGTAATCAAAAGAAAAGAAATGACGAGGTAAGTTATATACCCGCATGTTATAGATTGGTTTCACTCACCAACCATATCCACATTCACCATGTCATGGATACTATCGTGGACGCGGACGAAAGTTGCCGGACCAAAGTCAACACATCCTCAACCATCACCATGTGGGTTTGTACCATAAAGTCAAGTGGACTCTTTACATGAAGAATTAATAAAAACCCGACAAGAACTTGCTCAAAAATCCTCCGAGACAGACTTGTTAAAAAAACAAGTAGAATTTCTTATGAAGATTCAAGCATCCCAAAACCCACATTTATTTCAAGACCCACTTTTGTTTCAAAACATACATAGCGATTCCGGACATACGAGCGGGCACCATGATGACAAATATGTAGATGATGACAAGGAAGATGATGATTAGAATGTAATGATTTTTATATTTTTATATGTTAGGATATCTAATTTGAACTAGTAACATTGTTAGGAGTATTAATTTTAATTACTAAGAATGTTTTTTTTTCTTTATTTTTTTTTTTTTTTTTTGCGATTATGCATTTCTCAACTAGTTTTTGGTTTTCAAAATGTATATTTGTAAATTTTACTGAAGGGGTTATTAATTAAAATAGATAGTAATAATAAAATGAAAAAGACTTTTAGCGACAACAACTTTCGTTGTAAAAGTATTTAAATTAGATATTATTTATTTAAATATACATTTAGTGACGGCACATATTGCCCCTGTAAGTATTTTTTTTATTAAAAGGTTAAATCTTGGAGTTATGTAACGACGGTCTTTTAGCGGCGACATGTTGTTTGTACAAATTGTCGCGTTTAAAAATTGAAAAATTGTCGCCTCTAAAAATTGAAAAATTGCCGTCGCAAAGAGTTATAGCGACGGACTTGTTGAATGGAACATTTAGCAACGAATTGTCGTCGCAAAAAGAGTCATAGCGATGACTTTTCATCTCCTAGCGACGACAAAGGTCGCCCTTAAAAGTCCGTTTTCTTGTAGCTATAGGCTTTAGGAGCGACATTTTGGACCTTTAGCAGCGACTAATGCTGCTAATATGCTGTTATTTTTTTGGTTGATTTTGTGAATACAAGAATAAGTAGGAAGAAATAGTAGCAAAATAAACACCTCTTAAAGAGTTTTGTCCTACGGGTGTTTTTTTGTTTGTTTTTGAAAGACAATCAATCTGTATAATATATCAATAAACCCCAATGTGTAAAGATATCTATTTAGAACCATCTTACAAACTATTTCCACAAGTTATGGAAAGGAAATACAAATGGTTCAAGACCACATTCAGTAGACTACAAAAAGAAAATTTTACCTCACCATAATTTTGACAAAGTAAAAGGCAATGATAACCAAACCTGCCAATATAGATTTATCCCTCTTCTAACCCGATGTTTCAACCACTGGAATAGAAGCAACTGGGTCTCAAACACAACCGAATCCACTTGTCCTAGGGGTATTGTTTTGTGTATCTCGTCCCTCTCACAAATATCTGTCACATTAATAGTGAACTCTCTCACATAGCATCCATAATGGACTTACCTGGAGTTAGCCACTGTCACATCAACATCCACATCATCTCTCGTCTTCAACTCTCTCTAATCCACAAGCCCCCACATACAACCCACATCAACCCACATATATTATTAATTATAAAATATATATATTAAGAGGAGAAAGAAATGAGTAATAAAGGAAAAAAAAAGAAAAAAAAAGCTTACAAGCGATTGGTTCACTATCTAGCCGAGGGTTGGACCAACGCGAATCAGCAACACAACGATGGTGTGCAACGCTTTGGCCCCCCAACAAGCTCGGGCGAGATGGCCGCGGGCGGTCTTAATGTGACATATAAATGTGAGAGGGAAGAGTTCGCTTATTTTATGTATTTATTTAATTTTTTCATTGTAAATTTTTTTGAACTTTTTTTCTTTCTTTTGCTACGTTGCCGAAGATCTTAGAAAGCAATTCCTCTACCTACAGATAGAAATATCATTATGTACTTTATACTTCCTCATACACTATTATAGCGGGATCAAATATTATTATTGTTGTGGTGTCTCACATATCCATAATACATTATAAAGTATTTAACTTTTTCTCTGTTAAAATTTTTAAGATTACTTAATTTTAAGTAGTACAAGCTTTTGTGCTTAAAATACAAACAATTAAAATAATAGTCTAACCAATTATTATCTTAATTATCTCAACTAATTTAAGGCAACTTTTACTCTTATAAATCAATAAACATCATAACAACTATTTAATTTATCTAATTTTGACTAAATTATTTACATCAATACAATTTTAAGCTTATAGTATCTTTTTCTATAATTCTCTATTAATAATATTTTTAATGATTTTTAGAAACTATTTTAACAACTAATAAAATGATTGATTGTAAGAAAAGTAAAAAAATCAGGAAAAAAGGAAAAAAACATGGGTGGGTTGACTAACACCGCATTTGACACATACCGTAACTTAATTTTTAAATCAAACATGTTATCGAATATAACCGTTGTCATCGTCGCTCATTACGCGGGTGCAATGCTAGTATCATATGAAGAGGATGTCATGGATCCATTGAACCCTTGTCACAAAGGGTCTTCGTTAAGACGTTTGTGGCAACTCCAAAGAGTGTTGTAAACTCAGTCACAAGCGAACCCGGCCTTTGTCACAAGCGTCGTCTCTATTCATAGGCACTGACTCAGCCAGTTGATGTTTTCAATATTTTATAGCCGGCGCGGCAGAGTGTTTTATTAACATATAATATATAATTATTTATACTTATACTTATATTTATATTTATATTTATATTTTTTAATTTAAATTTTTAGTTTTAAGTTTTGAACAATCAAATCCCCGCTCACCCCCTTCCGATTTATCTTCCATCTTCGGAAGAACACTAGATCAGGTTTCAAATGGCTTCCACTTCCTCATCCACTGCATCTGCACTGACAAATGATAGTGTTTGCAGATATGATGTCTTTGTAAGCTTTCGAGGCGAAACTCGCAACTCTTTCACCGATCATCTTTATCAAAATTTACATAATGGAGGAGTTATCCCCTTCAGGGATAATGATGATATAGACAGAGGTGAAGATCTGAAGCCTGAAATCGAGAGAGGAATCAAAGAATCTAGAGCTTCAATCGTCGTATTATCGGAGCAGTATGCGACATCTAGATGGTGTCTTGACGAACTTTGCCTGATTCTCAAGCAAAGGAAGGAGCGGGATCATTTTGTTCTACCCATTTTTTATCATGTTGATCCTTCACATGTTAAGAACCAAGAGAAGACTTTCGAGGTAAATGTGAAACCTAATTCAAAGTGGACAGAAGATAACGTGAAGCGATGGAAGGAGGCCCTTACGAAGGTTGGCAATTTGACCGGCGAGGTTGTTTCCGGGTATGCTTTTCTACTTCATCTTGAAATTCGACTAGTAATTGTATATATCTTTATTCGATTATTATTTCCTTACTACTGTTATTTTCTAGAGAAAATTTCACTCATGGTCCCTGTGGTTTGCCACTTATTACATGCACGGTCCCTTATCTTCGTTTATTACACTGGGAGTCCCCATGGTATGCACTTTGTTACACTGGTAGTCCCTGGTCCAACTAAAAAGACCAAAATACCCTCCTTCTTTCATATGAAATTACCATAGTGTCCTTATGTTTCTTTTTTTCTATTTTTTTAATCATTAATATTGTTTTAGCATTAATATACAATATTTTATTATTAATATAATTAGTTTATTTCCCCCAAGATAAACCCCCCCCCCTTTCATCTCGTTCATTCCATTCTCTGACTAACCACCGGCCACCGCCACCACCAGATCGCCTTCCCCTTCTTTCTTCTCCACCACCGCTATCTTCTCTCCCCTTCTTTCTTCGCCAGAGAACAGCACCATCGTCACCCACCGTCTCCCCTCGCATCTCCCCTCTCTCTTCAAAATCCCTCCGACGGTAAACCCTAATTCAACGGCAGCAGGTAATCGTCTCCAACATCATCTGATATTTATAGTGGGGTTTTGTTGGTTAGGGTTTTGCTAAGTGGACGACCGGCGGCGGCTAATCGTCTCCAACATCATCTTCTTCATCAGCTGTACCTCCGCAACCACCGCCGCAACCCACAACCATCTTCTCTCCCTTGGATCCATCAGCTTCGATTCGCCGGAAAACCCACAGCAACCACCGCCGTTGTACCTCCGCTGAAGACCACAACCATCTTCTCTCCCTTCCCTTCTTCTCCACCGCCATTTGCGACCCCTTTCTCCGAACCCACGACTCACCACCACCGAATCACCATCACCACAGTCGAACTAGGGTTTTTTACACTTTTATCTCTCTCTCTCTCTCTCTCTCTCTACAAACAGACCACTGCCATCAATTTTCAGGGGAAGAAGGAGGTGGTGGTTTCCGATTCAATTTTCAGGGGAAGAGGGTGTGGATGGTGGCTTGGGTTTTTCCGATTCAATTTTCAGGCGGTGGCCGACGAGCAGAACCACCATCATATCTAGGGATTTTATAACTAGTTCAGGCGGTGGTCGGAGATGTTGCAGACGACGGTGTGGGGGGTGCACTTTGGGTTTCCGATTGAACTGTCAGGGGAAGAGTTTTTTGTTATTTATTTTAGTGTTTTAATAATATTAATTAGTAATTAAAGAATAAAAATTAAATAAATTAAAGAGAAAAGGGTACTTTGGTCTTTTCAAGTCCACATGAGGTGATCAGGGACTACCAGTGTAACAAAGTGCATACCATGGGGACTCCCAGTGTAATAAACGAAGATAAGGGACCGTGCCTGTAATAAGTGACAAACCACAGGGACCATGAGTGAAATTTTCTCTATTTTCTATGACTGCCTGAACTTTTGTGAGTCAATCTGATGCCTGCCATGTTGACTCCTAGGGAGTATGACTATATATGGACTCAAGAACTTTTGTGAGTCGATAATCTTTATTGCTTAGTATTTGACTATCTGTAAATTGCTAGAAATAATCATGTTTTAACAAGTACGTACTATATTCCTGCTCAATCAATTTCAATCATATCAACTAACAGAGATGTTCAAAATGAGATAAGATGAGAAAACAAAAAAATTGACGGAGAGAGTTGACGTTTTCATATGTTACTAGTAAGAGTATGCTTGAAAAAAATATACACTTAATTGTTTTTCTTTGCTATAAAATGTAAATTGAATATGTTTACTTTATTAAGATGTATACCTTGGCAAACTCATCGGAAACAACTTGTATCGATGGAACACAATGATTACTAAGAAGGGCCTTTGAAAAGTATTTACTATGGACATGTAATAGTAAATAGTTTAAGTGTTAACAGTTGAGATAGGAGTTTTTAATTTCTACTTTCTGATTAGTTACACCCAAGAAGGGCTCACATCTTCCAACTATCTTACATTCATACCAAGTATTCTGTAGGAGGATTACAAGCTAAAAATTATGAGGATATTTCATTACTTATTTATCTATGGTTCTTCTTCAATATATACGATCCATTTGAACACATGTTGACAAGTTGTCCTTCGGATGAAGACGTTTATTTTTTAATCCAATGTTGTCATAAATCCTTGAGTTTATATAGTCCTGAACTTACTCATTTCATTGTATTTTTATAGGCTTGAAACAGAGTTTTTGGAAAAAGTTGTTAACACCATTTACAAAAGGCTTGATCGAATACAAGTTCATCGTCCATCCAATCTTGTAGGGATGAATACTCGAGATAAGGAGATCAATTCTTGGCTAGAGCAATCAGGTGAACAAATATTAGCAATTTGGGGAATGGGAGGAAGTGGTAAGACGACTTTGGCCGAACACATTGTTTATTCAAATCAGCAAAAGTTTTCAAGCATTAGCATCTTACTTGACATTGGTAGTAAGACAACTAAAGAGTTGCATCAGTTACGGGAAAAACTTCTTACTGATATTTTAAAGGGCAAGGAGAGAAGAATACCTAGTGTCTGGCAAGGTATGTGCCTGATCGAACACGCCTTACAGACAAGAAAGGCACTCATTGTTCTTGATAACATTGTTGAAATGAGGCAGGTGTTTGACTTACTTGGAAATGGTATTGAAACACAATGCAAGATTATAATAACGACAACGAATCATGGTCCACGTAAATGGTTTACGTCTAAATCTTGGAGGTGTCGAGAATTCCAAATGAAATCATTTGATAAACGTGATTCGTCGGAGCCTTTAAGTCTTCATGCCTTTGGGTCCAGAGCTCCTATGCAAGGTTATGAGCAGCTTTTAGAAAAGGCCGTAGAGTATTGTGGAGGAAATCCACTAGCTCTTGAAGTGTTGGGTTCTTCTCTAAAAGAGGGTAGTGACAAGTCATTTTGGGAAAGTAGATTGAATACGTTTGAAAAAGAGGTTGATGATAGAATTCAGAGAGTACTCATTTCGAGCTACAACTTGTTGCCAGGTGAACTTTGCAAAGAGTTGTTTTTGCATATAGCCTGTTTCTTTGTTGGCAAAGACATGGATTACGTGGAAAAGATATTGGAACCTGACTACGGCGCAACAGCTGGTATCAAAACCCTAACTGAGAGATGCCTTCTTTTTGTTTCACAAGACAAAAAACTGATGATGCATCGACTACTTCAAGATATGGGTAGAGATATTGTCTATAAAGAGTCATGCAAATCTCCTACAGAACGTAGTAGAGTTTGGCGAAATAGTGAATCCTATAATGTTTTGCATAAAAAGAAGGTAAAATGCTTCTTATCTTCCCTGTTACAACCTCCTATTTTATCTAAAATTCTGTAGTTCCATCATCTTTCTCTTCAGGGTTCTGAAAAGATTCTAGGTCTTGCATTGGACATGGAAATGTTAGCAATGGAAATGCAGCGTCCAGGAAACACACATCACATACGCCTGGTACTATATAGTTGAGATTTACATGTACAAATAAAGAAATGTTGAGATTATTTTAGCACATCATAAAATCTCTGTGTACAATAAATAAACATCAATATTCCATGGTTGCTAATTTACGAGTACTCTTTTCTTCATTTTTTAAGGAAAAGTAGCACCTTTTCTTTACATAATATGCATGGTTATCAGCAGGGACATAATCAAACTACATATAGATATATTCTGAACGTTAATTCTAATTAGTCACATGTTTTGAATGAGTTTTTTATTTTTATTAATCCTAGATAATTTAGGGAGTCATGGTAGGAGGTAATGGGGTCACCCCCACGTTTTTTGCAAATTAGTTTTGCATGTTCCAGTAGGTTATGTTATATGGTTCTGTGTTCTCGCTCCATGCACTGAGCCTATTCAAATATTCAAAAATAATAGTGAGAAAATTCCCCAAAAACTTTGTGTGTTATTTGTTGTCTTTTAACCAACAATTGGTATCAAAGCTACCGTTTATGCCCAAATACATTCGATCCGAAGTCATTATATCGTAACACAGGGAATGGAGGCCGGCGATGTCCCATTTCGATGTCCGATGCTTACAGTTACAAATTACGCCACATGGGCGATAAGGATGGAAGCAATTCTGGACACTCAAGGCTTGTGGGAGTCCATTGATCCAGTAGTCGGGAGGGCTGTGGATGAGAAGAAGGATAAGTTGGCGAGGGCTTTTGTCTTTCAAGCGATTCTGGAGGACATCCTCCTACAAGTTGCGCAGAAGAAAACAACCAAAGATGTTTGGGATGCTTTAAAGACTCGTTACATTGGGGCAGATAGAGTGCAAAAGGAAAGGATACACACCTTGAATAGTGAATTCGAAGCCCTCCGGATGAAGGATGGGGAGAGTATCGAAGATTTCTCGGAAAAACTCAGCGGGCTGGTGTCAAAGTTTTCCAGCCTTGGAGCATTGGTTCAAAATAGCACCTTGGTGAGAAAGCTGCTCGATTATGTGCCCGGCAAGTTCTTGCAAATGGTAGCCTCGATGTACCAATACTCGGATGTTGATTCAATTCATATTGATGAAGTTGTCGGGACGCTAAAAGCTTACGAGGACAAGCTGTGTGTTTGTGCTACTAACACAACTGCTGAGGGTAGTTTATTGCTCTCGAAAACCGAAGGACAACAAGGTCAAAAAAGTGTAGCCTCGAGCTCCTCTTCAGGTGGAAGAGGACGTGGGTCTAGTGATTGAGGTAGTCAGTGGTGCCGTGGATGAGGCCATAGTCGAGGTGGTTCCAATGGGCAGCGAGATGGTGGAATCAGCAACAACAGACCAAGAGATAAGAAACATATAAATGTTTCAATTCTGATAGATATGGGCACTATGCATCAGAATGCAAGGAACCAAAAGAAAAAGGTGATGAAGCAAATTAACACATACACAGGAAGAGGAACAAACTTTGTTACTCACTATTTGTGGAGAGAAGTCAGACTCCATGGTTTTGTTGAATGAAGAAAAGTTGTTTCCTAGTAGAATTGAAATCGAGAAGGGGAATGGTGGAAATATATGGTACCTAGACAATAGTGCAAGAACCATATGACATGTACAAGACATATCTTTGTTGATCTAGATAAAAGCGTCCCGGGGCACGTAAGGTTTGGAGACGGGTCAAAGGTTGACATTGCTGGAAAAGGAACCATCCTACTGGAGTGCCAAAACGGAGAGGAACAGATGGTCTCAGAGGTGTATTACATACCAGCCTTGAACAACAACATCCTAAGTCTCGGGCAAATGACAAAAATTGGATACAAGATCGAAATGTTATGTGAGTTTCTGAAAATACACGACAATGGAGGTCGACTTGTTATGAAGGTGCAACGATCTAACAACCGGATGTACAAAATTGCACTTCATACTGTACAACTTACGATGAAACTTGACGATGACGACATGACGTATGGAAATGGCATGCTCAATTGGGTCATGTTAGCTTTCACACCGTTGATTGGATGGTCAAAAAGGAAATGCTTCATGGTGTATCATGGATAAAACAACTTTCACAAGTTTGCGAAGGCTGTTTGGTGTCAAAGCAAACAAGACACCCGTTTTCAAAGGAAGCGGAATGGCGGGCGAGTAAACCCCTAGAACTTGTACATGCTGACCCATGTGGTACAAACACGCCTTCAACGGTTGCACGTAATTGATACATTCTATTGATAGTGGACCATTATAGCTGATATATGTGGGTTCATATGTTAAGATCAAAAGATGACACGTTTACTTGTTTTTGTGAATTCAAGAAGCAAATTGAAAAAAAAATTATACTGAAATTAAAGGGGTTGAGAACCAATTGTGGGGGGAATATATTTTAAACAATTTGGTGAGTTTTGTCAACATGAAGGTGTATTCGTAGACAGTTGACAGCCCCCTACGGCAAAGCATCATAACAGGACCATTCTCGAAGTCAGGTCACTTTTGAAGACGATGGAATCCTAGCAAAGCAATGATCTACTTAGGTGTGGAACCGGAGCAAGGTCTTTCGTATGTTTAATCAAGATGAGAAAAAATTGTGGTGACCCGGGATGTCGTTTTTGATGAAAAAAGAAAAGGAGAGTGGACTCATGTTGAAACTCAAGAAGTCAAGTCCACTTTGTGAGCCGGAGATTCAATTGGTCTGGTGACGATGTGGAAGCCCAAAATACTCGTACTATATCTCAAGACCAAAGTCCTAACCCATCAGTCAGTTCTTCGAGGGCAAGTAATCCAACCACAGAGGAAACGGTACATAGCATGGACTCATCACTGCTAGATCATACGCCAATTCCTGGGTTTCAAAGACTGGAAGACATCTACACAGAAACAACTCCAATTGATCTTGAGTTAGAGGAGTTGTTACTTATGGGACATGAACCCACCACCCACAACGAGGCAGGAAGCAATGAGAATGAGCTGGGATCTATGGAAAAAAAAAATCAAACTTGGAAGCTTACAAATCTCCCGGCGGGTCACAAACTGATTGGATTAAAATAGGTGTTCAAGATAAAGCTGGGTGTTGAAAGAAACGTGGAAAAACACAAAGCCCGATTGGTTGAAAAGGGGTATGTTCAGCAAAATGGTGTTGACTTTGATGAAGTATTTGCACCGGTGGCTCGTTTGGAAACCGTACGTTTGTTAATGGCTATGGATGCAATGAAAGGGTGGTTAATCCGTCACATAATGTGAAGTCTGCGTTTTTTAATGGTGATCTGCAGGAGGAGGTATATGTAACACAACTTGATGGATTTGTTGCCAAAGGGAAGGAACACATGGTATATTGATAATACAAAGCTCTTTACGGGCTACGACAGGCGCCTCGCTCATGGTACATGCCTCTCGATAAAGCATTGAAGGATTTTGGTTTTGAAAAGTGTTCTCAAGCGGTGTACAAGTTTCACAATCCACAGGCCATCTTGATAGTCGGTGTTTATGTGGACGATCTCATAGTGACAGGCTCTTCTGAGGATCAGGTGGCTCAATTTAAGAACAAAATGCAACATGTGTTTGATATGAGTGATTTGGGAAGGCTGACTTATTACCTTCGGATAGAAGTGAAACAATTTGAAGCTGGAACACAAATAAGTCAAACTGGGTATGCTAAACGGATCCTACAATTTGCTAGAATGTGGGATTGCAATGCAACAAAATGGCCAATGGATCCTAAGTAGAGTTTGTCCAAGGATGAGGATGGGGTGCCGGTAAATGCTACACACTATCGCCGGTAGTTGGATGTTTATGTTACTTGGTGCATACGAGACCCGATTTGGCTTATTCGGTTGGTATAGTTACGTACTCGATATATGAGCTCACCTAAGGAAAGCCACTTGAAAGCAGTAAAACAAATCTTGAGATATGTGAAAAGAACTCTGAATTTCGGGCTAGAAGATCAACGAGGAGGTGATGGTAAGCTGATTGGTTATAGTGATAGCAGCCACGATATGGATCTCAATGTTCGAAAGGGAACGACCGGGATGGTGTTTCACTTCTCTAACAGTCCAATTACATGGCTATCTCAGAAACAACACATTGTGGCACTATCCTCTTGCGAAGCAGAATTCATGGCGGCGACTGTAACTGCGTGCGCCGTATGACTGTGAAGCTATATGTTGACAATAAGTCAACTATAGCTCTAATGATGAATCCGGTGTTTCAAGGGCGTAGTAAACACATCGACACAAGATACCATTTCATGCGGAGATGTGTCGAGAAAGGATTCATTTGCGTGGAACATGTAAGTTGTGAGGAACAACATGCAAATGTTTTGACCAAAGCATTACCCAGGTTCAAGTTCATTGAAATGAGAAGTGCTCTTGGTTTGAAGGACCTAGAAGAAAAGAATTAGAATTAGTTGTTGACGAGAGCATATAAATCGGAGGATAGGATAGAGTAGATAATTATCATTATCGAGTTTATCTAGTCCAATGTATATCTCCTTTCTTTGTGGAATTTCTTGTTGTAAATTGCCCTATATATTTGTACCTCTGTGATCGGTGAATTAATAAGAACGTATACGTATTTTTCGATCGAATTCTTGTTCACATGGTATCCGAGCATACCGAATAAGAAAAATCTCGAAACCTCTTGAATCAATCTCTGCTCTCGTACCTCTCGAAATCGTTTTCCAGTTACAAAACTCGAACCCCTCTAATCATCATCTGCTCTCGAACTCACAAACTCGCAAACGCCATGACTGACAAAGAACCCCAAGAACCTTGATTGATTGTTCAAGATGCACCATTCCCTACAGGGATCATCTTGGATGATTCGAATTATCAGCTATGGTCACAAGTAATGGAGATGCGAATCGCTGCTCGTAACAAACTAGGGTTCATCACCGGTTCATCCAAGAAACCTGAGACTGGCGAGAAACACATCGAGAACTGGCTGATCGACAACAACAAAGTGAAAAGCTGGCTCATCCACTCAATGAACCCACGTTGATCCCAAGATTCATCCGATTGAAGACTGCAAAGGAGATATGGGACGCAGTTGCAAAGACCTTTTACGATGGAACTGACGAGACTCAACTATTTGAACTCAACCGGAGATCATTCAACACCCGGCAGAATGGTCGTCTTCTTGCCACCTACTACAATGAACTCATCGGTATTTTTCAGGAGATCGATACACGGCTAATGGTCCAAGAAGATAATGTAACTCAGGTAGTATCTTTAAACAAGTTTCTTGAACGTCTTCGGGTGCATATTTTTCTAGTAGGTCTCGATAATGAATTTAATCAAGCAAGGGGTGAGATTCTGAGGAAAGACCCCCCGCTCGATCTTGAAGCATGCTATGCATTCGTACGAAAAGATTTAAGCCAACAAACTGCCATGGATGAAAGCAAACATGAACCAGATAGCGTGGTTAATCTTGCAACTCGAAACCGACCCGTAAAAGGCAAAACCCAAAACAAAACTCTCGTATGTACTCATTGTGGAGAGGAAGGGCACTCGAAGCAAAGATGTTATGAAATCATAGGCTACCCGGATTGGTGGGATTTTTCAAAAAAACCACGACGAAAGGTAGGTCAAGCCACGGTGGCTACCGCGAAATCCGAAGAACCCACATCAACTGCAGCCCATACTGAATCACAAGGCAATCGTGGTATGTCAAACAACCCTGAATATATTAATTCTTCCTGGATTATTGATACAGGAGCAACAGATCATATGACCAACGATCCAAACAAGCTTGCAACTTGATCTCTTCCAAAACAATCATTGATCAAAACGGCAAATGGAGGAGTTGCTAATGTCACATGTGAAGGATCTACCCGAATATCAAAAACCATGAATCTTGACACCGTTGTTGTCATCCCATCATTATCATCAAATCTCCTTTTTATTAGCCAAATTATCGATAAATTAAACTGTTATGTAATTTTTTGGCCTACGAATTGTGTGTTTCAGGATATAGCGACGAATCGGATAATTGGCTATGGTATTAGGAAGGGGAACTTGTACTATCTTGAGGAAGAAAAGCACTCTACATCTCACAATACGGAAGCAACTCAAGAGAAGCGATCACTACCGTGGTTATGGCATCGGAGATTAGGGCATTTATCGTTTACATACTTGAAAAAACTGAAACCTGATATATTTTTGAATGAACAACAATCTGGTTTTAATTGTGATGTGTGTGAGATGGCGAAAAGCCACAGGATTTCATATTTGCCTAGTGAAAGACGTTCCTCTGTTCCATTTATGGTAATGCATTGTGATGTTTGGGGCTGCAAAAATACCTACACCAAATGGTTTTCGTTACTTTGTTACTTTTATTGACGAATGTACTCGTATGATTTGGATTTCTCTCTTAAAAAACAAGGGAGAAGTATGTAATGCGTTCCAGGAACTATAAAATCACAATATCAAAGTAACATTATGGTACTCCAATCTGATAATGGAGGAGAGTACATAAATCAAAGTATGGAGAGATTTTGCAAAGAGAAGTACATCAGGCAGCAAACATCATGCGCAAATACACTACAGCAAAACGGATTAGTAGAGCGCCGAAACAAACAAATCTTGGAAATAGTAAGGGCTTCTCTATTCGACATGCAAGTTCCAAGACAATATTGGGGTGAGGCGGTTCGGGCTGCTGCTTACATCATGAATCGAACTCCTTCAAGAGTTATCGATTTTAAAACTCCCCTACAACGGTTGCATGAAATAATGAATGTTCCAATCGTTCCTAACCTTGAGCCACGCGTTTTTGGGTGTACAGCGTATGTGCATCAAAATACCGGGAAACTTGAACCACGAGCAATCCGGTGTCTTCCTTGGATATGCGGAATTAAGAAGGGCTATCGGTGTTATGATCCGAAGGAAAAAAAATGTACGTTACTCGAGATGTTAAGTTTCACGAAAATGTATCCTTTTTTGAACCCGGATGTTTCCCTCAGGGGGAGATGATGATGTTTGATGATGGAAGCATCCGTGAAACGATGGTTGAAAATGAAACGGAAAGCACGGAAATTGATATCGAAAACGATACCAGGGAGGAGGAATCTGAGGTTGGTAACAATCACCGTGAAGAAGCTAATGAAGATGTGAACCCACCTCAAGATAGTACATCAGACCCGATCCCGACTACCGTAGAACCAGATCCGAATCCGTCACAAGGTAATTTACCTAACCCTATATCTGTTACTGGTACTCCTAACCTTGGTCTTGAACAGGAAGAAACAACCGGAGCTAGGTATCCCGTAAGGATAAATCGTAGGGTTCCAAAGAAACAGTACCAGCCAGAACTGAAGTCGGGGTCCAAGTACCCGATCAACAATTATGTCTCCTCTCATAAGCTTGCGAAACCACAAAAGACCATGATCGAAGAGCTGTCAACGGTGGTCATTCCAAACGATATACATGAAGCTTTAAACGACTCAAGATGGAAAAAGGCGGTAAACGATGAAATGGATGCATTGCAACAAAATGGTACGTGGGATGTAGTCGCGAGACTCAAGGAAAAAAGATGGCAGGGTGCGGGTGGATCTTCACAGTAAAAGTGAATGTTGAAGGAAAGTTTGAGAGGTATAAAGCGAGACTCGTCGTGAAAGGCTATACGCAGAAATATGGGGTAGATTACGGCGATACATTCGCCCCGTTAGCAAAAATTAATACTATCAGAATCCTTATATCTATTGCAGCAAATGAGAACTGGCCATTACATCAGTTTGATGTAAAGAACGCATTCCTAAATGGCACCCTAGATGAGGAAGTGTACATGGATCCACCACCTGGAATTAATTGTGGAGATAAAGTATGCAAATTATAGAAAGCTCTGTACGGTTTGAAACAGTCCCGGGCTTGGTTTGGCCGATTTTCGAAGTTCATGAAGACAGAGGGATACAGACAAAGCGATGCAGATCACACCCTCTTCGTGAAAATACAGGGAGGAAAAACTACAGCTCTAATCGTGTATGTAGATGATATGGTGGTAACCGGCAGCGATCCTGATGAAATAAAAAAGTTACAAACAGTTTTGGCCACTGAATTCGAGCTGAAGGACCTTGGACAGTTGAGGTATTTCTTGGGTATTGAAGTGACAAGATCTCCACAAGGTATTACCATGTGCCAACGAAAATATGTTCTAGATCTAGTAGCAGAAACGGGGATGCTTGACTGTCAACCAGTGCAAACCCCGATCGAAGTGAATCATGGTCTCACCTTACAAAGCAGTCAAACACCCGCAAACAAAGAAAGATAGCAGAAGCTGGTGGGAAAATTAATTTACTTAGCTCACACACGCCCTGACATAGCGTATTCCGTGGGTGTGGTAAGCAGGTTCATGCATGCTCCCAATGAAGATCACATGAAGGCGGTATATAGAATCCTGCGGTATCTCAAAGGGTGTCCTGGAAAAGGACTATTCTTTGGAAGGAATGACAACCGAAGTGTTCACGGGTATACGGACGGGGATTGGGCCGGAGATAAGTCAGATGGGAAGTCTACCTCTGGTTACTTCGCATATGTGTGGGGAAATTTAGTTACATGGAGGAGCAAGAAACAAAAGGTGGTGGCCAGGTCAAGTGCGGAAGCTGAGTTTCGAGGTATGGTTCATGGAGTATGCGAACTTTTGTGGATAAAAAGAATTCTGAGAGATCTTGGAATTGAAGTAAATGAACCGATGAGTTTGTATTGTGATAATCAAGCTGCAGTGAAGATTGCAAATAATCCCGTACAACATGACAAAACGAAGCACGTGGAAATCGATCGTCATTTTCTAAAAGACCATTTGGAGAAGAAGACAGTTAAGCTGCCATTTGTGAACTCTGGAGATCAGTTAGCAGATATGCTGACTAAAGCAGTGTGTACGAACGCCTTCCTTAGCTCTCTTGACAAGCTGGGAATGATGGACATACATTCTCCACCTTGAGGGGGAGTGTTGACGAGAGCATATAAATCGGAGGATAGGATAGAGTAGATAATTATCATTATCGAGTTTATCTAGTCCAATGTATATCTCCTTTCTTTGTGGAATTTCTTGTTGTAAATTGCCCTATATATTTGTACCTCTGTGATCGGTGAATTAATAAGAACGTATACGTATTTTCCGATCGAATTCTTGTTCACATTAATGGGGGGAAATTGTGAACGTTAATTCTAAATAGTCACATGTTTGAATGTGGTTTTTTACTGTTATTAATCCTAGATAATTTAGGGAGTCATGGTAGGAGGTTATAGGGTCACCCCACTTTTTTTGCAGATTTAGTTTTGCATGTTCCAGTAGGTTATGTTATTTGTTTCTGTGTTCTCACTCCATGCACCGAGCCTTTTCAAATATTCAGAATTAATAGTGAGAAAATTCCCCAAAAACTTTGTGTGTTATTCGTTTTCTTTTTTAATTGCTGGGCATAATTCTACGATCCATTATAGTCTGATAACCAACAATACGTACCCTGAAAAAAGTTGCAAGTTGCAACGTACAGCAAATATAATGCTTGTTCTACAGTGAAAAACACTAGCATGATAGTTTAATCTTTTAATCACACTTATTTCACATGATATCTTTCCACCTCAGTTTTTTAAATGATTTTTGCCTTTGGGACATCTATTTTTGACAGCCATTTATTATTTAAGCGTAGGCATATTTTTTTTATGTCGGTTCATCTTTGTTCATTTATTTCAACTTTTCAAGATTTGGTGTATCTATATTTGCAGTCGTCACACCTTCACACAGACTCGTTTAAGGATATGGATAACCTAAAATTGCTCCAGCTAAATTGGGTAGGGCTCATTGGATCATCCTACGAGGATATTTCAGGAAATTTAAGATGGCTCTGCTGGCTTGGATCCAGTTTAGATACCATTCCCCGTGACTTGTACATGAAAAATTTAGTGGCCATAGATATGAGCCATAGCTGCTTGGAAAAATTTGAACCACCAGAGGTAATTTAACTCGTGCAACATCTAATTTTAATTTTCTAATTAGTTTTATCATGGACTATATGTGGATGTATAGTTTAAAGTAATTTATGTTACTTTTGCAACAGTCTCTTGAGCTTCTCAAGATTCTAAATCTTAAAAGCTCCACGGCTCTACTGGAAATCCGCAATATCTCCCGACTCCCTAACCTTGAGACTTTGATTCTCTGGAACTGTCGTAAATTGGTTTGTATTCATGACACCCTTGCACGCCTTAGCTGTCTTGCTTTGTTGAACATCACAGGGTGTGAAAATCTGTGCAAGAGGGAGAGAGAAGCTTCTGTTGTTGGTGGAAATGGTACACAACTTCCCTTTTTTTTGCCAAGTTCATTACAGCGGTTGTTCCTCAAGGACTGCAACATTAGAGACACTAATTATTTTCCTCTTAATTTCAATGATCACTCATCATTAGAATACTTGAACTTAGTCAATAGTCCGTTTGAATCCCTGCCTCCTTACGAACATCTTAAAAATCTCCGGGTCCTTGACATGAGTCATTGCACAAAACTTGAAGACCTTCTATGTCTCCCAAGTACACTTGCAGAATTGTATATTTATTACTGTGAATCTCTTAAGAAAGTAGGTTTCAATACACATGAATTCAGATTGCAAGAGTTTGGATTTGAAGGTTGCGTAAAACTGTCTGAAGTTGAGGGATTTTTCAAATTGGTGTCGATTGCCATGCTTGAAAAAACTGATTTGGGACACATGAAGTGGCTAAAAGAGTATCAAGACAGTGAGGTGTGCTTGGTTGGAGACTACGACCTTACAAAAGGCAGAAGTTCGTGTATCCAGGTTTGTAATATCTCTTGAGAATTGCTATATTCTGCTTAAACACTTCCTAATTGAACAATTGACAATAGTACATGAGGTGTTGTTGACTTTCCTGCGTATATTTACTTTTGTTAACTAGACAGTTCGCAAAAGTATGTTTAGGAGGATATTCAATTTCTATTATCAATTTTCTCGTGGGAACATGCAAAAATACATATTATCGCATGAACTTAATTACCACCTCCATAATAATTATACCCTATGAATGATTAAATTATTTTTCCTTTGTAACATAGATGTTGTATGAGTTCGATATAATGAGCATGTCTCTGCCGGACATAAAGCATCCAAAACTGATGCCTGAGTTCAAGTCAGAATCCCATGTTTTGTCTTTTGAAGTGCCATCAGACCCCAAGAATAGGAGGCTCAAAGGATTGAACATAGTTTTCAAATACACAATAAAGGGTGAGAATTGGGTTTGGTTTGCTAAAATCAGTACAAAGAATGGTGTTGACATGATGTACAACCCCATTGTCTTTGGCAAACCTGATGAACTTGGTATATGGTTAAGCTATTGGCCAATAGGGAACATGTTGCGTGTTGGAGATGAAGTTAAAGTATCTATCCTTGTGATGAATGGTTTGGAGATACAAGGGTGTGGTGCAGATCTTGTGTACACTGATGAAGAATCAGAAAATGAAACCTTGCAAGAAAACATTTTTGGAGGCAATTTCTCTGAGTTTAAGCTAAGCACGGGAGCTTACTATCTTTGTCGCTGTGATTTCAATGTTTTGGTGAATGTTGGCATACTCTCACCTGATTGGTTTAGGAGTTTAGTTGGTGATACAACTGACTATACTGGTATGTACCTCTTGCCTAGCTAATTTTTAGTTTTTGGTAATTATATTAATGCTTGAACAAGAGCAAGCTTATTATATATAATACACATTTTTACA
Organism: Pulicaria dysenterica; assembly: GCA_947179395.2. Taxonomy (NCBI): domain Eukaryota; kingdom Viridiplantae; phylum Streptophyta; class Magnoliopsida; order Asterales; family Asteraceae; genus Pulicaria; species Pulicaria dysenterica. Next base: position 9,959,299 of record OX359296.1, read on the forward strand.
GAGATAGCAAGATGGAGAAAGACCGGTAGAGCTCAGCAATCATATCAATCTTATACAGAATTGAAATACGTTAGATGCATCACCTATGGTCCTGAATCGGTAAATGGGCTTTATAATATTTCTTTATTCACATAAATTTATTACCTGTAGTGAAAAGCTTAATTGTAACGCATTTATGCAGTAGTTATGAGGAGTCTAAGTACTTTCAAAAATGTGTTACATTAGTTTTATAGTGTTACCATATGACCAACTATAATGATGTATAAATAGGACCTAAGTAACTAATTTTTTCCATAAAATTCCCGCCACCATCTACTATTACAAACCGGAAGGATTTCATGTAATCTATATATGGTACAATTAGTATGAAGAATCTCTGTCCACATCAAACTCTCATGTGCTACTTTAAGTTTTAAAGGAATTATTTATGATTTATTTTTTCAATATTACACGAATTAATTTTGGGTTGTATGATAAATCAAGATTTGATAACACCTCTACTGTTTTTATTAAAATTACAGGAGGACATTTACAATATTGCGGAGATGTCCAAATCGTCTCGTGTTGATAAAACGGTGGAGTTTGTATCTGAATTTAGTGAAATAGCAACTAAGGTAAATATAATAAAGGTTTATAGAAATTATATCAAAATAGTGAGTATTTTATTTTTTTTAATTGGAGACCTGTATCACTGTACTTTCTTATAAAAAAATCTTAAGTTTTTTACTCAGAGGATGCACATGCACAATCCAACAATATGATCACCCAGTAAAAAGTTACACATGTGCAACCCCAACAATAAAGGGGTGTTAGGGTAAGCTTGTTTTTTTAGCTTAAGATTATGAGCTTATGAGCTTATTAGATAAAAAAATGTTTGTATTAACTTACAAGATAATAAGTTCTTTTATTAAAAGTGTTTGGCTCATCTTATGTTTGTAAAATGACTAAAAATTAAGGGGAAGACAAATGATACATATATGGGAAAGAGGGCAAAATCAACGGTAAAAATATAAATATATAAAAATAAGCCCACCTAATAGAAAAAAAGCTATTGTCAATGAGCTTACTAAAATGGGTTTATTTACCCAAAAAATAAGCTTATAAGCTTAAGGCAATAACTTAACCAAACAGTATATTTTTCATAAGCCTTAAAAACAACCTAATAAGCCCATAAAATAAGCTAAAACAAACACCCCCTAACTTAAATTGAACATGTGCGACCCACAAGACAACCATGAGTTTGTGTGCATCTGTGGTTAGTTATTTTAATAAAAGGTTGCACAAACTTAAAAGGTTGAACATGTCCAGTAGTTCGAATCACCTAATGAAAGGTTGCACATATGCAACCTAACAACACGTCAGTGGTCAGCGGCGGCAGGCGGTGTAGTCTTCTGTCGTGTTGAATGAAGGTAGGAAATAAATCTAGACGTTATAGACTATTTATTAAAAAAAATCAAAATGGTTAAACAATAAATTGAGAGGTTGGCTTTTGTAATAATTTTGGTTCTTAAATGAGAGGGAATAGTTTAACCTTTACCTATGCTCCTGAATCGGTAAGTGTGCTTCGTAGTATTTCCTTTTTGACATGAATATATTACCTGTAGTGAAGGACTTAATTGTAGCTCATTTATGCAGTTGTTATGAGGGGCCGAAGTACTTTCGAATGTCTGTTCGGTTATTTTGAATATTACATGATTGATTTTTGTAACTAGAATGTGTTCTTTTTAGTTTATATTTTCAATATTACGAGTTAATCTTAGTTTGTATGATAAATCAAGATTTTTTGATACCTTCTCTCTTCTTTCTAATAAAATTACAGGAGGAGAGTTACAAGATTGCTGAGAATTCAAAATTATCTCTTGTTGATAAAATGGTTAGTTTGCATCTGAATTTAGTAAAGCAACGGTAATACACACATATCATGTTTGGTGGACAAAAGGAAAGAGTTTAATCTTTCGTTGTGTAGAATTTTATTCTCTCCACTCATCTAGAAAAATTACAATCAGCAGGAGGTGTAAATCGACAATAGATAAAAGAAATTCTTTTAATCAATATTTCTTCAATTCACAAACAGATCTACCAAAAGACCAGGAAACTTTGCTCTTCCTTTTAGCTCGAAAGTCCGTATCAGGGGAAAAATAATAATAATGCTGACAAATTGATGATGATAATGACAATAATACTTGAACTTTACAGAAGAATATGTCTATCTCTGTTCAACTTTTAATTGAACTTCTCTTTATGGAAACAGTTTTGACTTTGAATCTTTAATTGAACTTCTCCTTTATATCTAAGCGTCGTTTACTTAGAATTTCTTCTTTATCTGTATTTCTTTTTTCTATATATTTTTTGTTACTTCATTTTTCTTTTACCTTCTTTTTTCTTTTATTTTATTTTTCTCCATTTTACTTTACCATATTTTCATTGACACCGCTTTTAATTACTATTATGTTAGTCTTTTTAAATTGTATTTGTTTATTATTTTTATTTATCTATGTTTTTTGTTTGTATATTATTATTTTGTTTGTTATTTATTTTCTCTTCTTTTTATTTCTTTTGTTTTCATTGCCGGAGGTCTATCCAAGGAAGCAGTCTCTCTACTTATGGGTAGTGGTATGATTGTTAACATTTTACCTCCCTCATACCCCGACTCAAAGGGATTGGGTATTGTTGTTGTTGTTGTGTGTTTCTTTTTTGGATTTTAATAAATATTTTGATGAGATTTGGCTTGTATAGATTTAAAACAAGAATTTAACTAAACCATGTTGTTTTCCTCGTGATTTTAATAAATATTTTAGATTTGGCTTGAAGACAGTATATTGTTTTCCTCGTGATTTATTCAGGACAAAGATGAGAGTTCTGATCTTGAGACCGCAAGCCCATCCAAAGCTTTTCGTTCCAATGAGGTTATGGAGTCTACTACAACCAAGGTAAATCTATCTATACAAGAGAAGAGTGTAATATTTGAAATTAGCTCACTCTTCTTAACTAGGAAAGGAAACGATGTCACTTTCTTTTTAGAATTTGAATTGGTTCACAAAAGACGTGCCCCATAATGAAAGTAGCTTGTTCTCATCATCTCGTAAATAACATGGAACAAAGTTTGTGTTCATGTAACTTTGCTTCACTAGGAGAGAGACAATGGTCTCACCACTCTCAAATTCAAATTGGTTCACAAAAGACATCCACAAATCTATAATGGAACTCAGAATTCCAACTCATAACTAATATGGGGCGGGATGCTACTTGATGTCGAAAGCCTAGGTTCTCAATTGAAGGTTGTTTCTTAGTTTGGGGGTAAACTCCCATTAAATAATTAGTTGATCTCTCCGTCCCAAGTTTAGTGTCCACTATACTATTTTAATTGTCCCAAAATAATTGTATAAAAATTGTCATTGGTAACTATAATACTAGTTTTCCTATTTTACATACTATTTTAATTGTCCCAAAATAATTGTATAAAAATTGTCATTGGTTACTATAATACTAGTTTTCCTATTTTACATACTATTTTAATTGTCCCAAAATAATTGTATAAAAATTGTCATTGGTTACTAGAATACTAGTTTTGCTATTTTACATACTATTTTAATTGTCCCAAAGTAATCGTATAAAAATTGTCATTGGTTACCAGAATACTAGTTTTCCTATTTTACACTTAATTAATTACCTTTATTGAAACTCTTACATGTTAACGATAATGCAAGGTTAAATATGCCGTTTTTACTAAGCCTGGGACTAAGTGCACATTCTTAAAATGTGTGTTTTTTCTTTAAGGACGATAAATTTGGGACAGAGGAGTACAAAAGGAAACATTAAATTTTTACTACAACCTTAAAATGAGACCCTGAGTACAAATCACTACGAAAAATATGTCATTTATCTACGCTTCATCAAAAGCGTGTAAAAAATATAAGCATTGTCACACTTATAATTGTGAAAAATATTTTAAAAATAAGTATTGTTAGAAATAGAAAAAGTTAACATTTAAAGACATGCACTACAAAAAAAAGGGTTTTTGCGGCGACATAAGTCGCCGCTAAAGCTCCAATTGTCGCCGCCGCAGGTTATTCGCGGCGACATTTCGCCGCAAAAGTGTCGCCGCTAAAGCTTCGTACCCAAAAGTTTTTTGCGACGACATTTTTGACTTTTTGCGACGTCACACAACGGACCCATCAAGTGCCACGTGGATGTGTTTTTGCGGCGACATGAGTACTTTTAGCGGCGACAATTTTGAATTAATTTAAAAAATAAAATAATACTTTTTGAATTTAAAAGTCCACGCTTTTAAATGTGTGAATTTAGTAATTAATAGATGATTCAAAAAGTTCACACTTAAAAGCGTGGACTTTTGTAACTCTAGAATTATTTTCAAATTTTCCACGCTTAGAAGTGTGAACATTTAGTTAATTTGTCCACACTAATACATGTGAATTCTAACTCCAATTTTCACATTTTCAAATGTAAAGATATAGTAGATATTAGTAACACCCATTTATTCCACGCTTGATCAAAGTTCTCCAAGCTTTTACGTGTATTAATATTGATAAAAAAGTGTGAATAATCGACATCTTTATTGTAGTGAATACATGTAAACATCGTGAAAAGATTTAACAATATGGCTTTTGTAACAAATATAAAGAGGAAATCAAGTAAAATTGGTATTAGGCAAATGTCTAATGTACATTTTCCTCAAACATTTAGATATAGTACTGGATAAATGAATGAAGGGAAATGTTTTGGGTATTCCGCTGTTCTACAAAGTTACAATTCTGGAGGGCAAAGGTATTTTAGTGCAAAAAATGTCTTGACAACTCCACCTTTTTAATCAGTTATGCAATTCGTATTTGGGTGTCATTTATTTATTAAGAGGTTCTAAGTCTCAATCTCAATATCATGTCAAAACATTAAGAGGTGATTTTGACATCAGAATGTTCATTCATATTTTGCTGTATGTTTAATGAAATATCTGAATGGTTGTAATTATGTGTTATATAATATTTTATATTCAACTGTTACATATATTCTACTAAATTTAACTTTTCTAATTATAAAGGAAAATATTTTAATAACAAATATCAAACTACAATAATGAATAATATAGGGAATTAAAATCAAAATATATAGAGGAGAGATTCGCGGCGGCATGTGGGGGCTGACTGCGACCATGTATGCAGAGTAGTGGAGGAGTAGATGTTGAGATGAATTAGTGAAGATAAGGAGTTTGATTGTTATAGGATAATGAAACATAAATTCTGTTAAGATGTCATAAGAGGTAATTTTATTTTTGGTTCATTAAGGGGTGATCTTAATGAAAACAGAAACAAATTGCCCTTACATCTTAAGGTTCAGTTCTAAGTCTTTTACTTATCCATAGTGATCCTAGTCCTAGATGAAATTGCTAGACTTTCAGGGGAGTATAGTTCGTTGACTATATGACGCTAGTATAAAGATGAGATAGTTGTACCATAAACTAAAGAAGTGAAGGCTGGCGGTGAAGATAGGGTATCCAAATTTGAAGAGATGAGATGTAATATCTATGGTTAACTCCAACAAAAATAGAATGACGAGGATGGCGATCTTTGGGTACGAAGGTCAAAGAAAAGGAAAAAAGGTAGTTGACCAAGGTTAGAACATGGGTTGTTTCTCTCAACTAAAGAGACACAACCAACTAAGCTAGCATGAAATCTTGCTTTGGGCATGCAAATAAATATATAAAGTAAACGCAGTTTTGTTTCGAGTCCCTTTTGGTTTTAATTAGGCATGGCTAGGGGATGGTTAGGAAACGGCCACAGGTCAGATCGTATACATCTAAGCCAATAGCTCGGCGCCCTAACCGGGAAAAACTCCTAAAAATAAAAAAATTTAGTGATGATGACTGGTAGTGGGACAGCTTTTAGATATTGGAAAGTTTATTCGTTAAGATAACACCCACTAATTGTGTTTTTGTATTATTATTATAAGAAAAATACTATTAACCCCTTCTTATACCATCAATTCGTAATTTCTTATCAGATTCCAGTGGGTTCCGGTTCTTCCCCCAGCTTTATGGCTTCTTCTGGTGCTAATGCTAGCAGCTTTGATGTCTTTTTAAGCTTTAGAGGAGAAGATACTCGATATTCTTTTACAGATCATCTCAATGATGCATTAAAACGAGCCGGAATTAGTACTTTTGTAGACGCAGAAGATTTAAAGAGAGGTGACGAACTGCGACATCAAATAAAGAGAGCAATCGAACAATCTAAGGCTTCAATAGTTGTACTGACAGAGAACTATGCAACTTCACATTGGTGCCTTGATGAGCTTTGCCTGATCCTGGAGCAACGGAATAATCGCAATCATTTTGTTTTACCTATTTTTTATCATGTCCGTCCCTCAGATGTTAGGAACCAAAAACAAAGTTTTGCTATAGAAGTCAAAACCTCATCAGGATGGACACATGATAACGTGAACCGGTGGAAGACCGCTCTTACAGAGATTTCTAGTTTGGCAGGCAAAGTTCTTTCCAGGTATACTTCCCTCCTTTTGTTTATAATCTGATCATCACTTAAATATATTTCAACTGATGCTGCTGTGATTTAATAATATAATGACTACTATTGAAAACTTCAAGCCAATTTTTTGCTCTCTACAGTATAGTTATGATGATGATAATAATTGAGACCAATGATGTTATAGTATACGAGGATCATATTAGTATTTTTGCTCTTTACAGTATAGTTATGATTATGATAATAAATTAGACCAATGATGTTATAGTATATGAGGATCATATTAGTATTTTTGCTCTCTACAATATAGTTATGATTATGATAATAAATTAGACCAATGATTTATAGTGTATGAGGATCATATTAGTATTTTTGCTCTCTACAGTATAGTTATGATGATGATAATAAATGAGACCAATGATGTTATAGTATATGAGGATCATATTAGGATGTGGAATCTAGAGTTTGGATCAAGGTAGTTTTCTGTTAGCCAACTTTGTTACATCTATGCATTTCTGAGATTCCTGCTGATTTTTCTTTCATGAAGTATTAGAAATCAGCGGTGTATTTATTCCTCTAGCATCATTTATCAATGATGGTATTGTATGTTTGCGCTATAACTAAAGTAGTTGTTCTGTTACTAAGTAGGTCAGGGCATGTTTTACTTTGATGACAACTCTAATCTCAGATATGGTAAGACAACTTTGATGATTGTTATTGTACAAAGTAGAAAGGTTTTCCCACCTTAACAGGTTCCCGGGGAAATCGAGCTGTGCTTCAATGTTTGTTACAGTAGTTTGGTAAAAGGATTAATTAAAAAATTTGCATGTTTTCACCTTTTCGTCACATGAATAAGAAAATGATCTGTAGAGTATTTATTTTTGTGATAATCATATGAATTACGTAATTTTTGTTTGTATTTGATTAAATCAGTCCACATAAATGTTCAATCTTCGTGAAAACAAAAAACTAAATTGATCAAGACAATGTCTACGCTAATTCATAAACTATGTTTGATAATCTGGTTGATTAAAATAGAATGATATTCCATCTATATTTATAAATACTCAATTAATGAAAGATATTCTTTTTTCTATTAAATATGCATTTAATAAATTAGTTGTGTAATTCATGAAAGATAAGCCGTTACAAATAACCTATAATTTATGACCATCGAAAGCTAATATGTTTTTCTTTATAAAACATTTATATATAAATACGTGATTAAACAAAAACCTCTTTCTTGTATTGTTGTACAATGCAATGCTCTGGACCTCGCTTAATTGATTAAAGATTTTCATGAGAAAATTTTCCTCAAAATCATACACACACACATATATATATATATATATATATATATATATATATATATATATATATATATATATATATATATATATATATATATATATATATATATATATATGAAAAAGTTAATGCGAGAACCATTCTTAGTGCGAGAACCGCGAGAACCAATCTGAGACGTCCAATTCCCCATCCTTCAATGTCATTGCCCACCCATGAATTCTTCACATGCACCCTGCCACACTCTATCCCTCCACGCTCTCCATCCGTTTAACTTCCCATATCCAAGGAATGGTTGAGATTGGTTCTCGCGGTTCTCTCACTAACAACGGTTATCGCATGAACCTTCCCCTATATATATATATATATATATATAGGAAGAAGTTCCATTGAGAACCATTTTTAGTGCGAGAACCGCGAGAACCAATCTGAGCCGTCCAATTCCCCCTCTTTTAATGTCATTGCCCATCCATGAATTCCTCACATACACCCTGCCACACTTGATCCCCTCACACTCTCCATCCATGAATTCCACTTATCAAATCAACGACTAAGATTGGTTCTCGCGGTTCTCGCACTAAAATCGGTTTTCATTGGAACCCTCCCCTATATATATATATATATTGTTAGAATAGTATACCTTAGGGATTAGAAGTGTAAATACACATAAAATACATTTAGCTATTTCCATGTATAGTTCTCTCATACATAAATTTGTAATGATCGTTTCTTTTGATCTGAATGAGAATATTCACATTTTCTCTTATCTCCCTCTCTCTAATTTAACATGGTATCAGAGCTAGGGTTTCAAACCTAGCCACCATCACATCACCATCGTCAGCTAGTCATAACAGCAATCGTTGATTGTCGTGTATCTCCTCCGACAACAAGAATTGCCTTTTAGTGCCATCGAGATTTCTTCCGCTGCCGTATTCAATTGATCTAGACTGCCGTTGCTCGGGGTGAGATCGGTTCAAAAACCGGACCGGACCGAAAAAGACCGGATCGGACCGAAACCCGAAATGTAGAAAAAACTAGGACCGAAGACGACCGACTAGTCCCGGTCCGGACCGGTATAGGTCCGGTTCGGTTCGGTTCATCGGTTTTTTCGGTCTTTTAATTGTTTTATATATTGTATCAAACAAAACCGGCCCGGACCATACCGGACCGAAACCCGAAATCTAGACCAAGCCAGGTCCTAACCGGTCTCGGTCCGGTTTATCGGTTTTTTCAGGTCTACCGGGTCCCATGCTCACCCCTAGCCGTTGCTATTGCTGCTCTCTGATTCTTGATCTCAATTGATTGGTTGTATCACAGTTAATCGAGATTCACAGTTGTTGAATTGATTGTGTTTGTGTTCGTTTTGCATCTGCAATTGGGTTGAATCGACAAATTGAGTCGGCGCTAGGGCACCATCTACGCACTACTTAACCTGCAAACATATCTCTGCGCAAACATACTTGTGCGCAAACTCTGCCCTCCTTCGCAAACCTCATATGCGCACTACTCAACCTGCGTAAACCTCATCTGCATATTGCTTAACCTGCGCCAACTCTTCCTTTACGCAAGACACCCTACAAGTTCTAGACCATAACCCTTGAGCCCGCTGTATTTGCTTTGTGATGAGAGTCAAAAAGGGAACTCTGGTACACAACTACAATAACATGGGTGATGTTATTAATCCTCCTTCCGGTACACAATCATTTATTATTGGAAACTAGTCCACTCAACAGTCTTCTGGTCTTTTCATGCCTTTGGAACTGGTTATAGTCCAAGGAATTTTGCAACATAGACAACAGAGACAATACATATGTCTGCAATCGAGTATGATGCCTTTCAAGCAGCACAACGTTCTATCCCTAGTGCCACAATTTACTCTCGTAATCACTCGGCTTTTGCTGTCCAAGGCCCATGGATTATTGATTCAGGTGCTACTGATCATTTGTGTGGTAACAAAGATCTTTTCTCTGCTATTACTTATTCCGATAATTTACCCCCTATTACTATTGCTGATGGAAATAAAACGGCAGTTAATGGTATTGGCAAAACCAAACCTATTTCATCGTTGTCGTACACTCTGTTTTATGTGCCTAAAAACCCTTTTAATCTTCTATACATCAGTCGTATCACTAAAACTCACTCTTGTTCAATAACTTTTACGGATTATCAGTTGTATCACTAAAACTCACTCTTGTTCAATAACTTTTACACCTGATTCTGTTTTCTTACAGGACCTGAGGACAGGACGGATTATTGGCGAAGGGCATGAGTCACACGGACACTATTACTTACGGGGATCTCACCCATCCATTGCAGCGAGTGCCATGTCTCTACACTATTACCATCACCTATGGACACCCTTCTCTCTCTAAGTTAAAGAAGATCGTGCCAAGTTTGTGGCCATTATCATCCTTAGAGTGTGAGTCGTGTCAGTTAGGGAAACATACTCGCGGTGTTTTTCCTAAATGAGCAAATAATAGAGTCGATTCCACACTGATGTGTGGGGTCCTAGTAAAGTCTCTTCAAACTTTGGGTTTCCACTATTTTGTTACTTTTATTGATGACTATTCTCGTTCTACGTGGATATTCTTCATGAAACAACGTTGTGAGTTATTTTCAATTTTCCAAGAATTTTGTGCTGAAATAAAAACCCAATTTGGTGTGTAACCATTCATACCTTAAGAAGTAATAACGCCCTCGAATATTTCTCCACACCCTTCAAAGAGTTTATGGCTTCCCAAGGCATAAATCTTCATGTCCTAGAACACTACAACAAAATGGTATGGCCGAAAGAAAAAATCGCCATCTAATTGAAACTACCCGTGCCTTATTGTTGCATGCTAAACTCCCGTTAAAATTTTGGGCTGATACTGTTATGACTGCATGCTATCTAATCAATCGGATGCCATTATCAGTCTTACAAAATCAGACTCCATTCTCTGTTTTGTTTCCAAATTAAACCCTATATCACCTTCCTCTACATCTAATTGGCTCAGTTTGTTTTGTTCATTGTCTGGATCCTAGTAAAGATAAATTAGCTTCTAAGGCACTCAAATGTGTCTACAGAAGGGCTACAAGTGTTACTCTCTTAGCTTAAACAAATATTTCATGGTTGTAGATGTGACATTCTTTGATCATCAACTTTATTTTTCCGTTGATTAACATGAGTCTTCAAACATTGATCAAGTTATTCCTCTCTCCATCCTTACGTCATTACCTGTTGACAACCCCTCAGACTCCTTCCAATACTGATCCTCCGAGTCCTCCTATTATTGATCCTCCTTTAAAAACCTGTTAGCGACATCCTCGTCCCATTGTTCCTAAGGATGAAGATTCTCCTGAAAATGGTATCTCCTTCAATGATTGATCCACTGGCTTGAGTCTGTCAGAAGATGATCTACCTATTGCCGAATGGGAAGGTTCAAGATCCACTGCAAATCCTTATCCCATATACAATTATGTCCATTATAATCGTTTATCAGTGACATATTCTGCTTGTATTGCAAGTCTTGCCTCTGTTACTATTCCTAAGTGTTCAGGTGAGGCTTTTTCTCATCCCAGTTGGCGTAAGGCTATGGTTGATAAAATGACAGCCTTACACTCTAATGGAACATGAGAGTTGGTTCCGTTACCTCCGGGTAAATCAAAAGTTGGATGTCGTTGGATATTCACTCCAAAAGTCGGACCGGAATTCCACTTACAAAATGAACGGCTGAGATTAAGTCTCTTATTCTCATTTAATTTCTCATTCTCATTTGAATCTTCCCCTATATATCTATATATATGAAGTTCAATTGAGAACTGTTTGTAACACCATTAATGACTAATGACTCATTAGTAGGGTTTATTTGGTTCTTTATATTTACTCAGCCGTGGACTGTCACATTTATGAGGCTTTATTTTCCCAAAATACCTCTCATTAATGTCTCATTAACTAGCTATTAATGAGTCATTAATGAATAATGAAAGAGCTGTCAAAAATTCTTAGCCATTGATTAATATTAAGCAAGGGCTAAGATTGGTTCTCGTAGTATTCGTACGAAAAACAATTCTCATTTGAACCCGCCTATATAGAGGAGGGTCCTCTAGATAGAGGAGGGTTCATTTGAAAACTATCCTTATATAGAGGAGGGTTCATTTGAAAACTATCCTTAGTAAAAACCAATCTTGTCCCTTGATTAAAATAAATCAATGGTCAACAAAAATGATTGGCTCATTAATGATGCATTAATGAGAGGTATTTTTGAAAAATCAAGTCTTGCTCTTTAATGCCAGTCTACCCTGACACAATTTACTAAGGGTGTGCTCGGTTTGATTTTGGGGTAAAACCGAAACCAAACCGAAAATTTTGGTTTCTTTTTTTGGTTTTCTGTTTTATGTTCAGTTTTCAGTTTTGTTTTCGGTTTTTTGTTTAGTTTTTGGTTTTTTTAGCAAATGGGCTGCTACAAATCTCCTTTTTGGGCTGCTGCAACTCCAAAACTCACATACATATATGGGCTTTCATACAAACAATATTTGAGCTACTTCTAATCTCCTATTAAGCACCATGTATTAACACAACATTTCCAATGTATCATCACAAAATGATATATATAAATTACTATCCGGAAATATTGAAACATAATAATGTGTCCAACACGAAACACATTTAACCCATCAAACATAATAATAATAAAAAAAACACATCATAATGATGTGTTGAACACATGAAAACATAAATAACAAAGTTTGATGCCTAGTTGTCTTTAAAATTATAATTTTAACATGATACCAACGACCCTTCCATAACCTCTTTTTACTAATCATCATCCGATTCCTCATGGCAATGTTTTTCTTTTGCCGGTAATTCATCTACAAAGTATTAAAAAAATACAACTTTAGAGCAAATAATTTCGTACAAACATAACTTATTTAAAGAAAATAATATGTGAATATACTTGTTTACTTACCAACTTCCAACTTCTCCAAATTCTCCACTAAAGTTTGTAGTTCAAGACCATTAAGAGGCGTGTCATGCAAATTCTCCAAATTCGGTTTTTAACATTTGGTTCGGTTATTTTGGTCGGTTTTAAAAACTAAACCGAACCAAACCTAAAAAATTGGTTTTTAGTATTTTTAAAACCAATACCGTCGGTTTTTAACATTGGTTTCGGTTTTTTCGTTTTTTGGTTCAGCTTCGGTTTTTCTTGCTCACCCCAACACGGTTGACAAATTATATAAAAGACCAAAATACACCTATTGACGAGTCATTAATGAGCATTAATGGTGTTTACAGATGGTACTCGTAAAAAAAAACGATTCTCAAATGAAGTTCTCCATATATATAATACCGTTTGCTTTAAATTTGGAAATTTGATTATTCAGCATTATTTTTATTGAATTATATCTAACCCTTAGACACCTTATCCTCATCGTGCTCCTTTTCCTTGTATAGGTACAGCTCCGAAGTAGAATTGTTGAAGGAAGTTGTGACTATGATTTCCCATAGACTTGATCGAGAACAAGCACAAGAGATCATTCCCTTCTTAAAGCAATCTCATAGTGATGATGAATTTGTTGGGTAGAATGAATAGATTGAGCAGGATGAACCTGGTGTTTACATTATCTTAATATCCTTACCTTGAGGTACCACGGATATCAAACAAGTCTGCTTCAGGTATGCTATTTTAGCTGCTTTCTGCAATTCAAAGGGTTTTATGTTGGATTTAGCCAATCAACTTTCACCTTTTTTTTTTATAAAGTCCCTTATTTCAAGTTTTCTTTTTCTTTTTTGGTAGTGTGTTAGAAGTATTGAATTCGGTTATAGGTCCCAAATAGACATAAGTAGACTTAATTTGGTTAAGTGCAGCTGAACCGATTCAGTGAGAAGCAAGCAGAAAAGTGTTGGACAGCTAAATGGAAAAGAGCTAATGCATAGATCAATGTCCAAACAAGTGATAAGTGGGCATAAATAACGAGGACTTAGCACATTGACATGTGGGAACATTGTTTGTAATTTATATTTTATTTTATTTTTTCTAGTTCTTTTTCTGTGTTGCTGCATTTTCTTTATGCAAGCAATAGCATTACAAATAGCTTTGGTTATGCTTTCAACTTTCTCTCTTTATGTTTGTTATAAACTTTCAGAATGGAAACTTGAACCAAACGCAGATTCGTGCAGATTATAAAACAGAGTTTAGTATATGATTATCACTATCCTTAAGAACTTTTAGTCCCCACTATGGATTTGTTGTCATTGTGCAGACTTAAATCCTTCCAGGTTTGAACCAAAAGCAAGCTTTTTACTAGAGCAAGATTCGTTGGTTTTATAACCGAAAAAACTGTCAGTTTATCCCTCCAAAAAATGAATCAAAACGAATTCAGGAAGACATTAGAATTGCGAAGTTGCAAAGTGGTAAATGCTTGGTGTGTGTGCGCGTGTGTATACAACACTTTAGGCGTGTCTTTGGTTGGACGGAAAATGTAGGTTCCAAAAACACAAGTATCAAAGATTGAAGCTAACACATGCACATAATATGGTGGTAAGAGATGAAGTAGATAAAGAACGTTGAAGAACACACACACTTCACCTGGAACACACACTAAGAACTTGTCAAAGTTTTCTCTGCATAAATGAAAGCTTAGAATTCAAGTTGACAACTTGAATTCTATATAAACAAAGTAACTTACATAACTTACCCTCAAGAATGGGTAAATACAAAAGAGACCCTTAGCCAACTAGCTAATAATAATAAATAATAAATACAACAAATTGAACATCACAAAATAAGTTCCTAACATTCTCCCCCTTGGTGTTCAAATACAAAAACTACAAACGAGACTAATCTTTTTCCGGAGACTTGAACTTTAGAATTTGTAGTTGTTCATTACGTCTTTTTGCGTTGCGTTCCAGGGGGTTTAGGAGTAAAAGCTTGGACTAGTCCTTTTGAAGGACATCGGTCGGGTGTTCAAAATCTTCAATGATCATGATATTTTCAGAGTTCGCAACGGAAACCTCGGGCTTTTCAACCTTTGGCTTGTGATGGGATTATCACACATAATTTACAAGCATGACCATATTCTTTACTTCAGAAGAGCATTTGATCTCAAGCATTGAAACAAAGAGTTTTTCTCCCCCTTGAATGTAGCTCTAGATCTTTAGCACGGTATTGAATTCTTGCTCCCCGTTAATCTTGTGAACAGATGTCTTCTTTTCTCTGAAGCTTTGCGAGTTGTTCTTATTTTCTTTTCATGAAATAAGGATCTATTCTCCTTCTCATAATGTAAGAAACAACTAATGTCGAAAGACAACTGTACTTGATGGTGTCATCTCCCTCTCATGATGGTTAGGATTCTCATGAGCATCATGCATGTATCTTTTTGCTTGCATGAAGGTGTTGGAGAAATGAATACTTTGATATTTAGCGTCACCAAAATGATATTACAGTTAAAACACAAGAGACAGTCTTTAAGGCTCCATCTCAAATTTCCTTCCTTGAAAACAGATTTCAAAAGGTTGTAACACCGGGTTCACTTAGATATCCCGTTAGCACAACAGTTTATAAATAAACTGAGTGACCTACGTTCAGCGTTGGCATAATGTTAACACTGGTAGGATTTCCATCTATCACTGTAACTATCATAGATATATTACTCAAGATGTTCCGGTATTGTCACTAAGACATGATACAGGTGATATTGCCGAAAAGTGTCCTAAAAAAAGAATTATAATCAACAAATAAGCTCTAGACTCAATTAGTGCAATAAAAGAAGTCGGGGACAGGAGTAATTGCCCTCTGTAATTCAATATTAACAATCTCCGAATGAGATGTCAATAGATGATGTGCTAAATCTCCGTGTGAAGTTGAAACAATCTTTTGTTAAGAAATGATTGAGTAGCTAGGTGGGGTTAGTGTATTGCATCACTGGGCCCATGATGTCTTGCTTCAATACTAGTAATCAACATATGAATACTAGTAGTGGATGTGGCTACCCAGATAATTGACACGGTTTGGTAAGGATCTTTTTGTATTTTTTTTATCCTATCTCACTCTCATAGCTCTCATAGTTTTTCAACTTCTCCCATAACATCTTTTCAGAATGATTGACACTTTGTTTTTACAATCTCTTAGTTCTAAAAATCAGGTAGCTCCTCGGGTAGGTCTCTCCGGTTCTGGTTAGACCATAGGAGTAAAAAAGTTGCCTAAACACAAAACGCACAAATTGAAATAAAGAAAAATATTTTTGGATTTTTCAAAGGAAAGTAAAGCAAAAACAAAATAAAATATTTTTGTGATTTTAAAGATTTTATAATATTTTTGGATTTTTCAAAAATAAATCTTAAAAAAAAGCACGTTCTTGAACACCGTGAAGGAGTACCTGTCAATGTTATCTGCAAAAGCTTAAGAGTTGACAATTAGGCAAGATAACAAATTGATTGTAAAAAATAATTTTTCTTTATTTAAAAATAATGGAGTTACATGTTCACACAAAAATGATTCATATTTTGAGAGCAGTCGAAACATATCACCCATAAAATTGATTAATTGAACAAAAAAAAAAGTTTTTGTTTTTTTTAAGCTAAAAGGACTGCTAAGGGGGGTGGGGAGTGTCCGAAGTATGAACTGGCAGGACGGGCTTTGCCAGAAGAGGAGGTATCTGCGAAGTATCAGTTGGCCGGGAGACTTTGCCAGAAAATGGGTATCGGCTAAGTATGATGTGGCAAGGGAGGGGGCTTTGCCAGAAAATGGGTATTGGCTAAGTATAAGGGGGGCTTTGCCACAAAATGGTATGAGCTAAGTATGAGTTGCAAGGGGGCTTTGTCAGAAAATGGATATCGGCTAAGTATGAGGTGACAAGGGAGGGGGCTTTGCCACAAAATGGGTATGAGCTAAGTATGAGTTGCAAGGGGGCTTTGTCAGAAAATGGATATCGGCTAAGTATGTGGGGGGCTTTGCCAGAAAATGGGTATTGGCTAAGTATAAGGGGGGCTTTGCCACAAAATGGGTATGAGCTAAGTATGATGTACAAGAGAAGTCTTGGGCTTTGGGGTAGAGTAGGATGGGCTTGGGAAGCCATGACATAATTAAGTAATTAACTAAAGAAAAAAAAAACTAAAAGAAAGTAAAAACTAAAAGTCTAAATTGAGCAAAATATTTTTGAAATTTTGGAAATTATAAAACTAAATAAATAAAACTAAAAACAAATAAAAAAAATTAATAAAAAAAATTAATTAAAATAAATATTTTTGGGTTTTTTGATTTTCTAATGTTTTTGTATTTTAAAATTTTGCAAATGTTTTTGTATTTTTGATTTAAAACAACAAATGCGAGAAACAAAACAAAAAGTGAAAGACACGGCTAATACTCTTTCTCCCCCTAGAAAAGTGAGCGTTGGTTTTTGAACAAAGATTTCAGATCGAGCAACATAACTAAGGACCCCCTCAACAAAAAGAATAAAGATATGTAATAATATCGAAACACATACACAAATAATCACTCTCCCCCTGCATGTGACAATTCAACAACAATAAAGAAATATCTGTGCACTGATGTTAAACACAATGATTTGGTGAAATGGACTTCAGGGAGCATTTTTCAATCGCACAACCATGAGGTTTGAACAATTCAGCATATTGAACACAAACTTGTCTTGACTTCACCATATTCTTCACAAGGTAACTTTGTGTTCCACAATGTCTCATGCACGGTCTACAAAACAAATTAAGCAGATTTTGGTACCCACATGAAATTGGGTCCAGGTGGGTTAAATCCACGACGAATACTTTCGAACAACTTAATGCCATTTGGAGTACTGAAAATTTTCTCTCTGGCCAATCTTTGCAAATGTTTAGCTGATCGTATCACAAGAGGATATTTCAAGTCAAGAACATTATGCATATCAGTGCCAGATTTAACGGAAAAAGAAAATTTAGACTTCTCTAAATGCGAAACAGTATGATTAGCATATGCAGTAACATCACAAGCAACATTATTAGCAGCAGCATTATTATCATGAAAATCATCAGGAGCATAAACGGGATTGTTCATGAATACAAAATGAGGATTGTTATTAACAGAATCATCGCTCGAAATATTTTTAGAGTTAAAACTTTCAAGCTTTTTTTGCTGTTGATTAACAAACTTTTTCTTTTTCGCTTCTTCCTTGCTCAACTTCTTTCTATTCAAAAATTCCTTCTTGATTTTCTTCTTTGTAAAAATTTTATCTTACACAACATCTAGAATCAGGGTAGAAGATTTAGAGATGCAACTTTGCCTATTCGAAGGTGTCCCAGTCGACAAGGGTTTCTTTGGGCACTGTTGTGAGGCAGTGTTCTTAGAAACAGGTTTTGAAGACGCTTTGGAAGATTCACCATGATTAATCTTGACTGGGATAGTTTTCGCAGATTTTCTTTTTGAAGGATATCCAAATTTAATTTCAGGTTGGGCTTTTCAGACTTATTACAATGAACGGGTTTTGAGCACAATGGTGAATCATCATCCTTATAAGGGGACAAATCATCATACTCCTTTTCAGTTATAGGATCTACTTCTACAATTCTTGGAATTGAATTGAATGGATGAGCATTTGTTTCAACAAACTCAAAGCAACTATCAGGATGATTAGAACTTCCTTCAAGATTAGTCGTATGACACTGGAAAATTGTCAAATCGGTTAAAGACTTATCAACAGAAGACTTGGACGATTCAGTAATTTCTTGTTTCACCGACAGGTTTTTCAAAGAGTCCTCAACGGATTTAATTTAGACTAAAAGTATGTTTTTGTCTTCAGGTTTGTTGAAGTGAGTTGTCTGATTAGTTTGACCTTCTTTGATATGATTATCTTCAAGCTCTTTGATTTTGCAATATAAAAATTTTCTATCCGTGAGAACCATTTCAAGTTTAGTAGAAAAGTTAGCACATTCTATTTCTTTCAACCTAAGTCTTTCTGTTAAGACAGATATTTCTCCATTTAAAACTATATTTTTTTTCACATGCAGATACAAGTTCCTCTTTGGCAATTTCAAGGTTCTGATGAAGTAAGGCTTTTTCAAGAAGATGATTCTTTGTAACTTCTAAGTTATTACTTAATCTCTTTTCTAGCAACTTAACCTGTCTACTAACATGCTCAAGTTCCATAATCTTAGTTTGCATATTATGGATTAAAATTTCAGTTGCGAGAGGATCAAGTATTACCTCAGAAGTAGACTCAGATTTGCGGTCATCTTTTTCAGCCATTGGAGTCGCTTCAGCTCCACTAGACATGTTGTGATACTTGATATGATCATTGATGGTTTAAAGTTTGGGGTTAGAGAACAGGTGTAACAATCTGAGAAACTGGAAGAGTGATGATGAAAGTTGGGTATTCTAAGTGTAGGTGAGCTGGCTAAGTGTCAATAAGTTGGCTAAGTGTTGGAAATTGGCTAAGTGTTGGTAATTGGCTAAGTGTTGGAAATTGGCTAAGTAAGTGTTGGAAGTTGGCTAAGTGTTGGTAATTGGCTAAGTGTTGGAAGTTGGCTAAGTGTTGGAAGTTGGCTAGGTGTTGGTAATTGGCTAGGTGTTGGAAGTTGGCTAAGTGTTGGAAGTTGGCTAAGTGTTGGTAATTGGCTAAGTGTTGGAAGTTGGCTAAGTGTTGGAAGTTGGCTAAGTGTTGGAAATTGGCTAAGTAAGTGTTGAAAATTGGCTAAGTGTTGGTAATTGGCTAAGTGGGTACGGCAAAAACTTGGCAATGGGTGCTAAGTATTGGAGCTTAGCAATAGGTGTTAAGTTGTGCTAAGTTTTCAAGGGTAAAGACTTAGCGTGCTAAGTTTTGAGTGGCAAACCGTACTAAATGAGGGGTAGCTTTCACCTTCCATAAAATCTTTGTCAGAAATCAAATTTCAGGTAAGAGATCAGACATTTGTCTTGTTCTTTTTGTCTTGCTAAGTCTTGGCTAAGTTCTCAAGTATGCTAAGTTCACCTGCAGAACGTAGAGCAAGTAAAAAACACAAGAACACCTCAAATCTTGACCAACAAATCAAGGTTTTACTTCCCAAAGTTGTTAAATCAATACAAGAACACTCTCTAAATCATCTTTTTGCTAAAAAAGCAACAATGTTTATGATTTTAAGAAGTAAGAATGTAAAACTTCAAGAACACCAGGAAACACCAAGAACACCAAGAACTCAAGTATGAAGGTTTCTGAAGAAAACTCTTTGGTTCTCAGATTTGAAGCAAATGATGTAGAAAAACATGAACTTTAATCCATCATCTGCTCTAATACCAAATGTAAGTTCCAAAAACACAAGTATCAAAGATTGAAGCTAACACATGCACATAATATGGTGGTAAGAGATGAAGTAGATAAAGAACATTGAAGAACACACACACTTCACCAGGAACACACACTAAGAACTTGTCAAAGTTTTCTCTGCATAAATGAAAGCTTAGAATTCAAGTTGACAACTTGAATTCTATATAAACAAAGTAACTTACATAACTTACCCTCAAGAATGGGTAAATACAAAAGAGACCCTTGGCCTTTTACTATCTATCACTAATTAGCCAAACTAGCTAATAATAATAAATAATAAATATAACAAATTGAACACCACAAAATAAGTTCCTAACAGAAAACACAAATGAATGGAATGTATGAGGTAATGGAATTAGAGGTGAAATGAAATTATCTATTGCATTCATTTATCATGTTTGGTTTGTACGAGGAATGAAATTTCATCACATATGTTTAAAAAAGTAATTTTTATAAACGTATTATAGTTATACGGAAATTTTTTTGTATAAAATTTGATTTATTTGGTAATATAGAAAAATTAAGGATAAAGAAGATTAAGAAAAATATCTTTATATAATTCATGAAAAAAAATATTACTATTTTTAAAATTATAATTTTTAGTAAAGTTAAAAACAAAGACTAAATTGTAAAATTTTATTTTTTTTCCTTCATTCCAAAGTGAGTAACAAACATGTTTTCTTATTGTGAAGAATGATCTATTCTATTCCCCTTTGATTCATTCTTCCCTCCAAATTTGTCCAAAGCATTTGAAAACTTAGAGCACTTTTACAATTACTAGTAGGGTATCCGAATAATGCGGCGGCGGCGAATAAAGAGGGGCGAAATGAGTTTTTAATTATGGTTGGCGATTTTTCAATGACAAGTTTTTTTGTTGCTGGCAACAGACAAGATGGAGGAGGCAACCATAATTGTTAATGGTGTTTGACACTAACAAAATTTGAAGTAATTTAGATAACGCAATTTATCACATTTAGGTTTAAATAATATTATTTATACACTTGTACTTATAAACAGCAAGCCTCTTAAATTATATTTTCTAGTTTGACCAGCCATGATTGTTAGCTTGTCTTGATGTGGATACTTGTGGGGACGAATGGTTGTGAATGGTGCTTGAATAATTACAATAAATTTTAAGTAATTCAGATAGTACTATTGATCAAGTTTTGAGTAATAATAATACGAATAGTATATGTTGAACTTAAACATAATAAGTACTTAAAATAGTAAACTCTTTTATTTAGCCAAAATAGAATATTATTGTTGATTAATACTAAAAAAAATTGAGATGCGAGTTTCTAAAGAAAAATAAATTGCAATTCATTGGATTGAAGACATTAATTTAACAGAATACGATAGAATATCGTCTGAAGCATCCATGTGTGCATGAGATGACTAGTGTTGGTTGCTTTCTTGTTTTGGGTTGGTTTAATTATTATGGTTTTGCTGAGTGAGTTTTAAAAATCGCTAGTGATTACCTGGTGATTATCTTGAGGCAGGGTCTATTGTGATATGAGTGACTTATTTTTTATTTTAAAAAAAGTCATGTCACTTCAATCATTTTGGGAGTGGTTTATTTTGTGTAGTATAT
Source organism: Pulicaria dysenterica (assembly GCA_947179395.2). NCBI lineage: Eukaryota > Viridiplantae > Streptophyta > Magnoliopsida > Asterales > Asteraceae > Pulicaria > Pulicaria dysenterica. Next base: position 9,980,956 of record OX359296.1, read on the forward strand.
GATCAGGTGTGGTCAAGTGGTTTCAATTTATTAGGTGGGTGTGTCTTGCCTAAGAGTCGGTTGTTTTCAGTCATATAATTATGCTGTCAACAATATTTTATTCTTGGGTGAATCGTGTGTTTCTCAATTTTCAAGTCAAAGTATGTTTTTTGGTTAAGCTAGTAGTGTCCTAATTAATTCTGGGGTGAGACGTGTGTTTCTCAATTTTCAAGTGAAAGTATGTTTTTTGGTCAAGTAGTGCCCTAATTCTGGGGTGGATCGTAGATGAAGGGGCCACCGTTTAGGTTTGACCGATTAGGTCTTTTGGTGCGGAGGTATGGAGGATAGGTAGGAAGTGATATTGGGTCTACCTTTTCCCGTTAAAACCCTTTGAGCCACAGAATATACATTCTGAGAGTGGGTTGGAGACGTCTTTGGGATTGGGTTGGTTAGTATATGGTGCTCCTTTTGACTCACTATTTTTCCTTCTTACTTTGAGCGAGGTACCCTTATTGAGCCGCCGAGTCCTTGGAACGAATTGATGTTCATTAACCATTTGCTTGAATTTTAATATCACCGTTCATGTTTTTTTCCTACGCAATCTGAAGGATTATCAATTTGTAAATGTAATTATGTATTTAACTGAAGATCAGCGCTAGTCATATATGGGGCTATGGGTTGGTTAGGGCCATAAGGTGGGATAGTTTTGTTGGCTAGTAGTTGAAGGGGGCCAACTATAGGGTAGAAGTAATAAGGGGTGTGGGTTGCTTATACAAAGGAGGAGGTTATGGAGGTTTGGTTGACTTTGTATAGGGATTACCTTTCCTAAATTTAACCCTTTGAGCCACAGAGTATAAAATACGAGTGTGGGTTGGAGTCATTGTTGGGTTCTGGGTATGGTTTTGACTGGGGTTAGTAAAGAAGATTAGGAATCCCCTATTTTTGAGTGAGGTAACCATGTTGAGCCACTGAGTTTTTTGTAACGGATTGATGATCAGAAACCATCATTTTATAATATTCTTTACTGAGCATCACCGTTCAAGGGCAAAGTACTTGGGTATTGGTTATTTATATCACTTTGTTTGGCAGATCACAAAGAAGACAAGGAGAAGTGGGACGTGATTGAACAGGAAAATCAATACGAGGATGAAGAAACTACAGGATGTAGGAAGGAATGTGATGATCCTTCCCTGGAAGATACAGCAATGAAGCTGCATAAAAAAAGAAATAATAAGATTGATGGTTGCGGAAGATAAGAAGAAAAAGACGAAAGAACAAGTTTGGTGATGCAAATGGTGAGTCAAAGTAAAACGCAACTTTTCTCAATCGCGGTTGAGTTGATGATATGAGGGAGTGAGACCTTGGATTACTCAAATAAGTGTTAGTATTGCAGTACCTGTTCAGTGTTCACTCCCTGAGAGAGTGAGAATTGCCATAGTTGACTAATTAAGAACATCAAGGATAAATCTCCAGTTTGAGTACTTCAAGATTATTTGGGGTTTGCACCTTATGCAATTACTGTCGTACCTTTCTTTGTTAAAAAGTGGGGTGAGATGATGATTTGATATAAACAGATATAATTAATTATATTAATTTATAATTTTTATATAACATTCTTATATTTTCTTAAAAGTCTCTTGCATGTTTTATAAATTCCCCCTTACAATTTTCATCAAACTCCTTTCAATTGATTTAAAATTGAATCGATCAATTTTGCAATTGATTTAAAATTCCGAATCTTGCCAAAATTATTTTTGATAATAGATTAATTTTGCAAGTGAGGGTTCCTATTGGTTAATTAAGATTGATTTAATGATTATGTTTAGAAAATTTACATGTCTTTTATATATAGATATATATGCTATTTTACAAGGAATAAATATGACATTTTATAAATCAGGATGTACAAATATGATATTTTAAGTATAAACGGGTATATATGCCTTTCCGTTTGCTATTTTATAAGGAATAAATATGATATTTATAAATTGTGATGTTAAAATACCATGTTTTAAAATTTAAAAAGTGGTATATATGTCTTTCCGCTTTATTCTAAATATTTATGTTTAAATGCTTTATATATTTTTACCCTAGAATCCGCCGCAACACGCGGACAAATGATAACTCGTTTTGTAAGCTATGCTGGAAATATGTACTGTGAATGTTTATTGATTCCTGACATGTAACAATTAATAAAAGAAAATTTGAGCTTTTAAAAAAAAGGATGTCTAACAAACATATATAGATATGATACCTAAAACTTCTAGATAGACCACATTTGATATGTAAACACCATCACGACTAAATGTTAAAACACCACATTCAATAATCATGATACAAATTATATATATATATATATATATATATAGGCCGCGGTTCAAACGAGAACCGCCCTTCGTACGAGAACTGCGAGAACTGTTTCTGGCCAATCATTTAAGATGATGTTTTTAACGTTCATGTTTTTGGCGGAGGGGTAAAAACGTCAGGCCAAAAATTGTCCCCCCACCAGTCTCATTAATCGAGACCTAACCTGTTAGCCGTCATCCTTCTCGTCTTCGTCGGTCTTCCTCTTCCGTCATCCTCTTCCGTTTACCTTCTACCGCGACGCCGTCACCGTCGCTGTCTGCCTACATTGCCGTCGCCGTCGCCTACATTGCCGTCTCCGTCGCCGGATTTCACATTGCCTTCTACTTCTGGTTTGTTCGGTGCCCTAATTTCTACTTTATCATCGTTTTTAAGTTTTTGCTTCACATTGTTTCTAATTTCCGATTCCTTTGTCCTCGGATTTCACATTGTTTCTTTAATGTTTTTAGTTTGGATTTCACATTGTTTCTAATATTCGATTTAGCACATTTTTTAAATTTTGGTTTCCTTTTTCACTTGATGTTTTTGATTTCACATTGTTGCTTTTTCTGCTTTGTTTATGTTTTGCAGTACTGATTACAGTCATCTCATTCTTTTTATGTTTTTATTTGTTTTTTAAATATTTTCTTTGCTTATTTTTGTGTTACAGGGATGGATTTAAATTCTGGTAATGGTGAATCAAGTTCTAGTTTCTCAGTTAACAATTTGGATTTGAATATGTCTCCTGATGATAGTGAATACTTACTTGAAACTGATGATCCAGCAAATGAAGAAGTTGAAGGTATTTTGTTTTTTCTGTGTTTTTTAAATTTTTGCACAAGTGCATTTTTTGTTACAGTTTAATGTGTTTGAGTAATTCGATATGTTTTTTTTTGTTCTTTTTTTTGTAGCTATGGGTCCAGAAACAAGTCATGGGTCATCTTTTTCCAGTAATTACACGACTAATGAATATGGGACTGCTTTGTTTATTCCTGAAGTTCCAGCAGATGAAAAGCCTATTGTTGGAACTAATTTTGTCAACTATGACGCTGCTGTTGCCTATTATTTGGAGTATGGGAAAAATGTGGGTTTGGTGTAAGGAGGTCTACTTCTAAGGTTAACAAAAACTCGATTAACCGGTATGTGCTTTGCAATAGAGCAGGTATACCCAAAAGTAGGGTTGCTATGAATACACTAGATCCTGCTGGAAAGAAAAGGCGACGTTCAAGCTTTAAAGTCACTAATTTCAAAGCGCGCATCTGTTTAAAAGGCGCTCCTGGGTTAGAATCTTTTAAATTGGAAAAATTCGTTGAAGGTCATAACCACATTCTTGATGATGAGGATAAGAAGCATATGTCACGTTATAACCGACAGTTGGAAGAGTCTGATAAAGACTTTATTCATAAAGTATCTTCATCAAATTTTGGTACGACAAAAGCCCATAGGCTAAGTTCTTTGTTAAAGTCTGGTCCCGGTAATGTACGTGGTCTGGTTACCGATTACAAAAACTTTCGACGGGATGTGAACAAGTATGTTGGGGAAAGGGATGCTCAAATGTTTGTAGAGAAGCTTGAATCCCGTAAACTACATGTTCCAGAGTTTTCGTTTGATTATCAAGTTGTGGATAGTGAGCTTACTTCAATTTTTTGGGCCGATGAAATGTGTAAATACAGTTACAAGGTTTATGTTGATGTGGTCTCATTTGATGCTACATATGATACAAATTTGTAAGTTTTATTCCTTTTTTTTGTCTCTTTATGTATATGTATATTTACGTAACTGTCAAATATTATTTATAAAGTAATGGTTTTTAAAGATTTGCACATGTGCATAAGACACAAATATTAGTCTGTTTTCATTTTGCACAAGTACATTTTTGAATCTGTTTCTACATTTCCTTTTATATTTAACAAGTTCTTTTTTGCAAATGTGTGTTATAAAGGTACAAGATGGTGTTTGTGCCATTTACCGGAATTAACAACCATGGAAAGTGCATTACATTTGGTTGTGGTTTACTAAAGTCAGAGATGATCGAGTCATACGAATGGCTGCTTCGGGCCTTTCCAAAGGCGCATATCAAGGAACCGAAGCTAGTACTTACCGATCAAGATCCGGCTCTAAAACAAGCTATTCCGAAAGTTTTTTGCAATTTCGCTCATCGTTTATGCATGTGGCATATTATGAGGAAATTGCCTGTAAAGGTATGTTCATTTATTTTCAAAACATGCACTAGTGCATTATATGTTCTTTTAATTATTATAGTTTTTAACATAATTATTTTCTTCTTTCTTTTTAGGTTTATGGTGATTTGTTACACAATTCAGATATTAGAAAACGTCTGCACAAGATTGTTTGGAATGTTTTTTTTGACTCCTACAGAATTTGAAAATCAATGGAAGTCGATTATCAATGAATTTGATTTGGGCAATAATCAATGGTTGACTGATATGTTTAACTGTAGAGAAAGGTGGATTCCAGCATATTTTAGAGAAATCCCAATGTGTTGCTTGATGAAGACGACTTCAAGATCTGAGAGTGAGAATTCATATTTTAGTGTGTATTCTAGTCCTGGGAAACTTTGATTCAGTTCTTGGCATGTTTTGAAACTGCCATGGAGAAGCAAAGGCATGAGCAGAGGGTTTTGGACCACTTGACTTTGACAACAACCCCTAAATGGAGTACGGAATTTGAAATTGAGAAGTTTGCATCGACTTTTTATACGAGAACAACTTTCCTTCTTGTTCAAAAAGAAATTACAAGGAGTGTTTGGTTATGTATACAAAAGGCTGTTATAGAAGAAGGGGGTTCTGAAATTTGCACCATCATGCACAAGAATAAAGATGGTATTGTGGTTGCTGAATTCAAGGTGAGTTAATTTTATTATTTTTTGTTTTTTTGCTAAATGCAGTTGTGCATATCACTCATATTATATATAGGAAGATACTGTTTTTTAAGTTATGCACTTGTGCAATAAAATTAACTGTTTTGCATTTTTTAATACTTTTTTTGCACAAGTGCATATACACATCATGCACTTGTGCATATCAATCATATTTTTTAATCCAACTGCTTTTCACATTTTCAGGTCACTTTTAGAGATTCAGTTGTTACTACATTATGTGATTGTAATCATTTCACGCGTTATGGTTATCCATGTCGTCATATGTTTTACGTATGGAATTCTCACAATTGTAAGAAGATTCCTACAGAGTACTTGCTGGAAAGATGGTCTGTTAACATTGTGCCTCCAGAACTGTATTCTACTCGTAACAAATATGGCGCTAACAACGTTGAGTTTGAAATACTCTATAATGAAGCCTTTTCCACGCTTGATTCGTGTGTTTCCATGTTGAGGAGCGACAATGGTAGGTTTTCTTTATTTGTTGACAAGTTAAAGGAAATAAAGAAAGAGTTAGAGTCTGAGATTCCTGCTGTTTCACTAGCTTCAAGTAAGAAATCTGTTATAAGGAGATTACTTGGGATTGAGGAACCAAAGGAAGTGTTGATCAATGTCCCACAAGGTATACGTAATAAAGGAAGTGGAAAAAAAAAAGAGATTAGTTGGGCCAAGTGGGAAAGCAAAAGAAAAATCGAAGAAGAAGCCAACTAAACAAGTAAAGGAAAGAAGCTATAGGATGTGTTGGAAATGCCATCAGATGGTAAACGATCATGATACTAGAAATTGTGAAAAAAAGCAAAAGGAAGCTGAAGAAGCGAAAAAAGCGAAAGAAGCGAAAGCGAAAGAAACTGAAGAATTTGAAAGTGATGAATTTAAAGACGAAGAAGATGATATCGAAGAAGATTTCATGGTTTCCAGTGATTCCAGCGGTGATGATGCTGGTGATGAGGACAATGATAGTGATTTTTAGGGTTTTATTTTATATTTTTTTCTATATGAAATTGATTAGACAAGTTATCTAACTATCGAAAAGTTTTAGTTTTCAAGCAATAGTTATAATAGATATTTACACATATTTTTTTACTTAGAAAAGCTACTTTTGACATTTAATGTTTTGTTTTTATATCTGTGCAAAAAAGTTTGACTTTATCATTCTGATGCTAATGTTCTATTTTGCACATGTGCAAACACTTTGCACAAGTGCAACAACCTTTCTTTTTTAGTTTTTTATGATGTTACTAGTTTTGCATTTGTTCAAACTGTTTAGTTTATCTTTCTTTGTGCAAAAAGTTCTTTTTCTGATTGTATACAAACTTTTATGATAGTAAATCTTTGCATTTGTGCAAACATTTTGCACAAGTGCAACAACCTTGCTTTGTTCCTTTTCATATTACCAATTTGCACTTGTGAAAACTGTGCATAAGTGCACCATTTTTTACGCAAGTGCAAACTGTTTTTAGTTTTACCTTTCTGATGTTAACATGCAAACACTTTGCACAGGTGCAAACACTATGCACAAGTGCAACAACCTCCTTGTTTTGTACCTTTTCTGATTACCTATTTGCAGTTTAGAGATTTAGTGACAACATACTTTTTCTATACATATTATGTTTAGATTATATATATATTTTTAAAACTTTTGACTTTATTATTCTGATGATACACCATTTTTTGCACAAGTGCAAACATTTTTGCACGGTTTCAAAAACACACCTTTACCTTTCTGATGTTCATTATTTTTTTTGCACAGGTGCAAACATGTGCACAAGTGCAACAATCTTGTTTTTTACTTTTTTTATGCTACCAAATTGCACTTGTGCAAACATTTTAGTTCTAACTTTCTGATTATACTTAACTGTTTCTGATGTGTACAGAAATTTTGCATAAGTGCATATTATAGAAATTTTGCACAACACAGTATATATACATCAGCAAGAAATAATCCACAGATTTTTGAATTAAACATCAGCAAGAAGTATTTCAGATATAACAACAACAAGTATTTGGAAATTAAACATGAGAAAAGAAATATTGTATCTTAAATCACCTAAAAACATTTCATTAAGAACTAACAACTGGGTCTTTTCCTTTATCACTTGCCTTGACTGGGTCTTTTCCTTTGTCTCTTGCCTTTGCTTTCTCTTCCTTTTTCTTCTCCTTTGCTAACCTTTTCTGCTTCTCCTTTTCTTCTCTCTTTTCTTCCCACTCAATTGCTTCTAGTTGCACCAAATCTTTATGTATGTTGATATCGCTAAGTACAATTTTGGAGGCATACTTGTACCTTAAGCGATTCAACAATGTTTTCTGATGCTTTCCTTTTCCATTTAGACCACAGTCATACGTCCTATCACCACCACCCATGTATGTTTCGAGATGACGCATTGTAAACACTCCGCAATCAATGTTATTAGTGTTCGTTTTCCACTTTAAGTTTAGAATCTTGATTTCTTTTGATTTCATCTTCTCAAACTTTGGGTGTTTCACAAGTTCTAAATAGCTGATGAAGATTTCCTTCTGCATTTTATCAGAGCAACTAGGGTGTTAAAAAGAGCATTACTGATATGGTTAAAAAACAGTTTCATTTATATGGTTAAAAACAGTGTTTTCAAAACCGAAGTACTTGTAAATGTGCAAATCTATGCTTAAGGACTTACAATCCCAAGTGGATAATCATCATACGTCTTCATTGTATGTTCTTTGTAAGCTATGTTGTCAAGGATCTCGATGGTTTCATGTCGGAAGTCAAAGACGAGGATGTAGAAATGGTTATGTTGAAAACGAGTCATCAAAACCTGCAATTTTTCATAGAATTATAGATTTGGTATAAATTTTTTAATATATTGTGTACTACTACATATATGATAATTCAATTATTTACCATGTCGTAGGATCTCAAGTCCATATATTCTTCACGTCCCGACAAGACATTGAATAAATTTTTCTTGAAACCATCAATGTCGTCCTTGTTTAATTCAACCTTCTCAAACAATTCTTCCGGTTGCAAAATTTTTTTATATATTATGATATTATATATATTTTTTATAATAGAGTTATAAAGTGAGCAGAATAGAAGTATTTTTTTCTTACCACCATCCATGTTGTACAAAACAGCCTACGAGGTGAACCCGGACATCTGAACCTTTCATTATAGTTCATAACAGATATAAAATTGTCCACAATGCCCGAGCTTACCCATTCACCAGGTTTCAAGGTTTGAAAATGATCGATCAAACCAAATACTTCATAGCCAGTCTCGAAAACGAAGAAACTGCATAAAAGGAATGTAAGAAATTTAAGAAATATCCACTTGCTCATTTTGTTTATTTTTGTGCACTTGCATGTTTTTTTTTATGTTGAAGACTTGCCTTTCGTCTTCTCCGACGTCATTTTCAAATAGATAATTGGCAATCCTGATTTCCTCTGCAGTTGGCTTTTTAGATACATCCACCACCCTTGACATGTATGGGGACTTTAATGAGGTTGATGCCATTGTTTTTCTTTTCTTTGGAGGAATTACGTCTGGGCTCGAGTAGTTGATTGGTTCAGCTTCAATCGGGCTAGCCTCAGGTTGTTCTTCTTCTTGAGTTGATTGGGTCAATCCAAGGCTAAAGGATGGCCCGGGTTGCAAGACAACCGTTGATATTTGAAGTTCAGTTTTTTTGCTGCCCGTCCTTGCTTGAATTTCTTCTTCTATCATAGAAAGTTCTTTAATTGTTTGACTATCTAACCAAAATTCGCTTTCTGGTGATATTTCTGTTCATTTTTTTAGTAGATTTGATTTAAAATTTAGTAAAATAAACAAGTATAAAAGTGAAGAGGATATATCTTTTTTATGTTACCTTTTTATGATTGTTCAAACTATCTTTTGCACAAGTGCAAAAAATTGCATTTTAACTTTTATGAACATCCATTTTTTGCACTTGTGCAAAAAAAGTGCACAAGTGCAAAAATAGTACTTTTTGTTGAATGCAGATGTACAAAAACAGTTACACTTGTCCAAAAAAATAGTTGCATTTATCCATTCAGATTTTACCCCCATTTTATACAAGTGCTAAAATTATACTTTTTGTTCAATGCAGTTTATATATTGGAATTAAAATATATACGGTAACATACCTTCGTTCAATGCAGTTTTAACTGTGGGTGTTCCTTCCGGGTTTGGCACCTCCTTTTGAATCTGATTTTCCTCTAGAAAAAAGAAAAATACAAAAATATTTTTAAGTACAATGTTTTTTTGTTTTTGCACATGTGCAAAATCAGGTATATCATAATTTTTGTACCTTCATTTCTGATAACATTATCCTTCACAGCAGCTTCTTTCTGTTTCGGCATGATGATTTCTTCTGTAAGCATAAAAGAAAGTTCAGTTTCTATATGAGATTATTAAAGTTTCTAATAAAAAATACTACATATTATCATAAGTTTTTTAACATGTACCTTGGATTGTAGCAACACTAAGCATATTTGTTTTGTCTATACTTGAAACAATTTTAGAAACTAAATCATCAAGCTTTTTCTTTTGTTTCTTTTCACCAACTTTTTCTTGTTCAACAACAACATTTTCAATTAAGGTTGCACCTTCTTTTTCTGAACTCTCACCACCAGCATGTTGTTTTGTTTTGTCACGACTAGCATCACCACTATCTTTATTATCACCACCACCTATCTCACCATCCTTATCATCACCACCATCCTTATCATCACCACCATTCTCACCATCTTTATCATCACCACCACCATCCTCATCATCATCACCACCTATCTCTCCATCTTTATCATCACCACCACCATCCTCATCATCACTTTTGTTTTCTTCATCACCACCTTCACTATCATCATCATCCTCACTATCACCCTCATCATCCTCGCTGTCTTTATCATCATCACCACTACCCTTACTATCATCCCTATCATCACGATCTTTATCATCTTCACTTTTACTCTCAACATCGTCATCAGTTTCAGAATCTTCACTTTCAATAGTTTCAATAACAACCTTTCCCTTCACATTTTTCTTTGATTTGGATTCTTCAACATCAACTTTTTTTTCATATTGAGTTTCTTGAGTTTGAGTATCTTGGACAGTTACCCAACTCGTGCTAAAAAGTTTATCATGTTTTTTTCTTAACTTTAGCAACATGCTATTTCCCTCATGCTTGTCATAAGCTTCATACCACATTTTTTCAAATTGCTCTTTTTCTTTTAACATCCATTCATGAAGATTTGTCAATCTTGTTACGTAATCCTGTTAATGAATAAGAATTTTTGTTTAAAATCATCATAAGTTTTGTGCATGGGCATATGATTTTATACAATCATGTATGCACTGTTTTTGCATAAGTGCAAAACATATGCACTTGAAAAAGGAACAGTTTGTAGAATACAATAAGATAATCTCTGTTAAAGGATAAGAATTTTGTTAGAATACCAACTATTATCATGCATACATGTTTGTGCATTGTCATATCATTATACTATCAAAATTCAAACATTTATCATGTACACACTGTTTTTTGCACAACTGCAAAACATTTGCAGTTGTGCAAAAAGTAGAAATATATATGCAACTGTGCAAAAGTTGTCTTTTTCTATTTTTATGTTTGTTTTGCCATTTTCTGCACAAGTGCAAAAGTATGCTTTTTAAAATTTTTTATCATGTATATTATGTTTTTGCACAAGTGCAAAAAATATGTATTTGTGCAAAAAAGGGACAGTTTGCAAAATACAATAATTTTTGAATTTTGAACATTTTAAAACTTTTCTTAAATTAGAATATAAAGTTTATATTTTCTTACCTCCAAAGACTCCTCTTGGGATTTCTTTCCAGACATCTTTTTTTCTAATTGCCCAAGTCCAAATCCTCCTACCTCTATTTCAATTTCCTCCCTCCTTCGCATTTTTTCTAAAGTCCAGCCAAGGATAGCCGGCTTTATTCTTTTCACATCAAATTTTGCGCACTTTGTGTAATCGAGATACACAAGCTGTGAAGAAAATGAAATTTTTGAATGTTAATTATAAATTCAGTCTCAAGACTTAATTTTAGATATGTAAATTGCATTTTTTTTTTTAAATTTCTAACATCGAGGAAGACAAGCGGGCTTGGGTAGTAAATTTTTAGATCGTTCCTCTTCCATCCAGCTTTGCTTTTTTTCAACAGATCAATTACAAAAGCACACCAGTTTATGGTCTTAAAATCTGTGTCCTTTGTGATATGCTGTAAGATATCAAGTTTGCAAATCCCTGATTTTTGTATTTCGCCCATTGCAGAAACAAACAGAGTAATAAAATCCAGGTTAAATCTCCATCCTGTTTCTCTCTTCTCTATTATGCTTTTTACACAATCCGAAGAAGTCATTTTCACTGGATATTCTGATCTCCAATCAGATGTTTCTTTATCAACGGAATTTTTCTTGGGAAGTTTGTAAATATTTTTTTCCCCTCTGGTAGTCCTAGCATCTCAAAGACTAGTTGTTTTGTAATCTTGATGTTTCTTTTGTTTGCCAGCTTTAAAATCATATTCTCCTCATCAAAATTATCAACGACATAGTGGCCAATCTTTGCAGTAACACCTTCTAGCCTCATCGTCAATAGCTTGACAAACCCCATCTCTTCAACCACCTGTTGTTGTTCTTTTGTTACGTTATTGACAGCTAAACAGAGTGTTTTCGGGGAAGCCCTTGTTCTGATTGACGGGAAATTTATTCTTCTTACTTGGCTTTACAGCCTTCACAGACACCCTTCTTTTCTTTGATGATCCCTCTTTCACATCTTTTTCTTGATTTTTCTTTCTTCCTTTCTTCTTAGTTTCAATCTCAGACACTATCATGTATAAAGAAGGGAAAATAGTTATTATAATACTTTTGTAAAACTAACATGTGAAAATAATGTGTTATATGTGCACTTGTGCGAAACTTTTTCTGAGTGCAATTTGTTAATATGTTTTAAACATAGCAATGAGATGATGAGGTGTTTTTTGTTAACATAGCAATTTATGCACCAAATGAACAGTTGCAAATTTTAAATTTATTAAAAAGAAAAGGAGAAGTTGTAGTGTTTATAGTTTTATAAGTTTGCACTTATGCACAACAAATGCATAAGTTCAATTTTTGTGCATTATGTTAACAGAATAGCAGATGATGCATTTTGTTTATTTTGTTTTATAATCAGTGTTTTGTTCTAGATGCAATTGTGTACAAACTTGCACATGTGTTGGTTTTATGGAAAGTATTTATTTACCTTTGGATTTCTTTTTCTCAGCTTCCTTCCTTGTTTTTAGTTTTTGTTTCTTCTCTTCAACAGGAACTATTTCCAAACCTGTTACTTTTATAGCAACACCTTTACGTGTTACAAATAAATCAATGATGATTATTTTTATTTTTCATTAATGTATTAAAAAAGTTCATAAACAGTTTGTTTTGCACAGGTGCATGTGAATTAATACATGCACATGTGCAAATTTTATCTATTAACTTTTTGTTCAAACTATATGAATTACCTTTTTTCTTTGCTTGTCTTTTCTTCTCTATACTTCTTTGAAGTTCTGCCAGCACCTCTTCTTCTGCATGAAATAGTTTAGAATGTATTATACATATATATTTTAAACATATACAAGTGTATACTTTATATAAAGAACATTAAATGAAATTGTTGAAAGTTAACAAATAGATACCTTCATTCAAACTTTCACTTCCATCAGACGAGCTTGTTTCACTTGATGAACTTTCTATAGGTTTCTCAAATGTAAACAATTTTTAAATGTTTTTGATTATTGGATTGTTTAATAATATTAACAGAAATTAAGTAATAATTATATATATAAACTGAAATGGAATGTTGTGTTACCATTTTTCTTTAACTTTTTCTTTTCTTTTTCTTTTGATTTTGAAGGTCCCTCTCCCTTCTGAGTTGTTTTTCTCTTTCTCTTCTTTTTTTATCATCTCTATTTTTCATTGGAGAAAAACTTTTAATTACAACGGGACCTTTTTCCTTTCTTTGTTCGGCTTTTGTTAGCTGTAGTGTTTTTCCGGGCTGCTACATGGAGAAGTTGAAGAAGTGGATTGTCCTATCAAAAGAGAATAGCTTAAGTTGGTTGAACCAGAGAAACAAACTCACATATGTGGATATTTCAAAACAGGCTAAAAACAGTTAACTATTTTGTGATGACAATCCTATTATATGTTGAGCTTTTTTTATATGCACAAGTGCAAAAAAAGAACATATTACAATTTTTGTATGTTTTATTTGTATACCTTGTTCTTCTTCAATTTGAATTGGATCATGTTCCGTATTTGAAAACTTGTTCAGTTTTTGATTTCTTCCACTTCTTCTTCTACCTATATTAGATAATAAGATTTTTTATAGGTTTCTAATTGTTAATATGTTTTTTGGGACAAGAGTACATGTTTATAACACTAAAACTGTTTACAACCAGAGTAATATTGTTTTATATACTAACATAAAAAAATCTAATGTTTTTGCACAGTGTACATCTGTTGGACAAGTGTACATATTGAAACATATGCTCATTTGTGTCTATACAATAACAAAAACTAACTGTTTTTGCACAAGTACATATGTTTATATATAATTAAAAATTTTGCACATGTGCAAAAATGTTAACAATCAGAGGAACATAGTCAAATATATGCATATACAAAAACAATAATCTGATGTTTGTACACATATATATAGAAAATCAGTTAAATAAATGTGTTGGATAAGTGTACATGTTCAAATATATGCTCATTTGTTTCTATTTAATAACAAAATCTAACTGTTTGCACAAGTGCATATTAGTTATGTATCTCTTATATATGTTTAACAAGAAGATAGATGTACACACATTTGTGAATATACAAAAACAAAACAGCTAAATGTGTTTTGCACAAGTGCATATGTTTATAAATAACAAATTTGTTTTTTACAAAGATTTCTAAGTGATGCATATTTGTCCATATATAAAAACTAAAAAATTTGCACATGTGCAAAACTGTTAACAAATAGAGAAACATATTCACATATATGCATTTACAAAAACAAGAATCTAATATTTGGTCAAGTATATTTTACAAAATCAGTTAAGTAAATGTGTTGGACAATTGTACATATTCATATACAATAACAAAATCTAACTGTTTTCACAATTTGCACAGGTGCAAAACTGTAAAAGAAAATAGAAACAAAATTTTGTGCATAATTTTAGAAACAGAGAAACAATTCTGCATATATAAAAACAAAACAAAAATTGCACATGTTAACAAACAGGAAATATAGTGAAACTAAAATGTTTTATAATAACATTTTTATGGTTTTTATTTTGTACCTGAATCCATGGATTTTGTTTTTGTAGTGTAAGATCTGTAAAACAGCAACAATTTACATTAAGTTAACATAATTTAATATACAAAATGTCGGACTAGGTGTGTTTCTAATCCAATGCATCATGTTTTATTGAATAAAATTCAAATCAAACTTGCTCAAACGTAGAATCGCCCACAGAACATCGATTGAAATGATAGTTCTAACTCAAATCCATACTCGGAAGTTATGTTAGGGTTTTTTAAAGTTTTTGAACGGGTTTTTTCAAAATTTTATGCTTATCATAAGGTTTTGGTTGTTTTATTTCAGTACTGTTAAGTTGTTTTTTTAGATTTTAGTTTTGATTTGAAACAAATGTTTGTTTGTTTTTCTAGTTTTTTTTTTGAAGTGTTTTTCAAATATTTTCAAGGATATTATCAGTGCAAGGAAACGAAACTTATTCAGTTTTTGGTTTTCTGATGTTTTGATGCAGTTGATTTGAGCAGCAATGATGATTACTTGAAGCTTTTGAGGAGACGGTAATGGTGACGATCGTGGGGAAGACGTAGAGCAGAGAGAGAAAATGAAATTAATTAATGAGAGGGTTTTTTGAATTTTTGTGAGATATGGTTGCGTATCTCGGGGGAAGAAAAAACCGCCGGATTTTGTGTGGGGCCAATCATAAATGAAATGTCTACAATACCCCTCAATTAATGAAGCGTGTTTTTTGTTTCAGTCCCAGATTTGTGGAATTTTTGAATTTATTACAATCCTGCCATGCAAATCTTAGCCATTGATGGGTTTAATTTAAGGCCCAAAACGGTTCTCGCAGTTCTCGTACGAAGGGCAGTTCTCGTTTGAACCGTCCCCTATATATATATATATATAGACAAGGGTTCATGCGAAAAAGACTTTATTTGCGAAAAGTGCTACAAGCATTTCTGTCCCTTAGATTACTTGATCAATGGTCATCATTATTTGTTGCATTTTTGTAATTTAAATAAATTAAAATGATAATTGTGTGAATAGATTGAGGATAAAAATGATTGTTTACAAAAAAAATATGCCTGCCTCTCTCCTCTCTCATATCACGTTCCCTTAAATCTCTCACCCTAAACATATTTCATAATTCAAACTTCATACTTCCTCATTTCCTCCTATATCCCATACAGCCGCCGTCTCCTATGCCATCATCCCATCCTCCTCCACCGAGTAGCACCACCACCATTGTATATGCTCCTCCGACTCCTCACCATCACCCTATGCCATCACCCTCAGATTACTTCATCTGGGTTTTTTTAGATATATTCAATAGTGAATTTAGATTTTTTAAGCTATTTCTTGTTACTTTTATATTGTTCATTACCGAACACAAGTATAATTTGTTAATTTTTATGTTCATTGCTGAATATAAATCACTAATGGTTTTTAATAAAAAAAATATCATTGATTTTAATTTTGATTATAACTTCTTCTAATTTACTTCAGAGAAACAATATCTTAGATTATAATTAGAAAAATCAAAACATAAAAGAAGGATTAGTTTGAATAAAATATTACAGTTCAATAATGATACAGGAGAAAAAATGATAAAAACATAAAGATTAAAAAAGGAGAAGAAAAAAAACATTTAAAGATAAAACAATATAAAACAAAAATACATTGTAGAAACTAGAAGGGGGGTTGAATAGTTTCTATGTCCACTTTTTAGAATATTTAAACAAATAAATAAGTATTTGAAACAAAAGAAACACTTGTTAGTAAATACAGAAATATAAATATGTAAATAGAATGTAGATGTGCAGGAAAATAAAGAAGCGTAAAGTATATAAATAAATATATATAATAGTAATTATATATATATATATATATATATATAGAAATTGGATCAATAAAGAACCTATCCTTAAACAAAGAACCTAAAGAACTAATCTGAACCTTTGGATCATCAAAATCAATGGATGAGATTGAACGATGGCAAAACTGTAATTATAATATATTAATTTAGGAAGAATAGGGTAAAAATGTAATTTATCCCCCAATCCCAAACCCACGATTTAAAAAAAAACACCATAAACTTTAAATTGTCATAACTTTTTAAGTTTTGTGAATTTAATCAAAAAAATTATATCAATGTTTTAGTTTTTTAATCCTTTTTCAAACAAGATCACTCTTCCCATATTTTTCTATATTTTGTTTGAAAATGATTTTTTTTTTGTATTTTGGCAGCTGTAGTGTTTTCTGTGTACAAAAATTTTGCATTTTGACAGCATATGTTCTTTGGATTTTGCATTCTGCATTTTGGCAGCATGTAGTGTTTCTGTGTATAGATTTTGCAAACTTGTACTTCTTGTCTCACATGAACTATCTCTTTCTGGTAATTTCATCTTTGGCACCTGTCTGTTTAATTCTTAATTTTCCAGTAAGAACAACTTAATTTGCCTTAAGGGTTATTCTCAACGCTGAAGTTTATATGAATTTTAAATACTTTCCTTGGGTGTTCTAGTTGCATTATAACAAGTGATATAAACATGACAATGCTGTTTCAAACTTATTACAAAATCCATGTCTACTTTGAGGATGAATGCCGCTAGATTTCACTTGAGAAGAACTTTAGCCCTCAGAATTCTATTTTTTTCTTATTAGTCGAACCTAACTATTTTTACGACTGATTAAAATTTTGATTTTTTTGTCTGCCCAAAGAATTTAATTGACAACATTTTGCCTATTTGAATTGATAGAAGAATGAAACAGAACCCCTTTTGGTTCCTTTAATTACCATTGCAAAATGCAAACTGACCACAATTATGGTCACGAAAGAATGAGGAGTTTAATGATAGTTGGAAACAATACTTACTTTTATTGTCTATGGAGCTGAGTTATTGTCTGGACTCCGCCATAAATTTGATCATTCATGTTTCCTTATAATACAGTAACTTTATTGAATTCTTAAACTCATAACTTCAAATTTGAGTTGGCTTAATACCAATTTATTGCATTTTATATAGGAATAAACACTATGAAAGAAATAGGAAGTTCTCATAGTTCTTTAGCCTGTTTTTTTAAAGCTGGTTTGCAACTAAGTTGCGGTTATCTAAAGGTCTTAACGTTTTACATCTAGAGCATTTAGGGATGTATTTCTTTTGCATTTTGGCAGCATATGTTCTTCGGATTTTGCATTTAGGGTTGGTTTTGCATTTTGGCAGCTGTAGTGTTTTCTGTGTACAGATTTTGCATTTTGGCAACATATGTTCTTCGAATTTTGCATTCTGTATTTTGGCAGCATGTAGTGTTTCTATGTATGGATTTTGCATTTTGGCAGCATACGGTCTACGGATTTTTGCATTCTGCATGTTTATAGCGTTTTTCGTTTTTTGCATTTTGCATGTTTATACGGATTTACGTTCTGCATTCTGCATTTTGCATGTTTTTTGCATTCTGCATTCTGCATGTTTTTTGCATTCTGCATGTTTTTTGCTTTCTGCATGTTTTTTGTATTCTGCATTCTGCATGTTTTTTGCATTTCTGCATTCTGCATGTTTTTTGCATTTTGCATTTTGCATTCTTTCATTCTGCATGTTTTTTTACATTCGGCATTTATTCATTCTGCATGTTTTTTGCATTTTGCATTGTGCATGTTTTTTGCATTCTGCATTCTTTCATTCTGCATGATTTTTGCATTTAACATGAACACAGCTAAATGCAAATTTTGCATTTTGAAAAAAAAAAGTTTCTGAAATATATCAAACCCGGTCTTGTTTGAAAGAGGACGAAAAACTGAATCTAACAGTATAATTTTTTTTGTTAAAATTGTAAAAAACGAACGAATTATGATTATTTAAAGTAAGTGGGGGTTTTTTTTTTACTTTTGGGGGATGCTGGGAGGGTTGGCGACGAGAACTTTTTTTTTTAATTTTTCTTTTTTGCCCCTAAACTATGTGCCACGTGTCATCACCATAGAAGGTTCTTTAGGTTCTATGTTTAAGGGAGGTTCTATATTTAATCTTACCATATATATATATATATATATATATATATATATATATATATATATATATATATATATCTTGATCAGAGTACCAGATATGTGTATATATATATATAGTATGTATGTATATAAGTGTAATATGTATGCGTATATATAGGTACGTATATATATAAAATGCTTTAAATGTAAAGTGCGAAAAGTATATAAATATATATATATATATAATTATGTATGTATATATATATATATATATATATATATATAAATCTTGATGAATGTACCATATATATATACTTGGTACCTTCATCAAGATATAGATATAGATATATATATATATATTTATATATATATATATATATATAGGGGAGGGTTCCATTGAGAACCGATTTTAGTGCGATAACCAATCTTAGCCGTTGATTTGACAAGTGGAATTCATAGATGGAGAGCGTGGGGGATCAAGTATGGCACGGTGTATGTGAGGAATTCATGGGTGGACAATGACATTGAAGGAGGGGGAATTGGACGTCTCAGATTGGTTCTCGCACTAAAAATGGTTCTCAATGGAACTTCTTCCTATATATATATATATATATATATATATATATATATATATATATATATATATATATATATATATATTGACAGAAATGTAAATGACGTAAATATAAATAAATAAACATGCAAGAAAGTAAAATGCAAGAAATGTAAAGATGCAAGAATATAAAAATGCAAATGCAAATGCAAGTATAAAAATGCAAGAATATAAAAACCCCCGGCGTGTGACCAGATAGGCCCATACATCATCGGCAGTGATCAATTGGCGTACGTGTGTCAGTGGGCATACTCCAATAAAAATTATGTTTATTCAGATCAGTTGGCAAAATGTTATAAAAACTTTGTTCCATGAATAAATATCTTTTTAGCACGGTGTGGAACATTTTTATAACTGAAAATATATTTTTATTAAAAATGACATTTAAATAATATTTTCAATTACGATTGTATTGTCATTTTTATTTTCACCTATCTTCATAGTTTGGCTATATTAATTTTGCAGTATATAATCTGCGTGTTTTATCAATGTTGTGATCTCCGCAAATTTATATATATATTATTTTGCCAAACTTATTATTTTCATAATAACTTGGATTTATATTAATATTTTTCTTTTAATTCATTATTTAAAATTACGTCATCAAAACCAGATATATGTATATAAATATTTTAATCTCTTGATTGCACTATCAATATCCCCTTTTTGATGATGACAATTTTAAATGAATCCAAGTTAATAATTCCATAATATATTATGGAAAAATAATAAGTGTGAAGTTCAAGAAGTTGACATTTGATGATGAGCTTGATTCAACTTGGTTTGTCTTTTTGAGTGAAGCTTTATCATCGAATCTTCGTGACTCATTATACCAATTGTATTTGTATAGTTGTATCTCCTTCACTTCCTTTTTGCACTGGGATTCCTCTTCCCCTTTGGCATCATCAAAAAGGTGTGCACCCCTTTGTGGCATCGAATCCTTTTTGAAACTCCCGCTTGTTGATTATTCTCCCTTTTAGTGAATTGAATCTTTTTGGAAATGATCTTGATGGATATCATGATTGAGCTCCCCCTTAAATATTGTTTGATTGCACTGGAATTTGCTCAAACATGTTTTCAAATTTTGATAATATAAGAGAAAGGGGTTTGTAATGATTCATAAGAAACCGGATCCTATTTTCGTTTCTCGTGATGCTAGTCACCTTATCTCACCAAGATAGTAATGACTCCCCCACAATCTAATACTCATAAGATAAATAATTTACCTCTCCCTCAAATTATTGACACTTATTGTAAAGTTGTCATTATATATTTTGCTCCCCTCAAACTATGAGCAATTTTTAAATGGCTCCCCCTCAAATTGTGGTTTCTTTTATTTTTATAAGATTTTGTATTATTTAAATATGTTTCCCCTTATTGTATACTTTCCCTCTTGGACAACGTAAACGTTTCCTTTTGCATCATTGGATTTCGTGATTGTACCTCCATATTTGGTTGATCGTGCTCCCCCTTGTAATTTTTGTTGTGTCGGGATAAGGATTGAGCTTGAGCTAAATGGCGCAACAATTTGAATGATCGATCACATTTTCTCATTTTGTGTCAACTTTCAATATTTCTTGCTTTCTTGATGTGACGGTATATAGTATTTGGCATTGATAGTGAGACCGCACATATAGTTGACATTTCCACTTTTGTGTGGCTTTGCTTTTGCCTTGAGCAACTCTTCATTGAATAGAGTAGTTTTGAAATAGTACTATCAAGGAGCAAAAGAAACAAAGTTCTTTCCAATCTTGAGGATTGGGGTTAGCCGGGTGTAGTATTTCATTTGAAATAATGCAAAATGACAACATGATGTATTTAAAGTCATTCATCCAAGATGATTAGTCATTACATCAACTATTACATGCTCAATTAATCAATTTATATCATTGTTACTCATAATTGATTATATATCCAAGTAGTCAATTAAGCATTTGTAGTTCAACTTTTCATATTTAATCATATTAAGAACGAGATCTCCTGAAGCATGCAAAATTATACTTGACCAAAGTAACATGCATGAGATTTTCTCATGATTTATGACCACATACAAATCCCTTAAGGATATAATTATCCATATTTTATTCAATAAGCTTCCAATAGTTTTAATTATATGAAAGGGTTATTTTATATCATTTCTTTCATCTTTTTACTTTTATTCATCTAAGTATTTGTGCATTGTCTTAATAATCATTTTTAATTGCACAAATGAGACATAGATCATTTAACCATGTTTTAAAAATAATGAACAACATATAGTTTTATAGCAAATTGTGAAGTTTGAAAATTTCACGGTCGCACATACTCACGGTCGACCGTGAACGACCGCGGTCGCGGCCAGCGGAACACCAAAAATCTTCACGGTTGCAGTCCTTCGACCGTGGTCGACCATGACATTGTATTTCATCAATTTTTCAAAAATTTTCATTTACCTTATTTAGAAAATATCATATCATTTTAAAAGATGCATGCATGAGTAATTAAATCAAGGAATTTATCAAATCAACTATAAAGGATATTGTAGAGCTTTCAATATTTCAAAATCTTTGTAGTTGGCTAAAGCTCTTGCCGAAGTGACTTAATAATTGTTCTAAGATCTTTTAACTCTTTAACTATTGGTGATTGCTTTTGTTTTCGATAAGAAAAATCATGAGATAGCTAGATTGTACTACAATGTTTTTATTGACACTTTGACCAAGAAGATACAAATCTTGAGGCTTTTTAGCTTTTATTTGTATGCCATGATAGTTTACGAATGAGCATAGGTTATCACTTTGGGTAGATTTTCGCGATTTTTAAAATTTTGCATATTAGCCTAACGCGGTTTTATTTTATTTTAGATAATATTTCTCAAGAATTATGTTTCATAATTTCTAGTCTCTATCTTATTGTTCTAAACAATTCTCATTTTAATGACTTTGTTCAATCATGACATTTTATTTGTGCACATTGTTATATAAATAGTGATATCTAGGTTTTATATGCATAGTCTTATAATAAAGCACATGATTTCTATTTAGATTAATATCATTAGTTTTCATACGTAATAGGCTTTCCGAGAAACTTACCTAGTAATCAGCAAGTGTTTATTTTATCCATAGTGCTTGAACATAAGCCTTTAAATGACAATGTAATAACTCAACTTGTATTCTTGGACATCATTTAGGATTCGAATATATTGTGCTCATTATGTCTATACGGGTTTTCGTTGGATTTCAAAGTTAGTGATCCACAACTCACTTGTTGTATAGAGATATTTATTGCCGCATCAAGATGTGATTTCTTAATATTTTTCTGAAATAGTTCACATCTACAAACACTATACATAATATTGGTATACTTGCTGCTAGATAAAGCAAGCTCCCGACCGTGCCACATTGTTTAATGTTATCAAATAACTCACTTCTTTTGTTTTAATTCACAAGTAGTATTCTTGAGTATAAATATTGATTTCACATTTCAACATCAAAATTTTCTTTTAATCAGGTGTTTAGATTGATATACGCATGTTCTACTCTCTTGTTATGAACACTCAATTCATAAATTATACTTATAAAGCATGTTCTTTAAAGAGTTTATACAGAACTTTTGATTAGTAAATATATCATATCATATGATCTTCTACTAAACAAGGATTTATCAATCATACACATTCTTTAATATATCAATTTTGTGTAAAAATTTTCATTTTCGAAAATGTAATAATCGAGCATACTTTTCTAAAGCTCTTGAACCACATACAAGACATTTAATAAGGCATTTTATATATATGTCAAGTATTCATAAATTTAATTTAATCTATATGCTTTAACTTATCCATGAATTTTCAATTATAGAGCTTGCAAATATTTGATCTTTTAAGAAATTTTCAAAGAATGATTCTTGGTAATCTCTTTGCATATGTGACAAATTATAATTTTTCACAATCAATCTCCTTATTCTATTTTAATACAACCGACACATAATTAATTTACGTCATCTTTTTCATTTTGACTATGTATAGGAGATAACTAGACCTAATGAATGGCTTTAGATGATTTGTCTAATTTAGTTTGGTCATTCTTCATTATTTAGTGCTACTAGATCATATTTCAAATGCTTATTATTGCATTAATCTCTTTGAAGAGTTTAGGATCTAGTAGATCTTTCTCCTATATTGCCAATGATTTGGTCAACTGAGTGATTCCTAATTTTTCTAGTGTTGATAGGTTCACTAGGCTTTTAGAGGGAGTGGCTTCATTATTTACTTCAACTATGACTTCATTTACATTAAGCTTTGCTAGTTGATGTTCTATGGTTTGTTGTTTATTAAGATCATTATCAACTAGAGGTATTGATTTGTTTAGAGGAGTTTCATTAAATGTATCATTTATGTATTCCTATATATCCATAGTTTATTTATTTAGGACTCTATAAGATATTCCATTTAGAGAATGTCCAAAGAACACACTTTCGTAGGCTTTTAGGATCAAATTTTTATCAAGTATTCCTTATTATTCAATATGAAGCATTTACTTCGAAACTTCACTCAAATGTCTAAGTGTTGGTTTTCTACCCTTGTATAGTTCGTAAGGGGTCCTTTTTCTGAGTGATGGAATTAGAACTTCATTAAGTATATTTGTTGTGGTTGCTACGACATCATACCAAAACTTTTTGAGAAATTAATTGTTCATTAAGCATGATATGGCTCATCCCTTGAAGAGTATAGTTTTTCCTTTCCACTACCCCATTAGATTGAGGAGTTTTAGGAGCCGAAAAGTTATGAGTAATATCATGTTTGTCACAAGATGCAAAAAAAAATCATTATCAAATTCTCTACCATGGTCCGTACGAATGGACGTAATCAAGTGACCTTGATGGTTTTGAATTTGTTTCCAAGAATTTTAAATCATTTTTGGATTACAAAAATATGGTCCAAGTGTATCTTGAAAAATCATCTATAACTATTATAGCATAGAAGTTTTCATCATTTCTTTGTATTAATAAATGACCACATAAATCCATGTACAAGAATTTTAAAAATTCTAAACATTTTGACTTGTGAAGTACATGAACTTATTTTCCAACTTTGCAAGTATCACAAAAGTGTTTATCAAAATTTAATTTTGGTAAATTATTTGCAGACTTTTAATTGCTAATCTTTTGAATTTATTTTCATATTAGCATGACCTAGTCTCCTATGCCACAAAGTATAATGATCATTTAAGCATGCAAGTCATGCTTGGATGGATGGATTATGCTTATATTACATACTAGTGAGGTACCCGCGCAACGCGGCGACGGCGATTAAAGAATAATGATGGTGAATACTTGTGGTGGCGAGTACAGAGGAGGCAACGATGCTTACAAACGAAGTTTGAATGTTACAATAAAATTAAAATCATTTAGATAGTATAGCTCATCAAATTTATGTTTTATGAAAGTTTTTATTTAATAGTGGGTAATATTGTTTATATACTTTTACTTAAAAGCCATGCGACATAATTAAATAATACTAATATTATATGTTGAACTTGAAGATTATAAGTACTATTTAAAAAAAATTAAAATGTATATTTTTAGAGAAAAGAAGTTATAATTACTCCTAACTAAAGCATTTATTTGTTAAAGGAGAGAAGAAGATGAAATTTTAATGAATTGATGGATGAGATTAATGTAAATAAAATTAAGGGTGGAGATTTAGTTTTGATTTAAAAATTAAGAGTTCTTAATTTTTAAAGGAGAGAGAATGTTATATGCTTAATATAATAGTATAGATATATAATACAGTTCTTCTTTTACATTTAATTATGCATTTCACTTATTTTTAGTAACCATGTCATGACCATTCATTAGTGTCACACGGAAGTTTTCATCACACAATTTGAATAACACTTATGGTTTTAAATCTAAAATATTTATCATGATTGACATTTATACCGATCATGATATTGTTAGGAATGTTACCTTTACCGTAGAGTTTACCCCTTAGATTGATATTGAACATCACATGACATCTATATAAGTAAATGATTCTCTATTGGTCATCATGTGCTTGGGACATCTACGTATCAAATATCATTCAATTGATCTTGGATGTCCACTTGTGTTCACCTAGCAATTTAAACATTTGACAAATGTGGTACCCAATGTTTCATGGGTCCGGGGTTGTTAGAATCAAACATTCCTATTTTTATCCACTGTGGTGTGACCTTGTATGTATGATAAGGTAGAGTAGGATATGAACTTATATAATATTTGTGAACCTCTTGATTGTTCCAAGTTGACCTTTGAAAAGAGGTTCTTTTATTTTAAAAATGATTTTATTAAAAAAATCATTGTAATTTCTTTTAGGTTTGACATTATAGTTCCAAGCACATCTATTGTTTGAAAACCTTCTTTGATTGTTATGAAATGACATAAAAGGCTTAGAAGGTTTAGAGTAGTCAATTTGGTATCATGATGGTTTATAAAATTCTTTTATTTGTTGGTTTGACGCAATGGGAATAGCATTATGACCATAAAGGTAACTATACGATGCAATATGAATGATGTTATGATCGTATGATGATGATTTGGGCTTAAAACCAATTTTTCGATTTTTGCCACCATGGTCACACCTCCTGAGTCGACCGGTCGACTCCAGCGACTTTGGAGTGATCCATGGTCACGGTAGCAAGCTTCACGGTCGACCGTCTCCGTGGGCACTTTTTTTATTTATTTATCAAAAACAATCTTTTTATTGGAACTAGTTGATGGCACACTTTTATTTAAAAAATCTTGTTCACTATTGTTGTTCTTCAATCTTTAGATATCTTCTAACAAACTTGAAACTTGGTTTTTAACTTCTAAGAGTTCATTGTGGCGTTTTGTGACCAAATCTCTTAATTTATTATTTTCAGTTTTTAAAGCCTCCTTTTTCTTATTTTCTTTGAAAATGAGTTTTCACATTTGTAATATTTTTGCTTCAAATCATCATCAATTGAGTCATAACTATAGTAAGAGTGATTTGATTGTACCTCTTTTGTCTTGTTATTTATATGACAAGTTTCATTATCCTCATTTGTGTTTTCACTATCATTATCTTCATTTCTTCCACTAATAGAAGGTTCGTTGTTTTCTTCATCATCACATCTTAAGATTTCATTAGCTTTTAAGGCTAATGACTCGTCTTTTATTCTCACGGTCGTTTTGTTATTCTTGACTGCATCAAGTTGTTCATCTTTTTGAACAAGTAAATCATCTTTGCAATCTGCTATTGATCTGTCATCTTGATATATTGCTATTAATGTTTTCAAATTTTCATTTGAAGTTTTACACATGAAAACTTTGCTGTATTTTGTTTTTGGTAGAAGTTTATAAAATAATAGTTTTGCTTCACTATTTTTCTTAAGAAAGGATAAATCTTTTAACGTTAAATTTTTACTATCCTTTGGTTGAAAGCCACCATTTTCAATAATTTTCCAAAGTAGAACAACCCTCGACATAGTTTCTTTTTGCCATAGATCAACTCAAAATTTGAAAAGTTAAGTTTTTTATTAATTTTATAAAACTTGAGAAAATTGAGAGCAACTTGCTCTGATACCAATTATAGAAACTAGAAGGGGGGTTGAATAGTTTCTATGTCCACTTTTTAGAATATTTAAACAAATAATTAAGTATCTGAAACAAAAGAAACACTTGTTTGCAAATACAGAAATATAAATATGTAAATGGAATGTTGATGTGCACAAACATAAAGAAGCGTAAAGTATATAAATAAATATATATAATAGTAATTATATATATATATATATATATATATATATATATATATACATATCTGGTACTCTCATCAAGATATTTCTATATATATAAATATATATAATAGTAATTATATATATATATATATATATATATATATAGATATATATATATATATATATATATAGATATATAAATATCTTGATGAGAGTACCAGATATGTATATATATATATATATATATGTATATATATATATATATATATATATATATATAATAATATGTATGTATATAAGTATAATATGTATGCGTATATATATAAAATGCTTAAAATGTAAAGTGCGGAAAGTATATATATGTAGATGTATAATAGTATATATATATATATATATATATATATATATATATATACTTATATTTATATATTCATAAACATATATTTATCTTGAAGGTACAAGATAAATATATGTATATGAATATATAAATATAAGTAAGCATATGATGTGTAAAATCTAGTTATAAAATTTATGTCCAATATTTACCTAATCTAGCATAAACACACACTAGGCAAGTGTACCTAATCGTGTAATAGCACCGAGACAGGCAAGTAATGGGTGTCGAATCCACAAGGAGCAGTGTAACACCAGAACTAAAGCAGACTAATAAATAACCTAAAATGAGGGTTTTTCAGTTTTAAGAAGGATATTGAATAACTAATTAAAAGCAACTAGATAAAGCAAATAAATGAACTTTTGCAAACGACCAGTTAAGAGCAAGTACCCACCTTAATCTTTCCCCCCCCCTATTGTGATATACTTCAAGATCAATTTAATTAAATACCTGGATTGACTTAGCTATACTCCACTTCCTATTTCATACAGCTATTGTGAGATGGATAAAGAATAATAACTTCCTATTGATCATCTAAATCCACACAACCTATTGCATAATTCAACAAGCATATTAAAACAAGTTTAATATAAACCAACCGTTTCCTCGATTGTAAAGCCTTAGAAAATTAGGTTTAGGTTATGGAATCTGGATTCTGATTACTTTTTCTAGTAAACCCTTAAACGATTCATAGACAAACCATTTAAAGAGGAACATACATCATATAAACTTCCTATTCATACTCAATATGAACCATAAATCCAGAAACGAAGGTTAAAACCATAAAAATCCAAACTTTCATTAATTGAACATGGAACTAGTATCAATCCAACGATAAACACAGAAATCAAAGCATATCCCAATTAGGGTTCAATCATAAGATGAGTACAAGATGAGTTTAGCCCATAATTAGGCTTAAACAACCAAACAAAGTCATAGAAACCAAGCCTAATCGAAGATTGGCCATAGATTCAACAAACCGGGTTGATGTTGATGATGAATGATGATGGAATGTGGATCCTCCAAGCTCCAAGGGTGTTTCCTCACCCTCCAGGGTTGTAAGCCTCGGAAATTGTCGCCTGAAGTCGGCCGTAGGTCAAAAGATAGGATAGAATGATAGAAAATACGAATTTATAAGCTTCTGTTCTGTGGAGCTTCGCGGCGCGAAGCAGGAGTGTCTCACGGCGCGAGATAGTTTGACCCGTACTTTCGATTTTCGTTGACTGAGCTCGCGGAGCGAAACAGGGATCCTCGCGGCATTACACATCTGCTGGAATTTTTGTTGATTTTTAGGACGCCTAGCTGCGCGAAGTAGAGAGCTCGCGGCGCGAGCTCTTCAATTCTGCCCAGATCTTCGTTTTTCTTCTATCTTCAGCTGATTATTCACATTAGTCCACCATTTGCCAAGTTAACCTGCAAATATCACAAACAAGGTGGATTAGTGCAATATATGTTCTATTTAAGCACAAAATACATGTAGACATGCAATATTTACGGAGATAAACATAGTTTAAACCGAAAATATCAGCATATATATATATATATATATATATATATATATATATATATATATATATATATATATATATATAGGGGAGGGTTCCATTGAGAACCGATTTTAGTGCGAGAACCGCGAGAACCAATCTTAGCCGTTGATTTGATAAGTGTAATTCATGGATGGAGAGTGTGAGGGGATAGAGTGTGGCAGGGTGCATGTGAGGAATTCATGGGTGAGCAATGACATTGAAAGAGGGGGAATTAGACGGCTCAGATTGGTTCTCGCGTTTCTCGCACTAAAAATGGTTCTTAATAGAACTTCTTCCTATATATATATATATATATATATATATATATATATATATATAGTATATATATATATAAGTATATATATATATAAGTATATATATATATAAGTATATATATCAGTATATATATATATATATATATATATATATAAGTATATATATATATATATATATAAGTATATATATCAGTATATATATAATATTGACTGAAATGTAAATGATGTAAATGTGAATAAATAAAGATGCAAGAAAGTAAATTGCAAGAAATGTAAAGATGCAACAATATAAAAATGCGGATGCATATGCAATTATGAAAAGGTTGAGGGTAGAGAGAGATGACACCGGTATTTTATTGTAGTTCGGTTGAACTCCAACCTACATCCACGCCTTGACCTCCGTCAAAGATTCCACTAGAACCACGTGCAAATACCTCTTAGCCCGGAAGAGATCCCCGATATACAATCACCTTTACGGGTAGATGACAACCACCAAAAGATCTAATCCTAGATCTTACAAGTGTTCTTCACCAAGAATGCACCTTCTTCTCCACCAAGAAGAAAATAAAAGTTCTTTACCAAGAACTTATGAACATCAAACAAACAAAGTGGGGAATAGTCAAACCTACCAAAAAATCAAGGTGTTCTTCACTCAAGAATAGCTCACCAAGAACACCAACAATGGTGTAAACTACAAATCTTTAAAACAAGAAAAGTTGAACTCTATGAATCAACACTCAAAGTACTTTTCTTGCTTCCCTTCTACTTAATCTTGAAGAGTTGTATGAATATCACAATATGTGTAAACAATTTCAAGAATCAACACACTCAAAGATAAATATATATAAATTTGGAAGATCAAGTGTGTGTTTGTATGTATGTGTAGGAGAATTCTCTTATATATCAATTTGCAAAGTGTGAGGTCACTTTATCGTGATAATTTCAGGGGCAAAATAGTCTTTTTTCTAATATCGTCACTTATTCATATCGTAAATATCTCACGAAAAATTAATTATACACGAGTTTTTGGGAAGATTTATGAAGACAAAGAAGAAAGTCTGAGATGTTAGGAAGAAAATAGAAGATCTCAATGGCTATGTTTAAAGGGGTTTTTGATTTCCCTGGTACTGATGTGCATTCCTCCGGTCCAAAACCAAAAAGAAAAAAAAAACACGGGGCGACGGGAAAATGAACGAAGGATGGCGCAGCAGATCTGGAAGGTGGCGGCGATGACGATGTGTCTCTGGTGAACGGTTAATCTTCGCCGGTCAAGGTTGCCTACTTGCCTTACTGAAGCAGATCTGAAGGTGGCGTTGGTGACCATTTGTCTTTGCTGAAGGTGAATCTTCGTCGGTGAATCTTCACATGGAGGAGTAAGAGTTGTAGGGAAACGAAGCTAGGTTTAAAATAGTTTAAGGGTAGCCGGTGACGGACGGAACGAGGACGGCAGGGTCGAGGTCTAGAGGAGGTTTATACGATAATAACGTGGGCGAGAAAAATCTAGGGTTTTAAAATCAACAGTAGAAGAGGAGAAGACGGAAAGACCAAATGTTTTGTGAAAACCTGGATATTCATTAAGTCAAATAAAAACGTAAAAAACGACGCTCTCTTTCTTATGTTTTCTTTTAAGCTATCGAAACATTACAAATTACCCACCGCTTTTATTACCATAGAATAATATTAATACGAAGGCTTCAAGTTTCTAGAATATTATTATTGCAAGATTAAATGATACACAAGTTACTTAACAATATTAAATATTAAATATCAAATATTAATTGTTAATTTTAAAAAAAATTATAAAAGTGTAAAAACGAATAAATAAGAATTAAAAAAATGTTGGCAGAGGACGTTAACACTCAAACTAATAGTGGAAGAGTCGATGCGAAGGAGAGTAGACATGGCTACATAAATATGATATCATGATAAAAAAAATGTGATTGTACTTTTGTAAAAATCATAAACATTATTGTTACAATTATAGGCAATTAAATTAAAATTTTAGTAGTTATAATTTAAAATGATTATAAAATATTATAACGATAAAACTTCAGAAGAAGTTTACACTTATCCCAACGCAACGCGCGGGCAAATAAATAACTTGTTATTCAAATTTTGCAAAACGTGTTTTGTGAAGAAAAGAGGGTGGTATATATAGAGAAAGAGAGGAGACATGTGGGGACATAAAGTCTGGCCGGACGGTCGATCCCACGGTCGACCGTGGATCGACTGTGGCCAGTGTTGCCACATTCTCGAGTCTTTTAAAATTATTGCCATTATATTTTGACTTACTCTTTTAAGCTGGTTTTTAAAAAATGATAAACACCAGAATAAATATTATTACACTGTGTATTTGGACTGGTTTTTTCTTATTTAAGCACAAGGTTAAATATGGTGGTGACACCTCATGTACTTTCATGTACTTTTGTGTCATAAAGTTGACACCTCATGTCCTTTTAAGATCCACCAAATCCATATATACTCAATCATTTAATACATAGTATAATAATACCTATTAAGGATATTTATCTTGTAATCCAAAATACGTATTTTCACTTTTGCCAATTTATAAAATATGTTTATTTAGATCAGTGGGCATAATGTTATAAAAAATTTGGTCCATGAATAAATATCTTTTTAGCACAGTATGAAACATTTTTATAAGTGAGAATATATTTTTATTAAAAATGACATTTAAATATTATTTTCAATTATGATTGTATTGTCATTTTTATTTTCACCCATCTTCATAGTTTGGCTATATAAATTTTGCAGTATATATTCTACGTGTTTTATCAGTGTTGTGATCTCCGCAAATTTATATATATTATTTTGCCAAACTTATTATTTTCATATTAACTTGGATTTATATTAATATTTTTCTTTTAATTCATTATTTAAAATTGCGTCATCAAAACCAGATATATTTATATAAATATTATAATTTCTTGATTGGACTAACAGACATAACATTAAAGATTAAAAGCTTGTAAAATATTTGGCTGTGTTCATCGTTGAATACCGTAAAATTATTAATCTACTATTAAATTATTTATAATTTATTTTGTTTAAAATTTTAAAAGAGAGAGAAATAGATTAGAGAGAGAAAACATGTTGTTTACTATTATACCCTCTTAAATAAAAATAATTTAAAAAAATAAGATTAATCTAAGCCATTAGATCAAATACAAATAAAAGGCTAGGATTGTTTCTCGCGCTTTTCGCAAATAAAACACTTTTCGCATGAACCCTCCCAAACTTTAAAACCATAAAATTAATATATACGTATAAGAACTTGTATATATATATATATATATATATATATATTAACTTTAAAACCATAAAATTAATATATACATATAAGAACTTGTATTATTTACCTATTATTCCGAATACCCGTATTATAAATTTCCGCCCGAAATCTATAAACAAAAACATATGGGTTGTATACCGTTCTTTCGGTTTTTCTTCTTTTGGGCCAATAAGCCGAATATGCCCAAAAACCCAACTTTAGGTCCTAAAACCCAAAATAAAACATACAACTAAACATATAAAACAGAAGAATATATCTTTGAAAAACTTTTGTATTTTAAAAACTACTTAAAAATATTGGGTTGTGGTTTGAGTCCAAAACCGAAAGCAGTTGCGTCGTAGCCCGTCGAGACTCGGCTGGGCCAAGACTAGCCTGTAGCCGCTGGTTGGGCTGAGAGCAGACCAGGCCGTGGGCCTCCATCCTTGGGCTGCCGCTGTTGAGTCCTATGGGATGCTGGGCCGATAGTCGTTGTTGGGCTGCTGCCCTTCGCCACCGGCCCGCTACCATACTTGGGCCACCGCCACTGGGCCGCCACCACTAGGCTGGCGCCGGTGGTCCTTCGTATAATCGTATTTTCCAGTGATGTTTTCCGGGCAAAAAATAATTTGGAATAATAGGAACAATATATATCAAATAAATTAAAACTAAAAATCCTAAATTTACAATTTTTTTAAAGTTTCAAACTATAATCAGAAACAAAACTTGTTCTGCTTATAAACTTTAAAGATTAGCCTATTAACACAAACTTGTTAATAAATTAGGATCTTATATTTTAAAGTTTTATCCTTTAATAAAAAACAAAACTTGTTTTTGACTAATAACTTTAAAATAAACTCTTTAACAAAAACTTGATATATATATACAAACATGAATATATATGAACAAAAATGAAACACTTTAATATTAAAAAAAACTATTTGAATTATAAAGTTTAGAACTTTGAGATTAACAAAGCTTGTTAATCTTAGTTCTTGAAAAAAAAAACACACACACACACACACACATATATATATATATATATATCCGAACAACAAGAACAATAATAATAGATCATAAGTTTATACATATCATGATTAGACTAGCCGAAGCTTTGATACCATTGTAGGGTTTTAATACACCTCCCTGTGTCATTCTGATCCAAACACAATTGGTTCGACACGAAGATGAAACCGGTTAATCCTCACAAGGCGGAACTTGAGGATTAACACCCCTAAACCCAAAGGGGTTAATATCATAATTTAACCACACACACACACACACACACACATATATATATATATATATATGTATATATATGTATCGTTACACATGTATGTATGTAGAAACAATGATATATGAATAATATTAACCTATATATATATATATATATATATATATATATATATATATATATATATATATATATATATATATATATATATATATATATATATATATATATATATATATATATATATAGGGTAAGGATCAACAAAGCCCATTGCTTAAATAAAGCCCCTAAAGGCCTAATTTTAGCCACTCATTTAAAAAGGCAAAATAGGAATTGCATAATTTGATTAAACTCACGCGCCCATAACCTTTTCTTCCAGCCATTCTCAAATTTTATTTTTTTTACCCCTTTAATATTTAAATGACCATAACTATTTCAATTTTTTGAATTTGAGCAAAAAAAAATTATACCAATCTATTTATTTTTTAATCCTCTTTCAAACAAGACCACTCTTCCTATATTTCTGAAAATTTTATTTTGAAAATTATCATTTTCGGCTGTTGGAAGAAAGTAACATCTATCAGTTTCTTCATTTTCGTCATCACCTTCATATCCATAACAGCTACCAGTTTTCATCAATTTTGTCATCACTTTCATATCTATAACACATACCAGTTTTTATCATTTTTGGAACCTGTTATAACAGTCAGTTTTATCATTTTCGGGACCTGTTATAACAGTCAGTTTTATCATTTTCATCATTTTCGGGGCCTGTTATAACGAGTTTCATCGGTTTTATCATTTCTGGCACCTGTTATAACAGTCAGCGAGTTTCATCATTTTCGGGACCCTGTTACGTGAAATATAAGGGCAGTTTCATCATTTTCGTCATCACTTTCATATCTATAACAGTCAGCCAGTTTTCATCATTTTTGTTAAAAAATAAAATTTTTAGAAATATAGGAAGAATGTTCTCGTTTGAAAAAGGATTAAAAGATGAGTAGATTGGTATAATTTTTTTGCTCAAATTTTAAAAATTTAAATAGTTAGTCATTTAAAGATCTAAGGGGTAAATTTTTTTTAAAAAAGGGGGCTTTGAGATGGCTGGAAGGAATAGTGAGTTTATAATCAATTTTGTAATTTTTAATGATTCCCATAATACCCTTCCTTCTACAATTAAATCTTATAATTGTTTACTTAATTACAATAATGTCATTATTAGATCTTGACCATTGATTTGTTGAATCTGATGGTCTAGATTTGGACTTTGAGGGCTTTGTTTAAGAGGGGGCCTTTGTTGATCCAATATATATATATATATATATATATATATATATATATATATATATATATATATATATATATATATATATAGACAAAAGTTCATGCGAGAACCATTATTAATGCGAGAACCGCGAGAACCAATCTGATCTGTCCAATTCCCCCTACTTCAATGTCATTGCCCACCCATAAATTCCTCACATGCACCTTGCCACACTCTATCCCTCCATGCTCTCCATCCTTGAACTTCTCATATCCAAGGAACGGTTGTGATTGGTTCTCGCATTTCTCGCGCTAACAACGGTTCTCGAATGAACCCTCCGCTATATATATATATGTTAAAAATTAAAAATAATGGTAAACACAATCCACAGAATCTCCCTTTCCATTATCATGATACAAATTATACATATAAAATAATGGTTGCCTCTCCACTATCATCATAAACAAATATATATATATATATATATATATATATATATATATATATATATATATATATTGTTGGTCACGAATGGATACTATAACAACAAATGTTTGTAGAAGGGGGGTTGAATACAAACTTTAACTTTTTAAATTTAAGAGACACATGATTTACTTTTATATAATTCTTATTGATATGAATCAAGAATTACATTAACTAGATGCGAAAAATCTAAGTTCAACAAAAGGTGGCAACTAAACTGTCTAACATATAGACAAAGCTAATCTTAAACAACTTATGTCTAAGATGTTCAATACATGAACAAGTTTGTTTACACTCAAGAAAATAATTGTAACTCTTATATTCTCTCAACTTATGAGATTTCAGTATTCAACAAATCTATTCGATACTTTGCATGTTTCCATGCAAGGGTATATATAAGCAAATGGTATCTGGTCGATGGAGTGAAGAAGGAGACAAAAGTACTTGATTTTATAATATTATAATAGATAAAGTTAGTGGGTGAAAAGCAAATTCACTTTTCACAGGAAATATGTAAAGTGAATGTACGTTTCAGTAAAGTCAAATCCCACTATCTATTATTATATTATTAAAGTACTAACTTTTTCTCTTGGGAGAATAAACTTCTCTTTTCCATGTTTGTATTTTATACAACACCATTCTTTCTAAAGACTTGACTTAACCAAGTATGAAGTTACCAGCCATACTTAGTTGTTGAAACATATCTTCAAAATCTTCTCTTCTAAAGTATCTATCACCTTTTCCAGAGGATCAAGATCAATCCTTTTTGTTTATTTGCATAATCAAAAAGTGCTTGGTACTTTTACAAAGATAGATCTAAAGGCATAGTAGAACAACACATGTTCTGCCTTTGACTAAATAAAATATTACAATAAAAAACTATTAACTGAGATGCTGTATAATGACTCAAGTAATAGACACTAAACTGAAAACATACTTTTGCTCAGCTAAGGATAAATATGAAAGACTCAGCTACTGAAATATGCTCAGCTGATCATAAATGCTCATATAATAATACATACTAGAGTAATGTTACATAAGCTAATCAACCTTTATGATCAGTAGATCCCAATGGCTCAGCTGATCATTGAGAGTGATTTATAAAGAAAAGACTAGTTAATTTAAAGATAGCTTATCTGAGGGATGGGAGACATCAGCTGATCAAAGTGATAAACTCAGCTGATTCTTTGACTGCTCAGCTGATCTTGAAATAACCCTCAGCTGATGGTATTAAACCCTCAGCTGATGCTTTGTAGTTGCTCAG